>WIWV01000015.1:0-309885 GCA_014839625.1 Penicillium ucsense | reverse complement strand
ATATTCGATTCCTAATCTTTAAATTTAACTTCCTTACTATCGCTAAGTATCGGAGGATTAGGGATCTTAGTTAATTTACGGTAAAGTCCTTCGGCCTCGGGTATAGTATAAGTTAAACTAATTCCTCCCTCGTTTCTATAGCTAATCTATATAAATTATATCGCTATAGCGAGTCCGTTATATTCCTTAATAGCTTTGTTATAATCGGTACGAAGGTTAGTATAGGCTTCTTCTATATACTAGATTTCCGGGGTTCGTTCTATAGCGTTTAGTAACTTGAGTATTTCGTTTTCTTCGGTTAACCGTTCGTTCTTCTTCTTTTCCTACTTTGGGATTCTTAGTATATTACTTATTTTATAGATCTACTATCTTAGTAACTAAACGGTTTTAGCGTTTTCTAGGTTTCCTTCTATCTGTTAAAGGATTTATTCTAGTAGGTTATCTCCCTAGTCATTAAGAGAGATACCTTCTTTAATACTCTTATCGGAGAGAGCACTATCTATACCTACTATAGCTATAGGTCTTTATCGGTTCTTATTAGGTATAAAGATCTTAGGATAGCTAGAGGACGTAGTACCTTACTACCCGGCTAATACTTCAAAAAGAAATATATAAAAGAGTATTAGGAGCTCTTGAGATAATATTATACGCTAGTTAGGAAAAGTTTTAGAAGGACTTATAAACTCTTATTCAACTATCTGTGTGGTAATCAAGGATCTTAAGAGCTGGAGGGGAAAAAGAGAAAGAAGAAGAAGCTACAGTATATCCCAGGTTTTTAATGTGGTGCGCGTGGTTAACGGCATCTTCCTTGGTGCGCGTGGTTCACGGTATCTCCCCTCCGATACTGATTTCTTCTGCAGAAGAAATCCTAAGCCCACGCTCGGTCACGTGATTACGGTCGCTCCCTTCCGCTACTGATTTCTTCTGCAGAAGAAATCTAAGTCCGTTACTCTCTCATGTTCTCAACAGATAAGAGATGTATCTAGGTTGTGCTCCGTATCGGACCTATCGGTTATTAACTTACTATTCCTATAACCTGGTCCCGTCGACTACTAATGATAAGGTCCCCTAAAGCCGGCCCTACACGCTATATAGGGAAAAGTATTCGTAGATACCATCTACTGAAGGAAACGAGGAAGGTGAAACGTAACTTGATTGGTGTGAAAGGTATGAAGAAAGACAGGATGTATCTAATGCTGGGTTTGTGGGTCCCTCGGTGGTAAGTCGGCAGAATCATCCAAACAAAAAGGAAAGATCGAGCAGAGTCCTCTTATAATTTTCATAGCAATGATTTTGACGATAGTGAATATACGGATAGGAACGATTCCTGTGATAGTGATATCGTCGCGTTGCCACGTCTAACGAAAAAGCCGAGACGAACTGCTACAACGAAGATCCAACCCTCTCAGGCTCGACAGGAAAGCCCCCCCGGCCGCCATATGTTTTCCTCGCTAGCCAGAAGGGGAAAATGCAAATTCATGTCCCAACACAGCTTATAAGTTTGGAGGACATACAACCCATTGCCATCAGACGCTTTTTCACGCGGCAAACATTTCTGTCAAGAGGCATCTGTTGATGTACCTTCGAGGAGGATTGGCAACCTTCTTGTCCGCATGGGCCAACAAAGGCTCGCACGTACGAGGAAAACCGACACAAGACAGGGCACACCACGCAGTCAAGCAACGAAAAGCGATCAGCACAAGGTATGGTGACATGGTCTGATAAAGCTCCCATCATTGATTTTCCTTTCATTGATTCCAGTACTAACACACTGACCCCGCATAGTGCTTCGGCCGTTCAGATTAATTAATTAAGTCGCACGTAATATCACCGAGGAGCCAAAATAATTTGACTGTTAACCCAACACCTTTGCTTGTTGCAGCTGTTTCAGCTTTCACTGGGCTCAGAAGAGTCCTCGCGCTAGCTTTGAACCAGTTTTTGACCCTAGGCTGGGGAACATGAGACCCCGTTGCAACAGAAACGGTTGGTATTGCCGGGGGTTGTACAAGTGCTCGATGTCGCTGGGTCACAACTTCCCTGCAGTCCTTTACTCGGTGGCTGGTTAGGGCTGGAACAGCAGAAGCAGATGGCAGTAGGGATAACAGTAGCGGTAGTTGTGGTGGTGGCTGTCGTGGTGGTTGTGGCTGTCGTTGTAGTTGTGTCTGTCGAAGTAGTTGTGGCTGTCGAAGTAGTTGTGGCTGTCGAAGTAGTTGTGTCTGTCGAAGTAGTTGTGGCTGTCGAAGTAGTTGTGGCTGTCGTGGTAACTGTAGCAGAACAAGTTGTACTGGAGACGGTAGTCGTGGTTGTTGCCGTAGTGGTACAGCTAGTTGTAGTTGGTACACAAACGCAGCTTCTGTTCCATGTCAGTTTCTGAACAGCTTTGAAATCCCAAGACGGTCAATAAGAGACTCACGGCGTAGTTCCTCCGAGGATAAGTCCAAGTAAACTGGCAGATCCACTACCGTTACCGCAGGTACCCGATTGGAATCCCAAATTTTTGCACTTTCACAGATCAGCGTATTATCATTGATACAACCTCTTCGGTTATGCCATATCCTACCTGGGCATCACAAGTAGCCGGATCGCAAGCACCCCCGCCACCACCAATGCCAACATCGCCGTTAATCCCACCGCCATTCCCATTGCCAATAGTATTACCACCGTGGCCAATCTCGCCTCTACCCCCATGCCCACCCCAATGCTCTCGGGGGTCTCCTGCGGAGAGTGCTGTGACAAGGGCACAGTAAAAGAGGATGAAAACCGAAGAAATCATTTTGTAAAAGCCTTGAATCAAGCAGTGTGAAGCTTTGAAAGAGAGTGTTGAAGCGATTGACTTGACTCGGGATGGGCTATTTAAGCCTCTGGCTTGTGTCACTTGGATTATCTAGGGCGAAGCAGACGTGGACATTCTCAAATTTAAAGTTAAGAATGGAATTCTCAACGTTGAAGTTAAGAATGAAGGGCAACAGATATGTTAAATACCTCGACAATACTTGACGCTCTGGCGGAAACTGCCAGCAAACAAAATTGAGCTCTCGGAAATCCGAGGATTGGCGCATGCATTTCTCCAGTGCAGCACAGAGCCGCCTCGGAGTAAGGTTGTGATTGTCCTGAGAATGATTGTAAGTTCGGACAATATAGCCGTTGGAATTCGATTCTAGTCGTGTTTGGGCCGCTTTGGGGACCCTTTCTACACCCTACCTGGTTGTTTGGAACGCAGCAATTCTACAGGGCAGATGTCTAGGACATAGTTCCACTCATGAACCACTCATGAACCACTCATGAACCACTCATGAAGTAGAGCTTGTTTGGATGATTCTGCCGACTCACCAACGAGGGACCCACAAACCCACTCATTAAGGTAGATAGCCTCTCTTCCTTCATACCTTTCACACCAATCAAGTTGTGTTTCACCTTCCCCTTTTCCTTCTAGTAGATCGATATCTTCAAATAGAGCTGTGTATGCCTTAGTCTTCACCATAATTCAGGCTGCCCGTGGGGATGAAGAATGTTTAAGAAAAGGATCAAGCTTCAAGAGAAATGTCAAGGACACGGACCATCCGTCCTCCTAGCCACTAGCCAGACTCGGTTAGATAGCCACCAATACATGTATCTTTGATCCTGTAAGAACCAGCTAGAAGCGTAGGCACTAGTAAACATAGTGGCGAGTGAGGATTACCGGAATCATCAGAAATAAGTGATTGATTGATTAATTGAGTGGCAGACAGAGGGTCTCAGTCTATGGGGTCTGTTTTCAAAGACTGAATCTTGGAATCCGGTACCTGACTCAACTAGTTTCACTTTCCACACTAGGTATACTGTATCATCAAGATTCTGCGTCCCCAGCCCCACATCTCCACATGTGCCCCTAGGAATGTTGCCCTTAAGACGATGCGGGATCTAGTCAACAGTGAATCGTGATTCGTCACCTCTCACCATGTATAGCCTGCGCCGTGAGAGAGGGCTGAAAATGAGCAAAACACCAGCATCAACTAGGCGGTGCACGGGTCGTTTTAGACGAGTTAACGACGCGTTCTGATTAAGTGAGCGGCTCGCTTGGGAATTACGTTACAAGATAATCAGCACTCAGTTTAAGAGGGAGGACGAGACTGCGCAACACCCAGGAGGAGTGGGGTGAAACCAGACACCTTGTTGACAGTTGACCTACAGATCGAGGATATTCAGTTACCAACAACGAGTGAAGGGTTGCAAATACGCAAACTCTTTAGTATATGAGTCCTAAGTAATGAGAAATTATGAGATCCACTCTTTTGCTCTTTTGCCTCTGCTAAGTATCTCCAGGCTGACCAATGGATATACATACATATATGATGAAGAGCCCAGTGTGGATATATATTCTATGGCCTTGGATCTGCTGAACGGACTACAAAGCACAATCAGCACCCTATTAGTCCTTTTCCAGGCCAACCAGATCTTAGGTAGGCCGCAGAAAAGCTCTATATCGAGTGATTTCAGTTTTTGCACAAAACAAAGGACTTTAACGACGAGTCTCCTAGTGACACCGAAACAAGCCGTGCTAAAGATTCGTCAAACGCTAGGTAGTCGCCATTAGCGACACAGCGATGGGCTACCGGGACTTTGCGCAGAAATACATCGTTAAAGCATTCGAGACCGTTGACAAAGTTCGTGGCCTGACGGGCAAGATGTCCGAGCCTGAGCTGGAGTCCAGAAGGCAGCGGCTGATCGATGATGGAAATGCAGCTAAGAAAGGAATTATATCATGGCCGAGATGAACTGGAGTCACTATTCAGAGCAGATTAATTGAACAGCATTGAGTTATAGACCTCCAATTCATTCTCTGGCTGTACATATTAACTGGATCATAACTCAGAGCCTGCGATTGCACTGTGTAAATCTGCGCTCGACCCGCCATAGATAATGCATCCGAAGTTAGATGTTAGCCGCTCGCTCGCCCGCACCACAACAGAACCGAATCGCCCATTATTCACCATGGGTCTCCACCCTTTCCACATAGAGGTTGGACTTGGAAATCGGTAACAGCAAAATAAATGGTGTTAAACCAGCTCTGTAATTCTCAGCTGAATCAACCTGCGAATACTGCACGCAATATGAAAAGTCCTGGTGCTGTTCTGCAGCCTTTTAACGGCGGTTGGAGTTCTACCACCGCCTCACCCCGACAAAGAAAAAAGGGACCGTCCTAGGCAATTGATTTCCCCATTTTTCGGATGGAATCTTTCTTGAAAAATGGGCTTGGCGATGAGCAATAAGCCATGAGCAAACTAGCAAAGTTTCAGCGTGTGACGACGCCAGAGCATAGTTGCAGAGGGTCTTAACCCACCTTTTTTCTCCCAGAGTCAAGTGTCGGCAGAAATGACAGCTACGGCAGCCCTTGCCTGGAAGGGAGGGCATACAACATGCCCTCGCTATCATACCTGTCGTTCTTAAATATGCCAGGGTCAGTTACATCCGAGTGTATTGACACCTCTGGATCAAGCTGTGGAAATCTGGTCAAAGTAGCCGAGCATATGGAGTTGGAGTCAGGTGATATGCGGAAGGAATTGTTAGTTTGATCCCGTGCTCTCTAATGTCTCTACCAGGGTATACGTTGCCGAGCATAGCGCCGTCAGGTCAATGACACGCAGCATAGGAATAGGGCATACCCCCTTTCGACAAAATTCTGCAATCATGTTCAGACTTTATTTATTTTTGGTCGGCAGCTTGTTTATGGCTTTTTTTAGTACTCTTGCCGTCTAACCCGCTCTCGCCTTGTTTTCATCGTTCTTTTGTCCCTTCGTACAATCGCATGGCCTGAGCTGAAGGTGGCAATATTCAGCAGCGATTCCCCTTCCGCGTGATTGGAACAGTCAAGGATAACGAGTAATGCGCAGTTAGGCTGAAATGTTTGAGTGGATTTGACAAAAGCTGACCACTCAGCCATCTGGACCGACGCAAAATACACCAATGCGCCCTCAGTATCGAATAACTGACTCAATGGCTTGAAGAAGGTCATCAGCACCGAGAGGTATCTCACTGAAAACTCCACGATCAAGAGCGTCATCGGATTGGCCAGCACCAAGGCGAAATTGGTGCTGCAGAACATCAGGCGACTTGAGATGCCGAGCATTATTTATTCTCGTTCTCACCCCCCGCAACCTCCCAGCCCAGAGCCTGACACATAGATTCTCTTTGCAGAGCAGGCCTTGAATCTGACCATCTTTCCATACCGATCTTGATCCCTTTGGCTTCTCGCCTTTCGACCCTGGGCAGCCACGGGCATTCCCCAGCATGGGCAACGAGCAATCTATGGAGGAGAATGCCTCTGTCCGGATCGCCAACCAGACCGAAATTCCGCTTGTTTATGTGCTCTCTATGCCCGGGCCTCTCTACTGGGGTGTTCTACAACCAGGCGAGCGAGTTACACGTCAGACGGGACGGGTATGGTTCACCGTGACCTGCTACCCCTACGACGGCCACAACGAACCCAGCGAAGAACAAAGGATTCTCGGAATCCTCATTCCAACGGCCGCAGCCATCATTTTGGCAGCTACAGGCGGTGCTGCATTCGCAGCGGCCACCCCAGTAGCGGGGACGGCGGCAGCCGCTTTGGCCCCGCTAACGACGAGTGCAATGGTGAACGCTGCTGCTGCTGTGGCAGGAGCAGCAGGGACAGTGGGAAGCATAGCACACGGATTGCAGAAGGAATTTGTCGACGCAGCCACGCGGTGTTTGAACAAGGTGGAAAAAGCCGGTCACTACGCAAACGGGGATTGGATCCATGTCCGAGGAGGGATCAAGCATAATGAGCCATATTCGGCGTGGAAGCCGATGCGATTCGAGGGCTAAAAGCCCCCAGGTGGGAGAAGGCGACGGTATTCACCATGATACAACAGAGCCTCCTCGATTACCGAGGAGCGTCCTTGGAAACAATCAGCGAAATACCCACCAGGTCATGATGGTGCTGGATGTGGGAAGCGGGATGCGGATCTGACTGGCTTTATGGTTTCCTGTTTCTGTGCTAAGCTAGCCTCCTATGTTTTCTTCGTTTGGGACGGAATCCTTCAACCGTAGGAAGTTTCTGTATGGCATCTAAGCACACTGTCAGATGGTAGACCTCTCCAGACGCAAGGGCCACCCACCATGGACGCGCCCAAAACCCAACGCATCCGTTCTAACCTCGCCTGGGCATACAAATTCCGTGGATGCTCTTGTATGCCGCGCTCTGCGGAGACTTTCACCCCTTCAGGGTATCCTTTCCATCCGATCATTGATACACCTTAAAAGCCACACCATCCAGATGAAATGGAAAACTTGGGAGGAAATCAGTATAGTTAGACTACCTGTACGCCATTCACTTGTCGATCTCGAGCAATGTTAGCGCTTCAGGTGGTTGAGGGCGGTCGGGGCGGCTGGGGCGGCTGGGTGAAGATCGGTGAAGATCAGCGGGGCCCCAACGGGCTGCCAATAAACCATATGCCATGTCCTTTCAAAATACCGCCCTTGGAAGGAAGCATGATGCTGAAGACTTCCGTCACAAGATCCACTCGGAGACAGGACCGATTCTTTCCCTTTCCTTTGACAGGAAGGATTCTCAGGATTCTTCAAAGAGACGGAATTGATTCTCTTCCTTTTCTTTCTTTTCCTCAAGATTGTCGCAGATGGCTTGTCGGCGTAGTATAATTGACTTGATAATAATGCTGCTACAGCCCTTCACGCTGTCATCATTGTTCAGGTGGGATCTGGCTCATGTACAGAAACTTCAGATCTACATGTCCTTTAACCTTATATTCCTCAACCACAGCCCCCTGATTTCACATTTCGAGAATTCTGATCAAAATATCCTTAGCGCCCAAGAATATAGCCATGGGAACAACGGCAATTTGTTCATAGTCACGGACGTATCCAATGATTTGACTTTTCATCATTCGAACCAAGTCCTTCTTAGCACCGGCCCGAAATCCCGCTGGTTCCTGAAAGTATTGTATGACACGACTGATTCCGTCCGGCAGCAGATCCAGTTCTAAGGTGATCTGAATTGTTTCCCGGAAGACACTGGAACGAGTAACTGTCCGGATGGTTTGTAGAAGCTCAGAATCGGCTGACCTCGGAGATTGAGTGGGTCTGGCCAGAACCTTATTTTCGGCCTGTGCAGCTAGAATCGTAGGATTATGGCGTGGCATGAGAAGCGTGACAATCGTGGCTCCAAAGACAATCAGAACGGGCCAGGTGCCGAATGCCAGGATCGTCATGACGATGAGAAGAAATAGGAGAGGTAGCAACAAAACGAACAAACCGCTAATGAAGATCAAGACCAGGTTTATCAGGAACTGAATTGGATCATCCGAGAAGGTATTCGATATGCCAGCTAGTTCTCTGAGCCAGATTAACGCCCTCATCCAGACCGACTCGCAACCGTGCGAGATACATGGTGACATGATTCGCAGAACCATGTCAGTCACTGAGTATCGTCAAAAATCTCTCCATGACACGAATTCGGATTTGAAATACGTACGTTGAGATAATGGGGTAGTAAGGAGAATGAAAATGGTTGAGCTTATGATATGTCGGTGTAGCCATGTCCCCGGCCGAGTATGATATCGAAGCAGAAGGTATGTAATAACAATCAGAAGCAGCTTTTGAATTGACAGACCCTCAGATTTCTCCATGCTTGTTGCCCACAGTACAGTATTGTATACCGGAGTGTTTGCTTGTGTTCTTATAGTTTCGAATGGCTATGCGAACGAAGCTAGTGGCTTGGAACAGAAAAGCATGTATCGTTGCCGGTAGGCTAAGAGCGGGTTTCCACCCTAAATGTGACATGTCTCCTGAGTCACCTGGTAGGTTCAAAGTACATCCACAGAAGGCCAATCAAGACATATGTAGCCTCGTATCAGGGCTAAGACAAAGCCATTGGCATGAAGGCTGGTGCCGCCCGAAACTCAGCCGTGTTGCTCAAGACTACTCAAGGCTAGCTCGTCTCTTGTTACTATGCTCTAAATGTGACAAGCATCTGACTGTATAAGAAGCCGACGGAACACTGCCTGGTCATCGTCCGAGAATTCCACTTTCACAAGTACGCTCAGGCTTTCGTGATAAGTACCTATGGTTTATGTCCCGAAAGGTCTTTGCTGACAGGGACCTCAGTGGTTGCTAGGAATAATTGGGGGTTTTTAGATTAAACATCTTGAATGCCTGATACAAATGGATCTTCCCTCCCAGATCAGTATTCAACTTCCTATCGATCCCTCCTTCTGCCATCCTTGCTCCTCTCCTCTTCTTTCCGTCGCAAATCTTATAGAGGATAGAGACAGGAGGCTTTCGAAGTGCAAATGGCCCCAAAGTTTGATCAGATAGGTCATAGGAATGACCTGTACAGCTATGGAAACAGACTGGGTTGACCAGCCAGCCAAAGCACTGGAAACAAAAGTGGAAAGCAATGATGAGATGAAATTAGTGTTGATTTTCGTACACAAAACCACGTACTCAACATTGAGGGTTGAAATACCGTGGAAAGTACCCGTGACTCGAAGATTACCTACATATCCGGGGTGGGAAGAGCAAATGTACGCGGAAAAAAGAGAGGGTGATACTGTGGGATTGCAGATCTCAGGTTGCCACAGAAGTACATACAGAGTCACTAAAATGCGGATTTCCAGCTCTACTGACACTATTCTTTAGTGACGCTCAAAAAATCCCCTATAGGGTCCCAGCGGTTAAAAAGTCCTTCGGAATCATTGTTCCGTTTGTTTTACTGGGGTAGCATCTGGACTGAAAAGCCCAAGCCCGCTATTTAGTAATGTTGGAGGCGTCTTTCCAGCGGGGACGAATGTGACTGTACAAAGGCGGCTGCCCGCACCGGAAACGCCAAGAACAACATTGATCGGCCAGCAAAATTCGAAAAGATGTTCTCTGCCTATCATGAATGAAAGGTGATCCAGGCTTTCAGAAGTGTCTCGGCGGATTAGAAGTAATTTTAAGCGGAGGTCTGAGCGTAGAGGGGTCTCGTCTGCATAAGGAATCGAGGGAAAGATGTGCCGATTGGCAACTAGATACAACACGTTCCATCATTTTGGGATTCTCGGCCGGTGGTTTCAGCGACGAGTCTAGCAGTGTTTTGCTTTTTCTCTCGCCCTATGTCTCCCGTCATGATACCTAGGAACTGAATGAGTCAACGTGTACTTAATTGCTAAAAAAAGCACTCCACGTGCACAATATGGCTTAAGTGAAGACTCGGGGCCGGTGAGAGGTGGACCGTGGATAGAAACAACAGTCAGACCCGCTTTCTAGTTCCCAACCCACAACTTTTCCCTTCAACATCCTTTCAGCTTGAACATTTCCGGCAATCACTTAATTACCCATTGTCTGTGCATCATGCCATCATTTTCGACGTTGTCCAGGTGCATCTGTTTGAGTGAGAATGCCATGCTACAGGCGAGCTGCCAAAATGACCATGGGCTTTGGGAACAGCAGTCATTCAATCTCAATGATATATTAGGAAACGAAGAAGGCTACCTCAAGCTAGGAAGTCAAGCTTTCTCCAGATCGGCACGCCATATCCGCCTTCTCTCCTCATCACCCCCAATTTTGAAGGCAGAACTACGCGCGAGCAATGGAACTTGGCGCGAGGATTCCGTCAACCTTGACCACTTCATTGCGGTCCATCATGGTAGACTTGCTTTCAAACACGAGTATGTGGCTTTCTAAGGTAATGTGGATGACTAGAGACTGAAACTACGTTCTCACCCAGGCGATCCGCCCCTAACTTCCTGCTCGAGCTCGGCAAGCAGAGAGGTGCTTTCCTTGACAATGTACGAGCCAAGATTGAGAGCTACGTCGAAGAGACCGGCGTGGACTGCTTGGCGGTGATTGAGAAGAAGCCCGAATCAGTTGATGAGACACACGAGCCAGGCGATCTTGAATTTGCCCCAGCATTCTTTTTCTTCCTGATTGAGAGAAGATACCATGGGCATGAATGCGAGTCTGCACTTATACAACCAATCATTGACATCATATCGAATAGCTTTTCGGAGCTCATGTCTGCGAATTCTGAAAAGCTTCAACTGTACCTCGGAGAACAGGTCATTCAAAGCTTTGCCAACTTCTCTCGCTCTGAAATTAGGAAAGGATGCATCAAGAACACGACAGACCTGGTGAACAAAGTCATCATGAAGGCCATGTTGTTAAAAGCAAAATTCAGCGTACTGAAGCCGCTTGTCAAAACTCACCTCCAGGGGGGCTTGAAGTCGCTGATCAGCAAGACAATCATTAAAAGTCTCCTGAAGACCGCAGGCATCGGGAAGCTATCACTTCTGAAGGGAGCCTTTACCACTTTGTTTGCAGGGTATATCATCTACAAACTCACCAAGTTCCCAAGAGACCTGGGAAAGAGTTTGAGCGCTGGCCTTAATGCCATGCTCGAGGACAATCTTGAGGCTATGACTCAATCGCTGTTTAAAACCGTCCAAAGCGAGGTGGTCGATATGTGCAAAGGAAAGGTCACCGAGCACATTGGCGAAGCCCTCAAAGAAGAGTTCAAGGAAGAGTTCAAAGACGCAATCAAGGAACGCTGGAAACAGACCTGAGCAAGGTGATTCGACGCGCGAAGGTTGTGTTGGTACGAAGTGTTAGTGATTCTATATCACATGATGTCCTTCGCTTCTTCTCTCCATAGATCTCTCTCTCTCTCTCTCTCTCTCTCTCTCTTTCTTTCCGTAGCATGCAATAGGTTCCGGTCTCGCTGCCATTCTCTTTCTCCATATCTTTTCACAGGTTATGAGACCTTCTGTGACAGCGTACGGGCGCTGTATACCAAGGGGAAGAAGGCGAAAGGTCGAGGACGCGTAATTTCTACCAAAAGAGGAAACAACGAAGCTGCAAAGGTAGCCAATTTGGGTGAAATATCCAGGATCTACGAAGAGAGGAAGTAGGAGAGGGTAGAGAGAGGGTAGAGAATCCTGCGCTGAGAGAGGCTGGCCAACCGCAGTCCTCAAAGGCGAGGCGGTATCGCCAACACACCCCCTGCATCGTCTCGAGCCGCAGCACTGAGACCAACCATGTACGAAACGGGAAAGCATGAAGCTATTTAAAATACGCCGCGCAATTTTGATCTGGCCTGTAAAGACCACGAGAAATCCTTCTTTCAATGTTTTCCCTTGGGCTTTGCAGATGTAGCAAATCGTCCCGGTCAGCTGTTAAATCTCTGACGTGCTTGGCCTTGGTGAACACGTCGGCCGGGTTGTGCTCACTCTTGATCAAGTGTAACTTGATCAGGTTCTTTCGCATGGCATCACGTACGAAATTGTATCGATACATTAGCCAGCGCTTGCTGGGTGCAATACTGCGTTTGTGTACCTCGAGAAAAGCATTGTTGCTGTCTTCAAGCAATGGCAAAGCCTCGTTGTTTTAGTAGTCACCATCTTGATTTGACGGTTTTATGAGACCCAGGTCAGTGGCCAACCTGGCCAGATAGAGTCCTTCACGCACAGCAGTGTCCATTGATCAATATTCAGCCACGGTACTTAATTTAGCCGCGATCTCTTGCCGACGGGATGTCCAGGAGACGGGAGCACCACCACAGAACCACACGTAGCCCTCGATTGACTTATCGTCTTCTGTATCAGCAATGAATACATTAAGCAAGCCAATAAGGCCTTCCTGCATACGGCCAAACAGAATGTCCAGGGTAGCCGTTCGGTGAAGGTACAGAATCATGTCACGAAGCACGTCGAAATCGCCTTTGCGTGGATCACGTTGACGTCGACGCGGCTCGTTGACGACCAGGGCGATGTCAGGCCTTGTTTTGTGGCCTACCCGGCCACAGCGGCCAAATTCTTCGGCGTACGAGATGTCTATGTTAGTCTAGCCTTTATGGCTGTTACCATTCTCATCATGGCTATTACCATTCCCATCATGACTATAGGGTTGGTCATCATGGTCATCTTGTGGTGTCGATATGTTCCACTCAGGATGATCCTCGGGGATCTTCCAACCAGAATTCAAGAGGGTATCCTTTTTTTGTCTTCGTCATGCATAGGCTGTCAATGATGCTTCGGATTTAGGCTTGTTGATTTATCAAAGCCCTTCTGTTAGGCTGTATGAACAGTCGCAGCCAAGGACTCTCTCGAATCGCATATCCTTGATTCCAAGTAGCTGAGCTAGTGAGTCGCGAAACTGTTTTCAATAGCTTTCGTGCAGTTCTGGACCAATGATATCGTCGACATAAATCATAACATATGACGTGCAATCCGTGACGATACAGGCGTCCGATTCACACGGTTGGAAGCCAAGCTTTCACAGATCGCTTGTGAAGCGCTCGTGCCATAAGCAGGCTGCTTGGCGTAGGCCATATGAGGCTTGACAGATCTGCCACGAGCTCTTCGCCATTTGGTCCGTATTTCTAGTGGCCAATTGGTTGGCGCATAAGGAGGATGCGGTTATCGATCGCTGCGTTGAGATACGCTGTGATCACGTCCCACTGCATCAACACCGGCCATGTCAGAATGGCAGCCATGGAAAAGAACATCTTCATGGCTCGATCAACGCATCAGGTGCGTATTTTCCGTCTTGGTGAAAATCAACACCAGGCTTCTGTCAGTTGTCAGATACGACCCAATGAGCTCCGATTCGGTGACCAGGCCGTCATTATCTTTCCGCGCGGCATACACCCACTTCCTTGGTAGCTCGATAGCCCTAGGTAATGGAGTCGGGACGGTTTGAAGGGCCTTTTTGACAGTATAGACCTTGTCAATTCACGCTTTCGTTCGGCCTCCAACCATTCATCCTTGTGCGGTGACTGCATAGCCTCCTCTTGGCTGCGTAGGATGACAACAAAGGATGCTTTGATAGCTTTAGATGACACGAAGCAAATGCTTTCAGCATTATCCTCACCATCGAGAGTGTGGGATCGCCGATCAACACGGTGGAAGATCTCTTCTTCTGTTAACTTCGAGTATCTTTCTTTCACACTACACTCTCATATCTTCCTTTCATACTACACTCTCATATCTCGTCGACTGATGCTGTTTGTGGCCCTCTAAAACTTCCGCACCTCTGCCTGTGAGTCCTTTTCCTTTCCTTGTGTGACTGTCGATGGCGGTAAGATGACCGGTGAAACCGAGAGAATCAGTTGAGCAATGGGTTGTACATCATCTGTCAGTGTGAGTCGCTCTTGAGTGGGTGGTTTCGAGGTAGGAGAAGGCGTCGAAGCTATTTTCGAAGGCATCGAGTTAGGCACATACGTCATATCAGCCGTGGAAGAACGATTAAAGGGATCTTTTTTCATTGGTGACCTAAGCACCCACTCAGGGCGTAGGTCTACCGGCCGAAAGGTCACAGCTAGACGCCGCTGTTGTGGAAGATCTGTGAAGTCGAAGAGGTTTTGCCCTTGATCAAGCCTTGGTGCCGAAAGTGCATCAAACTGTAGCGGGTCAGGCGTGGACGAAACTGTAAGCCGTGATGAAGCTGTAGGCGGTGACGCGGGTGCAGTCGATTCTTCGATGAAGGTAATATGCAAACCACGATGCTGTAAGTCCGTAGGTGTGTTGATCGTGGAGCTACCGACGCTATCGCCGTTATAGTGGCCGCCATAGTCAATTCGGGATGCGGCCGATGGATCAAAAGTCGTCCCTGCATTGGCTGTTGAACTGGTTGTGGTCGCCGCTAAGCCGGTGGCCGTTGAGGTGATTTTGTAAGTGACGACGCTAGTGGCCGCTGAGAGTGCTGCATTGGTGGCCGTTGAGTCCCTTGTTGTCGAACAATCTCAGGTGCAATCTCTTGGGCCAACTGCACTGGTGTCGGTCAAGTCGTTTGAGGGACCGATTTGCACACTTGATAAGCCACGAATGACTGTGAAATAGGGGTATCTTCCTTCCGGAATGTCGCATCTCGTCGTCAAAGAATCTTTTGTTTTATAGGATCGTGAGTACGGTAGATATGGCTGTGTTCACCCTCATAGCCTCTTCGGCAGCCAATCCACGGCCGTTGCGCCATATTATCAGCTTTTACACGCTTCTCCTTGGGAAAATACACGTACAATTTTGAATACCAGGCCCGCAGATGACAGCGGTCACTGACATCATGGACTGCTGTTTCGGTTGATCTACTGAATTGACGACTCAGTATATTACCTAACAGTCAAAATCCCATTTCTGAAGCGTCTTCCCATATAATCAGCCAAATGGTGTACAGATTAAAGTTAGCATTTTATTTGACAGTCATCGGGTGATCCATGAGCCCTCCAGTCGCATCCGTCGACTGATGAGTCGAGACTCACCGGGTGACAGGAAGGACTGGATGTATAAGGACGCCTTAAAGTTTGAGCCCGGCCTACGGGCCTAACGGGCTGCGGGCTCTACGGGCTTTTATAATATCTACGTAGGGTAGTAGTGGACGCGGTATACTATGTCGCCGCGTGATTACCTATTATTTGGCTTTTCGGCTTGATAGTAGGCTTGAATAGTCTGAGTAAGACGCCGCTCACTAATTTTTCTAGCTTTTGGCATGGTAATTGGTGTAAAGGGGTGGTAGGTCTTAGAGATGGTGAAATTAGCGGTTGAGGTGAGGCCCACCCTGGCACGCACCAGGGCCCACTGCCTGGGTCGAAGTACTAAGATTACGTAAGCCACAGATAGTTAAGGTTCCGGCATATAGTTAAAGATTTCTTGGTGGGGGGTGGTGGATCCTTCATATTCAATTTTTACAGCAGTCTTTATATACAACTGGCCGGATGGTGTAGTTGGTTATCACGTATCGTTAACACCGATAAGGTCCTGGGATCGAGCCCCAGTCTGGTCATTATTTTTGTCTTTTTGTGGAAGCTTGTCCATCGTCTTATATGGAGAAGCTGTACGTAATCGGGCAAAGCACGAGGGGTCAGAAAGCGTACACGCGAACTGGGATTATCACCCATCGGCATCTTTAAGGAGCCTTTGTAGGTATCGAGCTGGAGTGGAGATAAATCCTCTGGACCCCATGTTGCCTGCGCAATCATCACAAAACATTATACAAGGTGTCTTGCATAGCACTCCTGTAACTCTCCTCCTGAGCGTCCTTCAGGTATACAGGTAGTAACGCTGTCCCTTTGGTAGCGTTTGTAGAGTAACTTTAAACTGAGTGGCAGACTCATAGCTACCCTCAAATAGTTACGGCCCCCGCATCTCCTTGAGGTCTACAGCACCTAGGTGAAAGTAACACCTCTCGTTTAAAAAGAAACTCACTTCTCCCCCCTGTAGCCATTGCTCACCACATGAGTTTCAAGATTACTACCAAGAAAGACAATTTCAAATAAACAAGGTAACGTCTGCCTCGCCGCAATTACGGGAGCTGCGACTACTTACGAGTTGGATCTTCGGTCTAGTCAACAAGAAGACATCCATAGTGATTTAAAAGCACGGTGTAGTGATCGTACAACAAGTATCAATGCACACGATAAGCGCAAACAGGTAGGAAAGTGTTGGCATCGCCTTCGTATTCATCTCAAGTGTCAGCCTTGAGTTTCATCTTTAGGTCTGTTGAATAGAGGGCGCAAAGGAGACAGGATTGGTTGGCCGAATCAAGATGGAATAGGCCATACTTCGTCCTTTCTGAATCGCCCGGCGGCTGACACCTGGAATGTACCACTCTAGTGCTTGAAGATCATGGCGTTACCAGCTCCAACCGAGGCACAGGCGTTGATGAGACCATTCGCCGTGTCTTCACAGCCCATCAGCTGTGTCATAAGGTCCTTGAAGTCGGCCCCACTAATCGTGGTTCCAGTAGTTCCACCACCAATACCGCCAGGACCGTTAATATTCTGGGTGTTTCCGATAGCCAGAGCGCAGTCGCCCGATTGATACATGATACTTGCCGAGCTAAGGGGCCCTGTATGCACGACACTGATGGCGTTCATAGGGTCTGGCACAAGATTAAATATATTAATAAAACCCTTTTCTGTATATCTAAGGATGGCCAGATCTGGTTGTCACATACCCATCACATTAGCGTTCACATCAATCTGGTCAATGGCGGCTCGGCAGTCGTTGGCATTCGCATCAGATTGACCGTCGCAGCCGCAGGAAAAGAGCCAGGACTTGCGCTTGTCGACTGCAGCGCCCATGCAGACAGAGGCCAGGGTGATAGTGGAAATGAAAGCTGGAGTGAAATGCATTTTGGACTCAATTTGAAGCGTTTGTCTTGAGGATCTTGGATTGTGCACAAAGGGTCTTGCGCGAAGTTACGCTGATGATTGTAGTGATAATCGTATTCGTCTCGGGTTTGTACTCTTCAGACAGCATCCGGGGACCAGGGACTCTGACAGCTTTTATATTTCGAAACGTTCATCTAGAATGTGCTGGCTTCTACGTTTACTTAGGTTCTAGGATGATGCTTGCTAATTCGAGAACCATTGAGGGTGACGTATATTGCTGGGGCGATTCAAAGAAAGAGCTCAATCCTTCGAATGATCGCATGACGTATTTGTAGCGCTCAGAGTGATGATTATGAACCGGAAAACCAATTGAAATCATACTAAATTGCTCAAGAGACCATCTCCACAATCCTGGCATGCGGTGTGGAAGTATAGATCTGTCGTGGATAGTATGGTGGGGCCAGAAAGACCCCTTGCAGATCGAGAAAAGAGAGAACTGTACAGGAACTCGTTCAGGCTAGTAGGTAACGTCATAGGCGTTTGTTCACTCCCTACCATCGACAGTCACTTGAAGCTTAACGGCTCGTTCAGGAACATGGTAGACAGTGCCTAAAGCCGCACGTTGCCTTTGGAAGGCGTCCCGTCCCCACTTTTGGAAGTTTGAAGCCTTGCGACCCCAGAGGCGTATCACGTTGTTTTCTGGAAGCAGCACAGATTGTGTACCACGGCCCAATATCAGCATGGCCCCCCGGATCAGCATGGCCCCAGATCAGCACGGTCCCCCAGATTAGCACGGCCTCCAAATCCTCAGCACTAGTAGTCTAGTAACTGTTAACTCATTAGTTGCAACCTGTCTTCCTAAGCATAGTCTGCTTACGTGTGATTTTTGCTGCGCACCCATCAGTGAATGAAACACATCCCTGACAGGGCTTAGGCCGACCATCAAGCGATTCACGACCGAATGTATGACGTCGGCTACGGTCCTTCAAAGCAATTGAGATGAGGGCCAGGAATCACCGTGAGTGCTCCTTGCCACCTCACCATCACGTAGAAACGCTGGGTTGTGAGCATCACCGGTTAGGTGGTATTGGAGGGGATATCCATTACCCCAACCATAACGTCATACTAAATTCCCATAGCAAGGTTCCTGTCCCTGGCCGGGTAAAAGGCTGATTGAACGGATCAGGAGGACCCTTTTCCAGACTAGGGAGTCTACGGAGATAGTCGTATCATCGTCCCTCGGGTGTAAAAGTACATGTAAGGAAGATAAGCTGGTAATATCTCCTTGTCTGAAATAACATAGCTGAAGAAAGGCAAGGTTCGAGATGTAACCTGATGACATGGATTAGAGTCTCGTCCAGAAATGGACGAGTCTCACTCGAGTACGCAAGGTTTAGGCTCGCTTACGGGCTGATTGATGTTTAATTCCAGTTTACATGAAAACTTCAGGGGCATTCCTTTCCTCCACCCTCACCTTGATGGGCTTCTCACGCGGAGAATGAATTAGCGTGCAAGTCACAACCAAGACACTCTCTGATGAACTCTACATCATCTCATTTGACAGCTTTGATAATTATCGTATCAAAGTCGGATATGTCAAAGTCCTCTGACGAGCTTTGCAAGTCAATAATCTCTCGAACCTTCTGAGCATCACTGCTGACGCAGGAGGCATGCGATTTTTCAAGAGTCACTGGCGTTTGAGTTGGAATTGAAGCATTTTCAATCGGCTGGACCGGAGGATAGCCTGGTGGAGGAAGAACAGAATGTCCATGCCGGGTTGGCTGAGAGACTGTCCCACTTCCATGGGAGCTTCCACTAAGTGGGAGATAATGTACTCCTCAGTCAGTGGCAATGGCGAGAGGTAGTTTGAAGATCAAGTTGATTGAGAGTCAGCAGAAACCGCATGCACGATCTCATAGAATACCTCACCAATCAGGAACCGTGAACAACAGGCGGTACGTTTTGCATCGTGGCTGTTTAGCGTATGATTCTGATTCTGTGATCTGACGGGTTACATGAGGTAGGCCCTCTCGCCCTCAGACAACCTCACCATTCCTCTCTCTGTCCTAGTATTTGGTCGCCATACATTCCGTAGCCTCCCTCCAACAAAAAATTGCCGTACGAGTAGTACCATGACAGAGAGAAATGTTTGGATGATTCGGCATTCTGCCGACTCACCACCGAGGGACCAACAAACCCACGCATTAGATAGCCTCTCTTCCTCCCATCTTCCACACCAATCAAGTTGTGTTTCACCTTCCTCTTTTCCTTCTTGTAGATCACCTACGGATAGGTTATGAGCCCTGTTTTAGCGCGCTGGTAAGGGTATTCGCATATCCTTACCATCCTACAGCGTTGCTTTCGAATACGCCGCAAAAGCGCGTTATTCGATGCGTCCTTGACGCACTTTCAAAGAGCCTGCACAACCGCAAATCACCAAGACTCCGCGTATATTTTGCAGCTATTCAACAGCTGTAACGGGCTCAGTGCCCACCGGACTCCGCGTCCAACCACCGAAGACCCAGGACTACAAGCCCACCGAAGGGCTGCAGATCCGCAACAAGACTTCGACCTCAACCAGTCTTACAAACATACCTTTTTGAATATGGCAACCAAGAACCGCGAGACAGCCGGCCGGAGACTATGGATCCATAGCTGGACTTCGGCTACAGCCACTTCAAATGATTCAAATACGGTGCCTTTTTGGACTCAAAAGGACCTTCCACCTTCCGAACGTCCGAAGCTGCCTCAAGTGCTAAGACTGATATTGAGAAGCGAGGTAGAACGGATTCTTGGACTAGACAATAACGGCGTTCCAATCGTTCCAGCCGTTCCAACCGTTCCAACCGTTCCAGCTGTTCTGGCCCCAGAGGCTACTCCAAATCTTCCTGCAGAATCAAATACTGCGCAAGATAAGTCAACCTTCAGTCAACCCGTTGATGATATTCATGATGATATTCAACATGATATTCAACATGATATTCAACATGATATTCAACATGAAGTTCCAAATGACGTTCTAAATAACGTTCTAAATAACGTTCTAAATACTGTTCCAAATGCAGTCCAAGATGTGACTCCCAGTGGAGAAAGTCAAGGTCTAGAGGAACGCGTTCCTCAACTTAGACGCTCTACTCGCATCAAAAAGCCTTCCAGAGCCGCCATTAAGTCTCAGCTCTATTTAAGTAGCTACGCCTCCGCGATTTCAGCCCAAGAGGCTTATAACGGTGCAGACGCACTTTTCTATCAAATTGTTATTGAAGAATCTTGTACAGACCTCCCGCCCAGACAGAACTCATCAAGTCTTCGAGCTTTTCTCTCGACAGTTTCGGAACTCGACAAGCCAGTTCCAGAACTCGACAAAACTATTCGTAGGTGATCTACGAGAAGGAAAAAAGAAAGGTGAAACACAACTTGATTGGTGTGAAGATGGGAGGAAGTGAGGCTATCTACTGCGTGAGTTTGTGAGTCGCTCGGTGGTGAGTCGGCAGAATCATCCAACAAACACCCCCCTGGACCAACAAGAAAAACCATACCTCCTTCCTAGAAAGGAAAGCCCCCACTGGGGTAAAATGATATTTCCAGCCAAGCGCGGCTACACTACCCCGGCTGAACTGTAATCTGAGCTTGAAGCTGGTGGCCTTGGCCGTTGTTGCGTAAACATCGAGATAGTCAATTCCTTGGCGCGGGCTAAAGCCCTTGGCTACAAGGCGCGCTCTGTAGGTTCCGTCATGCTTGACTTTAAATACCCATCGAATTGGAATAAAATTCCTACCCTTAGGTAGGCTTGTAACCTTCCAAGTGCCGTTTTTCAGCTCCTTGTTGATTGCAGCTTCCTATTTGTCCCTCTCTGGACATGCCATGGCTTCCTTCCAAGTTTGACTCGGAATTGAAAAGTTTGGAAGCACTGTTGACAAAAATCATCCGGTTCGATTCCGAAACTGTTTTGTCGAGTTCCTAAATTGTGGTGAGAAAGGCTCGAAGACTTGTTGACTCTCTGGGTGTTGAATCTGCATGAGATCCTTTATCCATGTTTTGACAGAATAATGCATCCGCACCATCACATGCGATGGCTTCTTCAGCCGAAGCTGCGAAGCCGCTCAAATACCGTTCTGACCCGACTGCGGCTCTGGAAGGCCTTTTGACGCGGAACAAGCGTCAAGACCATGTACATGTGACACAGACGTGATTCTTCAGATGTACATCTCCTAGGAGACCTCTAAGTAGCCCTCTCCTAGAAGAATCCATCCTTTTTGCCTCACGTCATCCAACACCTTTTGTCCAGCCAAGCGGTCATCGCCCAAAACGTGGTCGGCGCCCGCTCGGATGGATACAGAATGTGCGTCATCACGAGTTAACCTAAGACCTTCACGCTTCCTTGCCTGTATCTGTTACTCCTGAATCACTTGCTAAACAACTTATCCATCACAAATGCTCCTGCTACTCCAACTTCCAAGTTGGTCCTGTTTGCCGGTCAAACCGAGCCCGCGCGCCATCAAAACCCGGTCCGTGCAGCCAAAAAAAGCTAGCCAAAAAAAGCTATGATCATCCAAGCAGCTTCCATGAAGCTGTACGCCGCAGAAGATGTCGTTGAAAACGAGCGCGGCATTGATTTCTTCCGAGATATGAAGAAGACGATGGAGGAGTTGAAGGAAATGAGGGGGGAGTTGAAGGAGATGAGGGAGGTCAACAAGCACGTGAAGGAGGACATCACACGCCTTCAGAAACGCTTCCTCCAGGAAAGACAGAGAATAATTTCGACCTTCGTCCAGGATTCCAAGCTCCCGCGGAATCTAGCTGCAAGGAGAATGTTTCTCAACACCCCTGAGAACATGGGGGTGAAGACCTACATGGAAATGATCAGAGAGTTGAATCAAAGAACTCATGGAGGCGACATGCACGAGGATGCCAGAATGGTTCTCGCGTTTTTCGAGCCGAGCAATGAGGAGTACAAGGCTATCGAAACACTGTATCAGATGACGCCAAAGGAGATCGCGCGTCTTGGTAAGCCTGAAGATCCTAAGGTTCCAAGGGCTTAAGCCAAGACACTCAGCTAACTCGGAATGAATAGACGAAACCCGCATGGATTATGCGACGGAGCTTCTCAATGCGATTGCATGGAACAAACTCTCCAACACTAGATACGACCTCTCCCCGACTTTGATCGAGATACGTGCGCATGTGGTGAAACTTCTGGAAAGGGAGGAGTATGAGCAGGCCGAAAATTATGCCAAAGAGCAACTCTGGGCATAATTTCCGATGTGGACACCACACAGAGACAACCCCCTGGGGGCTCTGCCTTCTTCGGTGATAAAGATCGAGTTTTGGTCGCCCGAAGTTTCCTTCTCTTCGGGCTATCCTTGTGACTGCTCGGACTGTGACGTACGCGTGGCCGAGTTAGCTCTGGTTGGAACGGAAGGCCGTTCTGGTCAGGGCGAGCGATGATTTCGGCGGGGCCCTGCAGCCACGAAGACGCTTGCGAAAGCTCTGTAGATGGTCGCAGGATTCTGGTGAATCGCAACAGTTGAAAAACTGTTTTCACTCTATTGGACGCTGACTGCAATGCGTTCTGTTGTTGACTTAGTTCATGAATTCATCATTCTCAAGCTTTGATTGCAAATAGGAATACGGACGATGCAATGCAAGTCCACCTTTTGCGTAGCCTCAACGGGGTGGTTCATCCATAGGCACCGGCTGCCTTCAATTTCTTAACACGGCGGTGCTTCGAGAATCAATGCGGAGCCTCGTGAGAAAATGTGGTTGGTGTAGTGACCAGCTGCTTGTGTTATTTTTCTGGTGACATGGTTATGCTTTAAGAAATATCAGAATTGGGCAAAACACGTACCAGGCTAAGTATAAATAGGCCGTGTTAAAGCTCGGCGATCTGGATCAATAGCAACAATACCTCATCAACACTATGCATACAGAGGCGGAACGCACTGAGCATGAAGAAAAGAACTTCCAGCCGGAGAGAAGCAACGGGTTCATTGATAGAACCATGTACGGCGTCGCCACGAAAAAGGTCTTGAGAGCACTCCCGAAAAGAAAACGTTGAACTCCACGAGGGCCGAGGAGGCAAAAAGTGACCAGACTGGGGCTCGATCCCAGGACCTTATCGGTGTTAACGATACGTGATAACCAACTACACCATCCGGCCAATTCGTTGATACAACATTCAACTATTGAATCTATCTTGCTTTTGCTCAGGTCAAATCGAATTAGGCCAAAAGCAATCAGCGTAACGTTATATCATTGTAAAATGGAAGCTGATCGCTTTCGCCTCTAGTACTGATTTCATATCTGTATTCCCGAGAAATTCAAGGTGAAAGAATCAGTGAATTTTCTTTGACTGCAAATGAAGCCATGTTATAGAGCTGGGTACCTCCTGTTGCGCATCTAGGGTTTCAGGACGAACATCCATGTTGTTCTCTGAAATATATTCCCGTGTTGATCGTTCCACAGCGATTCTTAAGACTCCACCACCAGGCCCCAGGTCAATTTGAGTTCTGAGTAGGGGATGCGTCTGCAACAATCGGCGAGGCACAGTTACAGCGTATATCGTGCTTGTTGCTTAGCATTAGATTTTATCCGCAGCTCCATTCTCCAGGGAAACCTCCGTCAAAAACGCCTTGCAAGAACCCACCTGAGAGGCGAGAAAGACAGGCAAGACGAGGCCGCGGAAAGATGAGATCCGGGTCGCAGATGCGGTGCGGCCTTACGGGCCCCACAGGACGGGAAAGGATATCTACGAGCGCGAATCTCTACTGAGAGATCATCATCGTCTTTTTGATCATCTTTCGGGATGCAAGTTCGAAGACGGATTTGAGACGGTCTTTCCAACAGTCAGATTTTTTACACTTGCAATGACACACTCTTGATGATCTCTTTTTACGGCCATCGTACTGCCCCAAGACTTATGCTTGTTATTTTCTCCATAATCTTGCACTAGGCCGGTCGGTCCTCGGCCTGTATCACTCTGTGGCCTCACTGGCCTGTGCATTTTCCGACGCGGATACTTGTAAGGTTGGTTTTACGCCCCAATGAAGCGGTTCCCTGGACCTTAGCACACGCCCCAAGGTGACACGAACGTTCGTTAACGCTTGAGGGAATGAGAACAGTAAGTGACGTGATTCGATTGCTTGGGCCCAGATGCATAGAGTTTAATTCGCGTCTCACGAGCGCTCGATGGTATCGTAGAAGCCAGTCATTGCTATATGCGGCTCATGAGACTAACTGGGCTATTCCTCCTCGTCCCCCTCCAGTTCGGCCACTCTTTTGCCGAAGGGACAGGGACAGCTTAGCTCCGGCACCCATTATCTCCGATAATGCTACATGCCCGATTTTCTTCACTTCGTGTGGGAAAAATACATAAACGAGACCACATACGTCTGTGTGATCTGAGTAGCGCAGCCCTCGTCCCATTAGAATGGTCTTGATGCACACTCGGAAGGTTGACCTCCAGCTGTCGGTCTATCTCGTCAGCTCTCGTACCTTGTGATATTGTTACTGTTGACCAACTGAGCTGGTCTAAGGCTTCATCTTGAGAATCCGAGAGCCACAGCTGAATTTAAGCATCTTGATGAGCTATGTAAAGATAAACACAAGCCATTCCAGCGTCCTTTCGATCTGAGGACCGGGCATGGCGCTATTCGTTTGGAAGCCCCAACTGTATAAGACCGAATCTAGTGTACGTGCTTTTCAAGCAATTCCCTAGCTAAACCATCAGATACTGTTCCCAGAACACGGGCCCATGGATCCGATCACACCTACTCACCGCAGTGACCGCTGCACGGTCATTTGAAAAGCAGCCTTACTGCGCCTCCATATTCAGGTGTTAGATGGGAGATGTCGAAGCCAAGATAAGCGAATCGTCCCGGAGATGAGTTTCAACGCCAACAATTCTGATCTCAGCGCCGGCGAAGAAAGCTGTCTGCCATCGACACCAAGAACGCGGACCTGTCTGCTCTGAGCCTTCTGACCAGATCGGCTGTGATTTCATCCTTTTGACAGCGTGTGAGTTTAATGCCTCGTGAGACTTCGCAGCACCAGCATTCAGGGGTACAGTGACCAAGGCCCTGTCCCTCAAGAGATGTGCGTTTCAAGCATCATCCACAGGCCCGACTGCAACATCCACCACGCTCTGAACAGTCATGGACCAATTCTTGGCGCATGAACCATTTCCTATCGCGTCTCAGTCGATCCCATTTTATTTTGAGAAAGGGAGCCAACATTGAGACCTGAGAATAGAACTTATACCCTTCAGTTGCGAACTCGGTCTGCGTTTCCGTAAGCTGTTGATCCAAACACTCAATCTCGGTACTTGTCTCCTGTCCGATGCCTTTGGTCTTTTCCGCGACTTTGATACGCTGAGAGATCGCTTCCTCCCTTTACCTGAGCCCACGGAGTTTAAACTCAGTCAGGAGTAATTCAATAAGTGTTTTTGGATCGACATCGTCTTCCTTGTATCGTAATATGTATACCGCCGGTGGATAACACGGCTTTTTGTGCCATTTGAGTCCTGCCATTTTCATGATACGTTGGAACAGGAGATAGTAAGCGTAGGAACAGGATGTGGTAAGTAAATGGGAAAAATTCCTGGAATCCAGAAAGTGAGGGTGAAACTGTAGTTTTTCGAAGATCGAGAGGCGGGAAGCGCATGGTTAAGTGAGCGACAAGGAAATTGCCCTTCCTGATGACGGATACATTACCGCCTCAGCCCAGAATCTCAAGCCCGCATCTATAAGCGTTCATCGCCTTTCAGTATAATAACATGATTCGCAACGGATGCGGCCAGTGATTGATTAGAAGTAGGAATGCGCCGAAACGTTCCTCAGGCCACTGACAATGGAGTAGCCTGAGCTTCCTGCTCCACTTGCATATTGCTCACTTTCCACTAGTAGCTGATCGGCGTGCTTCGGACTCGACTGTTAAGTGCTCTAGGGCTAAGCTATCTGCTGTGACGATGCTTCATACACCGCGAGAAGTTCTCTGATATATAGGGCTCAGAGCTCCATACTCAAATATGAAGCAATAAATACATAAAGCAACGGACATATTGTTTTTGGTATCCGGTAGCTTCCAGGGAATCTGCCACCTCCCACGACATCGACTCACCAAACCTCTTCTAGATAGCCTCTCTCCGGTTTGTGGGTCCCTCAGTGGTGAGTCGGCAGATCCCTCGGAAGATCCCTCGATGGTAAATCCCTCGGGCCTCGAGGGTAAGACAGAATCATCCAAACAACTGAATCAGCTTGCTAAGACAACAGGTCTTTTTCTTATTCGTAGGTGATCTACTAGAAGAAAAAGAGGAAGGTGAAACACAACTTGATTGGCGTGGAAGATAGAAGGAAGAGAGGCTATCTAATGCGTGGGTTTGTGGGTCCCTCGGTGGTGAGTCGGCAGAATCATCCAAACAGCTTCCGAGTGTACGCTTGAGTGTGTAAGGCTTATTTTTCCTTTGTTTCCCTTTTTTTGATAGGTCTCGCGGTGGCTACAATCGCAGTTTTCGTCCGCTCAGAATATGGGTGTCTTGTTTTCAAGCTGACTTGTGCAGTATTTCCTTTACAAAACACCACATGACCAAGTTTAATCGATCCAGGTTCCCATGTGACATGTGAAGCGATTGATGTAGATATTCCATGACACTTCTTTCGAAGTTGCTCTTGAATGAAAGCTACGCTTTGAGCCAACCACTCATCCTCACCGCGAGGCTTACTGTCTGCAAAATTTCTGGAATTCGTCCGCTACAAAGGCTGCATGAACTATTATTTTTACTGACAATGTCTGTTCGACGAGTCTTCAAATTGCCGGGACCCACCAAGCTACACGGGGAGCGGCTCTGGGCCTCGAACAACGCGTTGAGCGTGGCAAGAGATGCGCACTGGGTCTTGGAAAGGGTAGGGTCTTTGAGAAGCGCCCAGAATATCAGGATCCTCGTTGGAAGACGTAACAATCGTACAAGACAGGGCTGATAACCTGTAAAGAATACCCTACGTGGTAGGTGGAAAGAAATAACGAAAGGAGATGGGGATGGTAAGTTTGACGGGGAGTGATACGTGCTATTTATTCTTATGAACCATGCGCCTAACAGCTTGATCAGTCCTCCCATCTACCAAGTAGGAGGCTAGGAGCCAATGTTGACTTTACATGGTGGAGAAGTGATCCATGGGACAGAGATGCCTCTTCCGAAAGACAATGCATCTATCTTCCGCCGAGGCTGGCCCATTCATGTATTATATTACGATTCACGAGGGCACCTTGACGCGTCAGGGTCTTAGAAACTGTTCAAGGAGCACACTCGTTGACATAAAATGAGCAAAAGAAAGCCCGGTATGAAATCGTGGAGGACGGCTGTAGCCCATTCGTGTGCCTTCCAGGTTTTCTTGCCCGGTGTGGAGCCGATGCGCTTTGTAGCTTTGCATGTATTAGGTAGATGGCGACTGTGTCGTATCCCTTCTTGGATCGAGGCAGGCCACATAGTGATGAAATCGATTGTGAGGGTGTGGAAGGGGATAGGTGGGGCGAGAATGGGTTGGAGGGAGCCATATGGTTTATGGCGAGGGACGGCGGTTTTGCGGCATTCGTCGCACTGATCAATGTATTCGCGAAGCTTCTTGGCACCCCTGTGGAAGACATATCCCCCCATCTCGTGCCAGGTTCGTTCGAATCCGAGGTGTCCATCACTGTGTGCGAGGTCGAAAATCTCTGTCTTCATTGAGTCAGGGATGCAGAGCCAAAGTTGGCAAAACACTGCCTACTTAAGACCAGCACCCGCGAAAGCAGACAAGGCGAAACATACGGAAGCGGTGAAATTGCACTGTCGAGGCTCATAGCTTTCTGACTGAGAAGGCCCCGACTCGACTCACATAGGTGTGCTATTTGTGTGTGAAAAGCAAGATGCAAAATTGATGCGAATATACGGATGAGACTGATGGTTCGCTTCTCGGAGAACCGAACTCGAATTGAACCGAGAAACATTCTTGTCCTCCAGCGTCGAGCAAGTCTCGGTCTCCATGGATCAGATCATCTGTGTTGACGACTCGAGTCACGCCAACAATGAGCGCGTTGACAGACATCTCAGCTTCCACACCCGGCTACGTCCAAGAGTTCCACCTGATCAGTCCGATGGGAATGCGATTTCATGGTATACTGTAGGGCGGAAAGTGTTTTTTGGTGATCGCAATTCCGCCTCTCGCCTTCAAAATGCGGGCAGATTCCACATTGTTCGGCGTCGCCGAGAGCAGGATCTTGACGGGGATCGCTTGTGTTAACGTTTAGCAAGGAGCAGAGCCCGCACCGTCACAAAGAGTGACTCCAGCGTTTCGTTCTTTGAGGAATGCCCGCCGTCAATCCGGTGGAAGCAGTCAAGATCATGATCAATTGGCTGTCCAAGTGAATGTCAACCTCCACACGCAGTTTCACTTTCAGAGTCGGACGGTCTCAGTACGGTCAAGGTTCTGACATCCCGCAATCACCAAGCCAAGACTCAATAAACATTCTGTAGGTGAAATTCAATCGAGGGACCATATCCTCATCAGGCAAGCGTACCTCTGAGTGGTCTCAAGAAACACAGGTAGCTCGGTGTTTCAGAGCCGCCGAGCATGCAGTCAGCGGACCTCAGAGTGGTAACGTCAATGGTCTGTGGCCACTCGTCGCTCGAGAGTGCTGTCAATTTTCAGGAGCAGAAGTCTGTCAACCCAATCAGCCCGAGGTGAAGCCAGTAGGACTAGGCAGTAGGCACAGTCAGTCTTCTCGGCGCAACAGGGTCTGTGGAAGACGAATCTGTTTAGCGCACGGGGATCAGCACTCGCGCTGACAAATTGGTCGACTCATAAGAGCTGCCAAGCGTCAATTGACTGCGCATCACCCGTTCCAACAGATCTACAGTATGTGAGCGAGGGCCCAACCTCGTTAGGTCGTAATGACCTGGCCCTCAAACTTCTGTCTGCCACCACTTGTCCCCCATTTAGAATTGGTGCAATAGTCATGCAGGCCACAAGATGATCAGCTAGGTACAAAAAGCCTTGAAGAGCTCTCGGGCCTAAGGGGCCTACTTGTGTGGATTTGATCAAATACTCACCTACCAGGGTCGTCCAGCTGTTTGTTCTTGCGAGCGTGCTCTAAAGATCTCAAAATTGCACCGGGAGCCTGGGACTTAGAGATAAGAATCTTCAGCACACTCTCCACAGCAGACAGCAATTCGACTGCTCGCGATCTCATGGAGCAGTCACGGGTCTCCTATGCAATCATCCTAGCCGCTGTCCTGGCGGAATGGATCGTATTCGCCGGCCTCATTATCGCCATCTTCAGAAGGAAAAGGCAAGGGAAAGGTCTGATCCTTGGTAGATCTCTTCTGGTCTCTTGCGTCGCCTCCTTCACGTAAGTATATTGCTGAACCGATTCCAAGGTTGAGAATCACGTCGGGACCGACTACAAGCTTCACAGGGACGCTAGCTTTTCGAATACGGAGTGTCTGTTCATATCACTTCCCTAAAGTGGCCCCATGCTCATATTAATGACACTGCTAGTACGGACACCCTTGGCCTGGTTGTTAGCTCTCTCCAACTTGCGCAATCTCAAGCCGCTGGAGTCAATTTGATCGCCATTTTCATTCAGCAATTTGCGTACCTGTTCGCGGCATGCACGACATTCCATGTCCTTTATAGGCTGGCTCACATCTTTCAACAGCGTCACACAGGCCGATCATCACCCTCATTGACTCTGTGCCATGCGATCTGCCTCGTCGTGATAGCACTGACATGTGTGCTGGAATGGTCATTATATGTTGTGTATGCATGTGGAGAGGTTTTTCTCAAGACCCCCCGGACTATGTTGGAGGCCTTTCACTGGAGTCAATGTGCCCGTTACTTGGTGCACTGGCTTGCTTCGTCGGAGATATTGGCTTGGGCTGTAATTGTCACAATTCGATCCTCCACAAGGGACCGACAAATCAAGGTAAGTACCGCAAATGGAAGCTTTCCTATCTATTGACTGGTATCCCATTTCAGCGGGCCTAACATGTATTTTTTCTACTGCAGCGCCCTGCACTCTTATTCTTGGTGTCGAGTGTTCTATTCTTCGCGGTCAACTTTTTCTGGGCGGTGATCGCAATTGATAGGGGAATGATCCGCTGGCTCAATCACCGCGTGCCGTCTAATCGGGCCCAAGTCCTTTGGTTCGACACCATTTTCGAGCTTTTGTGCATTTCCATTGGGTACATCTACGTTTTGGTGTGCTCTACACGTCTCGCGCGGGATAAGATCATAGAATTCCAATACATCGAACTCTAACGGATAGTAATTATAAAGTGAACCTTGGAGGCCGTGGGCCACATATTTAGAGTCTTCACACGTATCTAGTATCGTTACTGGCTGGAAATCCAGCTCGGGGTCCCAATTGTGTTCAAGTGTCAAGTAATCGCTCCGGAGCAAGCGGACTCAGACCTTGAAGCAGTCTAAATATTGCGCTGCAAACCAAGGTTCTCGTGCATGATAAAGGTTGCCTGTGAGGTCGCGTGTTTGTTCTATGGCACGACCTGAGGCCCTGTTTCTGGTGAAGTGGATGACAAAAGACCCAGCAGCCATTGTAAGATGCGAACACTCGAATGAAGGTCTCAATAGCAGCATTACGCAAGCTTAGCATACCAGGACTTCGATGCATGCGTACGTTCCGTAGTCTCAATAGCTATACCTTCACCAATTGAAACTTGTTTTCTGACAATAAACTCTACACTGCAGGATTATCCGACGGTAAAGCAGCGAAGTGGTTATGCGCAAATAGTCATACTCAAGCATCACTAATTGTACAACTTGTGTGGATTGACTTTGAGTCGTCAAAAACGACCTCTTCTATTTGCTTGCACGGAAGGCTAAATGTCCGCAAAAGGAAGAACGACTCATGACTCGCTGTCTCAAGATTGAGCCGCGGCTAATCCTGTTCAAAGTCCCAACACAACGGCCTGGATGGCCTCAGTATTGAGCCACCTGAGGCTCCACACATCTCAAATTGCCCGTCATCGTTGCGCAAGCTTAGTGGGAGTTACCACCTTTGGCGTTGGGGTTGCGAGGGTCGTTCTTGAACTCGGCAGCTGGGAAATCGAAGGGTCAGCAGACGCTCCCGAGGGTTGTGTGCGACTTGGCGGATGGTCCGAGTGCGGGCAAGGTCACGCATATAAGCGAAATGATGGCGCCCCGTAGTATCGATAGATTGACACCGAAGAGGTCAGGAGGATAACTCACTGTTGGAGAGAGCGTTCTGCAGAGAGTTGACACCGTAGAGAACAATGACACCTGGGAGAGAGAAAAAGAGGCAGATGTTAGAGCGCCAGTCTTATAAGCGCGGAAGATCGAACCGCGAAGGAGCATGTAACATTGATCATCGGATCAAGTCACTTCAATCTCGAGCGAAAGGGAGGGTCGAATAGGCATACCGGCAGCGAAGAAGGGAGTCATGGGGCCAGCTAATGATTCAATATGTTAGTCCAACATGGTTCGGTACAGCGCGCCCGGTGGAAGACGGGCGACGGCCCAATCACGCAACATTCGACGTACCCAAGAGACCGGGGAACTTCTTTCCGAGGAGAGACATGGCGAGTGATAGATGCGAAGGCAAGAAAGATTCGAGACTCGCGGGGTTTGGCAGGTCAATTAATCGATTGATGATCGAGGGAGAGGAGAAGTGAGGTTTGGAGTTTGACCGGCCCGGCACGCCATACCGCTCTAGGAAGCGGCGTCGCCGCTTTAACCCGATAAGTCTCCATAGGTTCCCGATCCGCGGTGATTATCGTCGTCAACAGTCAAGGACGCCTTTTACCCAGACAAAGACGGTCGCAGTCCATTTGTATTGCGGTCGCACAGGAAACGGAACACCAATATGACCTCATCATTGGCCTCCTCCGTGACTTCTCTGCAGTCATCGCTCCAGCTTCTAGACAATTCTATCAACACATTGGACTCGGGCGTGAACGACTTTCCCCGCCTATGCAAAGTCCTCCAGACAACACGAGTATGTCACATTTCGACGCTGGCGATAAGCTGGATCGAATGCCTGCTAACTGTCTACGAAATAGCACTTCGAGCTCCTTCCCGAGCCAACGTTACGCGAAGCACAACAATCACTCCTCGACGAGATCAAACCAAGCATTGCACACTTACTCTCGATCTCGTCCAACCACGTGGAAAAACTAGCCCGTCGCGAACAAAGTCTTAAGGCGCAATGTGATCTGCAAGAGGGCCGGCTCTCATCTAACTCGGACAGCAGACCTTCAACTACGCGCTCTCACGTCCAAGGAAATCCTGCGGCGAGGAATCGTCTGCCGAGATCAGCTAGTGATGCGACATCCAGCAATACTGCCACACGAGCTTTGGAGCTGCGCCGCCTCGTACAGAAAAAGGAGCGCTTGAAGTATGCTGTTGATCGACTCGAGCTGCAAAGCAGGCAGAGGGAGCGTCAGTTGAGGAAGAGCATGGCTGCTCAATGAAGAAAGTACAAGCGGAAACTAGACACTTCCCTACACTTCCAATTCCCGAGACTGCACAGGGAGTCCACTACCAACGGCATATTTCAGGATCCCATGGAATATCTAAACGCCTCTCTAGAAAGATTGCATCCCGTCTAGTCGACGCATTGGGGCCTGTCTCCCTCTCGGCGGCTGTCCTCTGCATGCGAGTTGTTTACGCTGAATCCATCCCAGCCAAACTGCCTTTTCTGTGATGCCAAACATCGATACCCCAAACCCTGACGTGAATGAATAATGATAATTTAATGTTTGAACAAAATTCGAGCGGAAAGATCCATGAGAAAAAGAGGCGCGATTTGACAATGGTATCCTAATATACATGATGTGTAGTACAATAAACACCTTCCCGTCGAAACGATTTCGAATATGCAACCGATGTGTACCTATGTTGTGAGACAATGTACCCAAGATAAAGTTCGTTTTCCACACTTCAAAGAGAGGCTGACGACATGAACAGTGAACACGACGCAATTACAGCGCATCCTCTGCAGCGTCCCGAAGCTTCACACTCTGCCGAATCTTCTTCTTATCAGCGTGCTTCTTCCAGCTTGGGATTTTTTGACCCCGTTTGCGAACCGGTGCCTCCACAGTCTCGTCGTCTACATCGTCCTGCTCGGCTTCAAGCTCATCGAAGTCGCCCTCCTCGGCCATTTCACGGGAGCCAGCCTTGGCAGCAGCCCGTCGAGCAAGACGCTCTTTCTTGCCTTCGCCATGCTTATCGCCGAGATTGAGCTTGCGCGGGATGCGCGTCTTGGCGCCTAGTGCCCAGAGATCGCCCCAATTGGACTTTCGAGCATCACGGTACGCTTGGCGACTATATGAGCGCGGAACTGTCCATCGCTCAATCTTGCCAGCTGGAGTGCAAAGGTCGAAAATGACGTGCCCTCGGCGTTTGATGGGCGGGTACACAGCGCGAGGCAATGAAAGAGGGTGGTAATCCGCATGACCGGATTCGTCCAGGTGTTCGAAGCCTTGGAAGGCGTTATCTGTGGATTCGGCGTCTTGACGGATACCTTGTTCTTGACGCATGTCCACGCCTCGCTGCACAGCCAGGTAACTGAACTTGACGTCCTCGTGGTTGCGGTCCTTGGCACCCATGATACGTTGCAGGAAGGGCGGACGAATGTAGCGTTGCTCGAAATGACAGTAGTCCCGACGACCCTTTGTCGGACCCGCGGGGTTATGCATGGGACAAGTGGCGTGGTTTGTGCACGGAGCAATGATCATTCCCGGCTCCTTGATGATGATGGGCGATTCGATGGACGAGTCCAGGGAATTTTCGTATTCTGTCGATCCCGGGCTGGCGATATGGCGTCTGAGAAGCATATCTCGGGCACCAGCAATGGCCTCGAAGCCCTTCTGTCGGCCCTTTTCGAGCAGGATGAGTATACCACCATTAGGGTTCAACAGTTGCCAGAGATTCTGCACATGCTCTTTCCGCTGATACTCTTCGTCGAATCCTAGAAGAGTGTGTGGCGCAATGACAATGTCAAACTGCTTGCGCTTCTGCACCGCACGCTGATCCTCAAGAGTCGGTTTTTCGCGAGCGTGGATGTAGTCTGGCAACCGTGGAAGGAAGCTGGTATTGTCAAGCATGGCACTCGCACGTAGACGGAGGGCGTCCGACCCCGTAAGCACGGTAGATCGCCCGTACGGAATGGGGCCGCCTTCCGGGTGGTCGGGAACCATGACTTCGTACTCGGCACGGACAATGTCTCGCCAGGCCAGGATACCAGCACCACCGCCGCTTGCGTCCAAGACATTTGGGCCGCCCTCTTGTGAGATCAACCGCCTGATCCAGTCGGTTCCCATGCGTTTGCGGACCTCGGCCAAAACGCTCAGGGTCGATGCGTAAATGCCCGGGTAGAGAGCCGCAATATAAGCATTGGCTTCCATCTCGCCCATGTGGTGTTGCGATGCGTGAAGTGGAATTGGCAGCTGTGGTAATTGCGCTCGTGGAGGCGGCGTCGTTGTAGAATGGGGCAGACCAGGCCCACCGAACAAGCGGCGTGCAGTTTCCGAGATGTGCTTATTGGAAAAGTCCGATAGAATGACGGAGATCGGCCCGGTGACTGTATTTTTCGGAAGATGGATTGTACTGGGATCCGTTGTGAATTTGCCCTCGCGGGTCAATGGGTGGGCGCGTGGCGCCGAGTCCGGGACGGCTTCGTTCTCGAATTGCTCCATCATGATTTCTCCTCCCAGTTGCTCTGCTACTTCTCGTGTGCGCCGCATTGCAATTGTCTCTACCTCTTCGGGGGCTGCGTCCATGTCGTAGACCACGGGTGGCTCGTCCTCGGCTTCGGCGTTCTGCTGATACTCGATCTCCTCCCACCGACCTTGCCTGTCCTCTCGGAACAAGCGGTCCGGCTCCCTGTCACCTTCGACCTCTGCTGTCTCTTCGTTCAGTTCCTGGATAACAGGTTGTCCGTAGAGCCGGATGAAGAGTTGCATTTCTTCCTCGTTCAGAACGCCATCTGGGATCGCATCGCCGAACTGCTGTCGAACCATCTCCACCCATACCTCTGGAGTATATTCCTGGCCATCAAATGGATCTTCAGATCCCTCAACAACCTCGTCACCCTCTATTAATTCCAAGTCCTGCATCAGTTGTGCCATAGCATCGTCGTTCTCGTTGATTCGCTCGATCAGGATATTGATCGCCTCGACCGGGTCAGTCTCCGCCGGTGAATCTGAGGGCGCCGCAGCAGTGGAGGAAAATCTCTGTCCTGAGACCCATGACGAAAGCAGCTGAGAGGTAGTGGTATTCGCTGTGAGATTTGAGAGCCTTGGTGATGGTCGTTGGGACCTCGCGACCGAAGCTTGTTGCGCGATTGAGCTTGCGGCGCCCGAGACCCGTCGCAAGCCAGCAGCGCGGGGGACTGACCGCCGCAGAAGCCCTCGAGCGTTTGAACCAGTGGCCCTCATGGTGTTTGAAGGCCTGGTGAGCATCTGGAACTCAAGTTGATGACAGGCCTTTTCAAACAACTTGGTTTGGAGTCTTGAAGAAAAAGGTGAAAAGAGACGGAAGCAAGCGCCGGCCAATCCCCCAAGAAGCTCCGCAAAATTGTTGCCAAGCCCGCATGTGGTCCGAAATCTAAGAGCTCTGATTGGTATGACTTTTAACACCGGGGCATCTGGCTTGGCGTAGATAGATTGAACTTTTGAAGTACAATTAAGAGAATACCAGTATCTCATGTCCACAATCTTGTTGAACACTCCCAGAAGCAAGATTCGTCTACGTTAGTACCTACGTGGAATTCTACTACAATGGCTGAACTCCATTGACTCGGTCGAAGTTTTCATGCGCCTCCCTGGGCAAATGTATAGTACTCATAGATCTCAAAGGAGTTCACTGTAAGTTATGGAGAATGCTATGGAGGGTTGGTCAAGCTTTGAAGATCTTGTGATATTGGTGATCTCTACAACAACAGAGTTGCGGCGTTGTGGGCATATCAATCGATCGTCTCTGCGATGAGGAAGGAGACAGAATGTGTTCGAGCCACAGGACTTGATATTTGCTCGTCTGGTAGGGAGACCAACGGCGAACGCCTTTACTTCCGGTTGCGAGGAGAATCTGGTCGCCTAATAGTCGCCTCTAAAAAGAAACGGCAGTTGGAAGTCTGAAGCGTGGTATTCTTCGGATGTATCCGGGTGATTATATGTTTCAGAGACAGGATCAAGAACGACCGGCATAGCCCTGCTAAATGCATCGGTTCAGTCGCTCTCCGTCTCCTCCCGTCCCATGAGAACCCGCAGCGCCAACACCCAGCGCATGACCTCGTGTTCCAGTGCGGTGAGCTTGGCCATTACGGCCATCAAGCTGGGATCTTGACTTTCCACTCGAATCTTCTCTTTGACATGCACTTCCTCACCGCGCCATTGGAACACGTTGCCAACCTCGTCGTGGGCGCGAGGCCGAGTTCCGAAGATGCGATCTCGAAGTGAGAACCCCGTCAAGGAGATGTCCGAAGCAAATGGCCCGCCGGTCTGTGCAGACGCACTGCTTTCCACCGTGCGTACTACCAGCACTAAGGCTGACTCGGCAATGGACAAGTGGAAGGATAAGGACGGTGGAGGCGGAGGGTCAAACATCTACACGCTTCGTCAGTTTGTTTCTTTGGGGCGCACATGTATAGGCTCTGGGTATGGAAAAGGGCCAAGGGTCGCGTGTTCCATGGAAGCTTACCGTATCCGATGCACTCGCCTCCCACCAGTTGCCTCGCTCGGGACCCTCCCCTTTCAGCATCTGGCGCGCCTCGCCGATGGTTTCCTTTAAAAGATGCAGCTGACTGAAGATAAAGGCCGCATTGAGCGGGTCCCCGGTGTAGGTGCTCACATCCACGATGTCGAGGCTCTGGTTCACCAGATTGCGAACCGAGACCAACTGCGGCAGCACCAGTTCCGGGGCACCGGGACTTTGAGACAATGTGAGGCGGGTGCCCGAAGCGCCACGCGGAGCCGGTAACGAGGCTAGGCGGAGTTGAATATCCTGCACGATCCAGAAGGTTAAAGTCGAGTTCAAGCCACGGTGTGGAATGCGCCTCTTTGCAGGCTGCGACCACCACTTACCCCTTTGACGACTTTGGTGCCGATCCGAGTGACGAAGCCTTTGACACTCTCCGATCGTAGTGACGATAAGACCAAAGTCGATCCCGGTTCTTGCGGGGCCAGTAATGTGGCGCACTCATGCAGGCCTTCCTTGAAGGAGACTAGCGATTCTTGGAGAGACTGCAACAGCCACTCGAGCTCCTGAGCCTAAAAAGTCGGGGTGGATGAGCCATCGGACGAAAGAATCGCTCCAGACCCACTATGACCTGTGCTTTCACCCTCCTCCCCTGCGGTCAGGGCTGAGGAGGAGTCAGGGAAAGTGCAGTCCACATCGCACTGGGGAACTGGTTCCACCACCTGCATCATCGCTGTGGCAGTCGTGGGGAAAAAGGGAGCACCACTTTCGTTGACGTACCAGAGCGTTATCGGCCTGCTGATTCAATTGCTCGGTCGGGAGCGGGGGATATGCCCACGTCGCCATCGTCGGTACGGGAGCTGGACGGTGCAGGCTCGTAGTCTATCCCGCACTCAGTGGAAGGGAGAGAATGGTAGGTAGCTGAATGATTTGGCCCTCGTGCCCGACAGACGGTGTCTGTCTGCAATTAGGATAACAGTCTTGACGGGAACAAGTACGTCGGGCTGCTCATTTACTTCGTGGGTGGATAAACCCGACAGCCCGTCTCTACCGTCCACTGCGTCAGTGCGTCCAGTGTCCAAGTTGAGACTCGAGCCTGAGGCAGTAGTCAGCGAGCGGGTACTCCAGAATCAGGAGTGCTGTGTAAGGTATACTTGTGTAGCCTGTGTGCAAGGGGCCTGGACGAGCAGAGGGACGGTCGAGTCGTAATAGGGTTTTTGGTAGGGCTTGCTCACTACCTTTGGGCGGGCTTGTTGGGTCACGACCGATCCGCGTCTCACGAAGATCTCATACCGTAGTAGGCAGGCAGATTTCCGAGGTTTGGCTCTCCCCACGGTCGAAGTGGAGGATTTCTTGACCCCGGCCTTGTTTCAATCCACGTCACTGTCGCTCGAGGCCAGTCCTGCTCGTCTGCCCGTCCACTCGATAACTGTAAGGTTCAGCCTGGTGTTCTCGGATGAGTAAGATTCTGTCCAACGAGCAAGTGCAACGTCGTCGGCGGAGGTTCGTCACTTCGTCATGGACCACATGGAGCTAAGCCTCTTTGGGGCTAGCGACGGGCTAGAGGTCTTTTAGAGTGTTGCGCACTGTCTCCTGTCGGATTGGCCAGTCGAGTGGAGCCCTGGGACTCCCAAAGGCAGGTGACTGGGCCGGCTCCGTCAAGGTGGGTCAGAGCTCAGATCCAATTGGGGACGGGGGCCCCATAGGTGGAGCCATGTGCAACCATGACGCCATGATCCGCGCGATCTTTTGAAGCTGCCGATGATGCGAACACCGCGCCATTCAGCATCACAGCGTAATGATGGGACGAGGGAGAACTGAGATCATAAATTCAATGTCGGATAGCTCCGGACCACAAGACCATTACTGCATGAGGATACCAGAAATATAGGCAGACCTTTCACCCCTCGTCCCCCAATTTCCACTTTCCCACAATCTTCCCTCTCGCCCATACCACCTCTCCGACGTACTCGAAATTGTGTGGTCTACCACCCTCAGTGCCGATCTCTGAACGCCTTTTGACTCTTTGGGCATCAATCACCAGCCGATACTTCAAGCCCTCGCTTGGCAAACACATATAAGCTCTGTGCCGCACGTCCAGCCCCCTGCTCCGACGAAGATAGCCTACTTTTGCTCGACAGCCTCGAATCGCAAGAACTCGACACCTCGACTTACATCATGCTTCTCAGCAGTAAGTGTTAACCCATCTACCGGAACTGATTGCCTGCGGACCTGTGGAACGACTTCATTCTTCGTTCGCTCTCTCAAGGGAGGGGAATTGATTGGCTCATTCGTTCTCATTCGTTCATGACTTATAGGAGCTACACTGGGCTTGCTCGGTCTGTTCTTCACAGCCGGCTCGATTGTGCTCATTTTCCTCACCCTCCTGGCAGGTGTGAACAACCACACGCCCTTAAATCAAATCTACTTCCTCCAGGCGGATACGGGCAACATTCCCGGAGCTCCGACCACTTCTCGTTGGACCTTCTGGAACGTCTGTGGTGTCGACAACAATGGCCACAACCTGTGCGGTGCCGTGCACCCCGACTTCCCCTTGGATCCTCCGAATTCGAATAACTTTGGCACTGAGCAGAATGTGCCCGGCCAATTCATCGGGTATGTGATCCCTCGAAAAGATCAAGTGAAAATTTTTGCGCCAGGCCCCTGGTGCAAGGTCGTCACGAGCTTCACTCTTGAGTCGCAATTGCTAACAGATGAAACTCGCAGAACTAAGCACTACTATCTCATGACTCGCTTCATGTTCCCCTTCATCCTCATTGGCCTGTTCTTCACCGTTCTCTCGCTCTTCACCGGCCTGCTGGCCATGTGTACTCGCATTGGCAGCTACCTGTCTGGACTCCTCGCGTGGCTCGGTCTTACTTTCCAGACCATCACCACGAGCTTGATGACGTACGTTTTGACCCTAGATTACCTCCCCGCCATATTGGAAAAGGCACAAGCTAACCAGTCATGATAGCGCTGCCTACGTTCAAGGTCGTAATGCTTTCCAATCCAACGGTCAGAACGCCAAGGTCGGTGTCAAGGCTTTTGCTTTCATGTGGACTGCTACAGCCTGCCTCTTCATCGCCTGCATTATGTACTGCGCTGGTGGTGCTGTCGGCCGCAAGGATCGCAGTGGCTACAGTGGGCGCACTGAGCGTCGTCGAGGCTTCTTCTCCGCTCGCTCCAACAGCCTTCGAAGCCAGAAGAAGGAAGAGTCCTCCTTTGCCTAAGCAAGCCGTGTTCCTCCCATCGGTCAATTCGTTGCGGCTATAACCTGATGCCACTACGAGCCCGTCCTGTGAGAAAGGCGAGCTATGAGCAACGCCAAGGCGGTACTCTTCTTCTTGGCACTTCATACCACTCGCTTCTTCTTACCTGCTTTTCCTACCGGAAATCGTGCACTTGCCTTTTGCTATTTGCATCTTGCTTCTAAGCACGAAGGAACCGGAAATAAGGGCATTTCATTCTCTCCAGCGGCCCTCATTGAATGCTGTTACGATTTATTATCACGATCTTTACCAATTCTGCCGGTGTTCCAGGGTTTGCTACCCAGGACATGATTTGCGTTACACCCTGCGTTATGCGTCGTACTTCGACCTCTTCTTTTTCCCCTTGCCTGGCCTTCCTCCCTTGCGCCATGTTCCCACACGACATGTGCGTTAGTTGATGGACGGGGGTTCTTATGGTTCCCCAAGCTCTTAATTAATATGTGTAATATAAATTTTTATTCTTTGAATGGATTGAGATTTATAAATTATGATATCTTGTCAAAACACACCAAAATAAACTACCAACAACATGAGCGGCGAACCTGGCGCATCTCTCACTGAATATGATCATTCTCACTGCGGTCGTTCAGATTCTTCCAAGTCAAACGGGTATATTCTAGCGTCCCTATGCCTGTGGAAGGGTAGCCGAACACGGATGGAGTAGAGCGGATGTCGTGCTGGACGTGCTGCGAGTCCACTTTCGTTGCAATTTCGTTCCGTGATTAGATGCACTGCTGGTATTAAACGGATAATAAACAAGGCCTAGGAAGCGGGCAATGCACTTTTCGAGAACATATGCAATTTCCTTCCCCCGACGATACTTGATGATAACCCTCAAAGTAGAGGGACTAACACCTATTTTACGAAGAACATCCTGTGTTGAGAGACAATCTTGCACGGGTGGACTTTTAACAGACTTCTTTCCATATCTAGCTGATAGTCTATAAACATCGAGGGAGAGAGATCAACCAGGCATGGCGGAGTACCGTCTCATCTGAGGCCAACGTGATGGCGGAGGGGGTGGGGATAGAAAAATGAACAGGAAAAAAAAAGCACGGCCTCTATATCAATCATGCATGCATCATCACGCCATAAGGGGATCGCTTTTATAGAAAAAATGACCTAAGCGGAGCCGTTGATGGCACCACGCACAGCGGTGGAACCACCGACCTCACGCACAGAGATCTGGAGACCCAGGTCGGGGTTGACGTGAACCATGACCTCGACCTTGGCGCCAGCCTTGACACCCTTGACGGCAAGCTCGGCGACGGGCTTCTCGGTCTTCCACACAATCTCGCGTGTCTCATCCTCCTCGTCATCGTCAGAGTCAAAGTCAGAGTCATCCTCATCAGCCGCGGCCTTCTCCTCCTTGGTCTTGGGCTCAGGCTTGGTGACCTTGATCTCGCGGCTACCCTCGCAGACACGGACCAGGACATCACCACCCTCCTTGGGGGCGCTGTACTGGGCAATACGACGAGCGGGAAGAGCAGTCTCCGCGTTGAGGAGAGGCTGGAAGCTGGTCTCGTTGTTGGAGGTGAACTCAACACCAATGGCCTTGCTCAGGTGAGGGGTGACGGTGACCATGGGGTGGATGGACTGCTCAATATCCTCAGTGTCAAACTCCTGGATAAGAGAAGCCTGGAAAGCGGCACCACGAGCGGCCAACTCGGAGGGGTTAATGGCGGAGGTGGAGGTGGAGGGGGCCAAAATGGTGGTCTTCTCGGGGAAGATGTTGGCGGCCAGCTGGGCAATCTTGGGGGTGTGGGATGCACCGCCAGAGAAGATGACCTGGTAAATTTTGTTAGATGGACTCCAAGATGAAAGGGAACTGTTAGAAATTGGGGTACAGTCATACCTCATCAATGTCAAGGACGTCGAGCTCGGCCTTCTTGACAACCTGCTCAATCAAGCCAGTGAACTGAGCAAAGACCTTGCCAGAGAGCAGCTCGAAACGGGTGCGGTTGATGGTGGAACCGTAGTCGATACCATTCACGAGGGATTCAATGCTCAACTGAGCATTGGCGCTGAGACTCAAAGCCTTGCGGGTACCCTCACCCTCAAGCTTCAGCTTGGCCAAACCGCGAGCATCCTCACGGGGGTCGGCCTTGTGCTTCTTCATGAACTCCTTGGCAAAGTGGTCAATGACGACCTGGTCCAAGGAGGCACCGCCAAGCTCGTAGTCATGAGCGGTGGCCAGGATGGTGTACATGCCACCGCGGCAGGCAAGCACAGCAACGTCAGAGCGGGTACCACCCAAGTCAGCCACAACAACAAGCTTGTCGGTGACAGTGGCCTCGGGGCGGGCGTCGTAAGCCATAGCCGCAGCGACGGGCTCGGCAATGAGCTGGAGAACCTCAAGACCGGCAGCCTTAGCAGCAGCGGTAAGAGCCTCACGCTGAGCATCGCTGAAGTTGGTGGGGACGGTGATAACAGCAGCGTTGACCTCCTTTCCGAGGAAGTCGGTGGCAGACTGCTTCAAGCGACGCAAGTGACGGGTAGTGATCTCGGAGACGGTGACTGTGTTTGGGTCCTCGCTGGCGGTGTCACGGATTGTGAAAGCAACGGTAGAGTCCTGCTGCTGAGGGTGGGCGGATTGGTGGCATGGGGTAGGATCGATTGACTTGAAGTCCTTGCCCAAATAATCGCGAAAGTATGCGACAGTGTTCTTGGAGTTACGGACAAGCTGAGCCTTGGCCTGAGTACCGTGGTACTCCTCGCCATCGATGTAAGAGAGGATGCTGGGAATTTGACGGTCTTTGCGGATCAAGTTAGCCAGAGAAGCTGATTTGTGGTGACTTTCCAACACTTACCTCCCTCCTCGTTAGCAATGACCTCGGCCTTGCCCTCCTTTGGAATGTGTTAGTAACCAGATCCAATTAAAGTATTCATAATTGCCATCAAGCGACACGTACAGGTGAGATGCGGGCAATTGAACTGCACGAGTTGCCAAAGGAGATACCGATAGCGTAGCGCTCCGTCTCAGCGGAGGTGCTGTTGACTGCGTCACCCATTTTTACAGGTGTTATATGTTCCTTATATTTAAATTGACAAGGAAAAGTTCTGCTTCACAGAGTGTGAAGAAAACAAAGTCAGAGAGTGACCGACGGATGGGTTATGTTATCGATGGAGGGGGGGAGATCCGAATCGAAAAATCTGAAGATTTTCGGGGGAATGTGGCTAGTGCTTATCGATAAGACGGTGGCGCGGTCTACAGTCGAAGTATTCACTCGCCGCCTTTTCCTGTAAGTACTGGGACCATTTGACAGCGATGTTGGTGAAACATCTCTCGGTGGCCACCAAAGTACGTGGCAGTTTGGAATTGAATATCAAATCAAGTATTCGTGGAAGCAATTTCTTGACGCTTATTTCGAAGTTTGATATTAGTCTCATAAGCAGAACTTCACTCTGCTCTTCACGTACAGATCACGTGAAGATAGCCAGATAATCGTGCTCTGCTTTTTTTGCGCCGCGGAAGCAGCCTGAATACCTCGATCGCATCGTCCATTGCGCCCTCTTCTTCTAAACTTCGGTGCCCATTCCCTTCGCCGAATTCATCAAAGTTACAAACATTGCAGATTTCATCTCGCAACATGGCGTCGCCTCTTGTACTGCTCCCGGGTGATGAAGTGCCCAGCCGTCATTTGCCAAGCAACAAGTCGAATCCTCTCAAATTAGGCCCAGGCCTTCGACTTCTGTCACAACCATCGTCAACTTCTCAAAACGCTCAGAGCCAACATGTCTTGACAGCGACTCAAGCTGGCATTGTGACCACTGATGCAAAGCGCAACACTGTCTCGCTTCTTTCGTTCCCCAATCGCCGATACATCCCCACTGTCAACGACCTCATCATTGCGCAAATCCACCACTCCAGCGTTGACTACTTTCACTGCATGGTGACCCCTCATACGGCACACGCTCTTTTGGGTCAGCTCTCGTTTGAGGGTGCTTCGAAGAAAACAAGGCCCATGCTCAGGCAAGGCGACCTTGTTTATGCCCGTGTTTTGTCTATTGGACTCGGTGCGGGTGCAGAAGTCGAGCTCACTTGTGTCAACCCAGCCACTGGCAAATCGGAGCCTGGTGGACTGGGTCCACTGAATGGCGGTATGGTCTTCGATGTGTCCACGGGTATGGCTGCTCGCCTACTCCGAGCAAGCTCCTCATCGTCTGAACAGAATGAGTCCATTGACGGACTCGTGGTTCTCTCTGAGCTGGGAAAGAAGCTTGAAAGCCTTGGAGGATTTGAAATTGCTGTCGGCCGCAATGGTAAAGTCTGGATCGACTGCTCGAATGCCGGAGAAAGCGCAGTGAAAGCCACAATTGCGATTGGGCGCTGCCTGCAAACCGTGGATGAGAAAGGTCTTGGTCCTGCTGATCAGAAGAAGTTTGTCACGAGAATATTGCGCGAGATGAAGCTTGTATCATGATCAGTACCAAACGTCTGCATCTTTCCAAGGAGTACCGGTATGTTTCATCCTGTGGGCTTCTCATTCAATGTATATACACCACTTGCATATGTAGCTTGTTTCCATGCGTCACGACTTTGCCTTTTCCACACAAACTCATTCCCCATCGATTTAGTAAATGCGTAAATGGGCTTACACGCGGTGGAGCTCTGCAAGACCCGGGAACTCCTGCTGAAGCCCTTCCACTTTCGCGCTATTCAATCGATCATGTACATGCATACAAGCGACAGGATCGACATCGCCGAATCAATCGTGATCCGATAGGGACTCGCTTAGCCACCCCGAGGTCCGTGGGCGTGGCAATTGCAGTCTACGAAGTCGATGTGCAAATCAAGGTGGTAAAGAGGAGCTCGCGACCATTGAATGTTTTCATCCTGTTAGATGCTGGGCCTGATTGAGCATCCGTGTAGAGCGCGATGTGGTCTGGTGCACTTATACAGAGCTTTTCGGAAGACAGGCAGCCTAAGCAACTGAGTGATTTTCTTTCTGCTTGGAGTAGTAAAACAAAAGTATAGACGGACAATGTGACGAGACAGTGCTTGGAAGCTGTTCTCGCACCAGGCAGAAGATTCGTGTCATCATTTCTGAAATAAGACAATTTAAAGCAGTCGACTGCTGTACATGGAAGGCGCAACCGGGCATTTCCCTCCTCGTCTGTTTCGGACTTGACATAGGTACCATCGTATTCAAGATACTGAGCTCTCTCGTAATTTCCACGCATTCTTATGGATATTCAACAGTCGGACTTTCTGTCTGTCAGGTGAAAGTAAACTTTACCTAATCTATTACCTCTACTTGAAGAAACACTGTGGGGAGGAGCCTCAGCCGAAGCGCATGAAGAGCACGCCCTCCTGGACCCTCGCTTGAACGGCAACAAGCGTGCTGTTACAGCAACGGGTCCTGTTCGAGATATGGCATCACAGACTCGTGGCCCCCGATAACGTACTCTACGGCTCTCGGACGAGGCTTCGAATGGTAAGCATTCTTGAAGGCTTAACTTGAAAGTCAGTTGGAGCGACTAGTTAGTAGTTAGAACTTAGCCGTGCTTGAGTCTTTGGAAAGCGGTCATAGTAGCGGTGAACCTTTCTGCCGAATACTTTCCGTTCGCTCGCAATAATTTTTGGAGGCCTCAAATTTCCCCACGGGAGAAATGCATTGAGTTTATTGCGATCACAAGTTTTCAAGATGGAGGTCCCCGAGAGCCCAAGTATGCAGAGCGAGCGATTCGGCCCCCTTTTCCAAATTATTTTGTCTTGTCGAAGCTTTTCTAACACATTACAGCCTCGGAATTCCCCATCCGTCCTACGACGGCGCTCAAAATTAGAAAGAAGAGGTCACCGAAGAATGGAAACCTCACACCAACAATCACACCCGTGAAGAATGGCGCAATCGAGGACTCGGCACCCGAAGATGGCCAAGCACGGCCCTCGAAGCGAAAGCGAGTCTCACAATCAGGTCAACGAAGCAAAAGCAAAAAGTCGCGTCGAGAATCCGAGATCGAATCGCCTTCGAAGATCGAAGCCGAGGAGCTTGAAATTGAAGAAACTCAAGATCAAGTACAAGATGAGAGCGGGAAGAAGAGCAAATCTCGAAAGGCTTCTACCTCCGAGGGTTCCCCGGATCCAACCTCCGATTCGAAAAGCAACGATGGGCAACCGAAAAAGGCAAGAGGGCCCCGGATCGGAGGTAGAAACCAGCAAAAGGTTGGATTTTTCGTCGAGGACGAAATCAAAGCATTGGAACAATTCAAAATCAGATTCTGCAACACTCATGGTGTTCAGGGACGTCTCTTCGACGCCATGATTCAGCACTCAGAGCGCGGTGGAGAGGAGTGGCCTCTGCCGACGCAGGTGCAAACCAAGAATGAGTTCTGGAATGAGATATACGATCTAATTCCCGACCGAGATCGTCGTTCTGTCTATCGATTCATGCGTCGTCATTTCCAAGATACTACGCAAAAGGCCCACGTATGGACTCCCGAGCAGGACGACGAGCTTGTTCGGCTTCATGCTCACCACGGGCCCAAATACGCGCTCATTGCCAAGATTTTGGGCCGCAGCGACGATGACGTGACGCAGCGTTGGAAAAATCGCTTACAATATCGGGCGACCAAATTGACCGGCGCTTGGAGCGAGGCTGAACTTGTAGCATTTATCAACTCATTGGAGGAATACCGAAAGATTCTTATTGAGTCTTCTGCAGATCCCGAAAAGGCAGGCAAGGATATCTGGGAAATGGACTTGAAGTCCATCTCTTGGGGGTCCATCAGCAACGGCATGGAAAATACGCGGACCCGTCAACAATGTGCCGATAAATGGCGAAAGATCGCCAAGACCATCAAGACCCTGCGCGAAACCGTCGATCCAGACGCTGATTTTGACCCCAGCGAGGCAGCTAGGAGATGGCAGCGGTACAACGGCAACCCTTCACGCGAGAGGAGCACAGCCCCCAAATCAGAGGATTTGGTGAACAGTGATAGCGAAGAGGAAGAGGGTTCTCGCATCCCTAGTTCAACCCCGGCACATCTCCCCAAGTCTGAACTTACCAATGAAGAAGAAAAACTTCTTCCTTCGCAACTAGATCAAGCTCCCGTACCAGAGCCGTCAGTCAGTCTGAGCATTAGCGAGGCAAATGGCGTACCTGGCGCTGAACAAACCTCGCCGAAGCAGATCAATGTCTTCACTGAAGAGTTTGCAGCAATGGAACCTGCGACTCCCTTCCACGAGGTTTCCGAGAGCGTGGCGGCTGAAAAGCAGAGATCACGAGAGGAGAAAAAGGAAAAGAAACGCAGGAAGAAGGAAGAGAAAGAGCGCAAGAAGCTAGAGACCGCAGCGGAAATCCAAGCTCCTCATGAAAGCGATAATGACGGTGATCAAGGCGATGATCCGTCCACGCCACACAAAAAAAAGCGCAAAGATAAAAAGCACCGCAAGTCGGAGATGAACGATGCAGAGTTGGTCGCGTCATCAAGCAAGAAACCCAAGAAGGAGAAGAAGACCAAATAGTCGGCTCGGCAAGGTTCAAGTACGAGGACGTTGGCGTGTGATTGAACATGAATAGCCTCCTCGTTCACGTCATGTCTGGCAGCATCCCATTCCTGTCTATTGAGAAAGAAGAATCATCGCCTTCGAGCTTGGTTCAGACCATTCGAGAGAGCAGACGTCTGGAACAGTTCAGAGCTTGATGCTTCCCACTCATCGAGTCATGTGGTGGGGTTTCAAGCTTACCTTTGCAGAAGCGAAGTATAGAATTACCGACCCAATCAATTCACCAGTTGGCGACATTGTCTGGCCAATGAAGCACGCTTAGTATTTACACAGAGTCGTAGACTTTAGAGCCGTTGTCACTGGGTCCTGCATTTTCACGCCAGAAAGTTGACCAGATAGATAATTACAGAACTGAGGACCATGGGCTATCGTTCATGACTCGTCCACTGCACGACGGGACCACATGAAAGAAACTGAAGAGTTGCTTGATGATGATGATGATGATGATGATGATAAAAACAAGCTTGTTACGGCGCCAAGTCACAAATTTTGGACCGAATCACCTCATATACAGGCTGTAAGGGGCAGATGCTAGTCAATTCTCGAACATGCTGTGCTGATAAAAGGCGAGTCTGGATCTATAGTTCATCTTTGCGAACATCCTCCCCAGTCTGCTCCTCCTGATCTCCCGTCACCACTTTTTGCGCAGCGTCTTCTCCCGTCTGAACAAATCCGACCTGCTCAGTAGCGACGCGCTTCGCCAACGCCGCGATCTCATCATCGTACACAGTCCACTCTGGCACCTGTCTCCTGGCCCGAGCCAACTTGGGCTCCTTGGTCATGGGATTGTTGCAGAGGTCAATCGTCCTAGCAGTGGCCAGGTCCTCATCGGAGCACCACGTTTCACACCACAGCCACTCCTGCGGCAGGCTGTGAATGGGGATATGATGCTGCATGTGGTTGGGAAGGTCTTGGTCAAGGTTACTCAGGCTGTTGGGATCGGCGGAAAGCATCTGGTATTGTCCGCGGAGACGATCACCGGCAGCGAGAGCCCGGAATCGATTGAGATCGACTACATACAGAGCGGAGATATGGTAAGGCTTGCCTCGTAGGAAAGTGCTCCAGTAGCCTTGCTTCCAGAACCGGAAGCCCTCCATTTCTGTGCGGGAGTCGCCCATGGGGGTGAAGCCGTAAGGTGCGCCTTCGAGGTCGTGCGTGACGAGCTCGTACATGTCTGTGCGGACGATTTGGTCGGCGTCGACAAAGATGACTTTGTCCAGAGACAAGGGGAACAGAACGTCGAGGAAGAGCATCTTGTAGCCCCAGATCTCGCGTTGCTTTTCCTTCTGCGGACGTAGCCAGTGCGGCCACTTGTAGGTGACCATTTCGTAGGTGAAGCCGTATTCTTCGGCGAGATGCGGGAGGAATGCACGGAAAGAAGGCGAGAGGAATTGTTCAATAAACCAGAATTTGACGGTGTGTTTGGTATGTCGCATCACAGAGACCATCATGATATTGAGCATGCGCTCATACAGATGACCACTGGCGACGGAGAAGATGTTGATATCAGCGTGTTTCTCCTCCGACTTGGATCCGACCCCAACGCTCGACAGCACGCCAGATGCAAAGTTCAGACCCTTGGAAAGGTAGTCGCGAGTAGAACCAGGCTGGTGCCCAGTTTCAAGCACGTCGTCGTCCTCATGGCCGGGTTTTCGAGAAAGGCGCGGGAACAGAGTAAGTCCTTGGAAAGAAAGCAGGGTCACCTCGTTGACCTCGTCCCCGGGTTGGGGTCTATGGCCAAGACCACCCACGCTATCAATCTTGAAGATCTTGTCACTACGACCAGGCTTGAGATTGATCTGCCACACACCCGGTTGAGCCTTGAACTGGAAGTACCCAAGGTTGGCCATGATGATGGTGTCTGCAAAGTGAGGGTCGTTTTCTGTGCCCAGAACAAGTTGTACTCCTCGGGGTGGAGATTCGGTGGTCGTGTCGCGAGAGTGACCTTCAATCAGAATGTGCTCCAAAGCGTAGATTGCATCGACGTTGGATCCAGGCTTCAGGGTGCTGAGTTTGATATTATCCGGGTCATATATAGACTCCTTAGGTGCCACTAGCCAGGACGAGGGAACATCCATACCCAGAGTCAACAGCGCATCGACCGGGATGCCCTTGAAGGAGGCACCAGGGCACACGAGCGCTCCCTCGCCTGTGAAGGACGGCTCAGAGTCCAAGACATAGCGGTAGAATCGCTTGATAGGCAGCTCCTTGAGTTCGTCTTTGGGGTTCAAGAAAATCTTCATCTGGACACCAGCCAATTCAGACAGCACTCGCAGAATCGGCAGCCATTTCTGAGCCGTCTCGGACGCCGGGTCAACAACTACACCCACATTGATCGCCGGGTCATCGGAATTAGAGACAGTGATAATGGAATGCTCAGTCATCCACCTGTCTGCGACATTCATGCGGAAGTCAGGCACGTTCTCAAAGATACCTGCCGGTACGTTTGAGATGGCCGAGAGTGCAGCCATAGAAGTCAGCTTGGCGATATCGATTGCCTCAATGAGCTTCTTATCCAAACCAAGTGACAAAGAGGCTTCGATGACAGGTTCGATGCGTTTCGACCGCTCGTAACTGACAAGTTGATGGAGCTCTTTGACGCTGAGCTGATCATCCACTGGTATGGGACCGACAGCTCTGCCGTTCACGATGAGTCCTTCGGTTCCCGGTTCGAAGCCCAGCGCTTTGGCGAGCAGTCGATGAGCTCCAAGGACTTCTAGTACGTCTTCTGTGGGCGACTGTGCAGTCTCTGTGAAGGCAAGAAGATCCAGCAAGTGATCGATGTCGTGTGCCTTGGAGAGAGACGCTTGAAGTCCGTTAAATGGCGACGAAAGCTGTTCGCTCTGGCTTGCAGAGTTGTGCACCAGCAACAACTCGATCTCTTCATTCTCCTTTCGGAAGGCCAGCGTGTCGGTAAGAAGCTTCAGCCCGGATTCTGTTTCAAAATCGCCAACGACAATGACATGTACGCCACCCTGAATTCCTTCAGCAGTTGGAATCCGGGGGAATAATGCCGATGTTGCTGGATCAGTACCAAATATCGTTGCAAGGTCCACGATTCGGACGCTCTTGGGATCTTCGGGCATGATCATAGTGTTCCGCCTCTCGAAAGCGCCAGTGAGGATGTACTCAGGTAGTGAAGCATCATCTGTCAAAATACCCTGAGCAATGCCTTGCTGAACTATCTTCAAATCTCTGCTAATCAGCATACTCAGCTCCTGCATCCAATTGCCTTCCCGAGAAACAGGAACACCATTGACGAGGAGGGGAGGGTTAGACCCAACAAGTCCCAGCCTCCGCTGATAGTCAGAGCTACGCTTCGTCGCAGACTCGTAGATTTCACTCTTCATAACTTTGTCAAAAGACATTGTCTGCTTCTCTAAGATTGGCTTCCGTTCCTTCGTAGCTGTGTTGAAGGGGCCTTTGAGAGCTTTTCCAGATTTGCCTGCTGTGGCCATCTCCTGCAAGTAGTGAAGGAGTGCTTCCACTCCAAAAGTGTCGTAAAGGTAGTGCGCGACCTTTACTTGAGAGACGGCGTTCGGAGATGAGGCGGTCGGTACCAGGCCAAACCGGATAGGAATCAGGCGCTTCATGAAGGTCTGAACTTGGTTCACGACAAGAAGTACGTCTTCCGGAACGGACAAGTCAACCGGGAACACGACGTTATGCAGGTCACGGCGGACTCGAGGTAGTTGCCCCGGGTAGGTATTCGCGATGTACTATTTCAGGTTATCAATACTTCTTTCTTCCATCGGTACTGTAACAGGAACAGAGGGGCTCTTACCCCGTCAAGAGCGCTAGACCAAGTCTCATAACGCGAATCATGTTCCAGGTCGTTCAACCAAAGAATGACATCTTCACCTTCTGTGGTGTCTCGATAGTCATAACGAGGAGGTTGGTCCTCGGCCTGTGACTCTGCCAAAGCTTTGTGCGACAGAAGTTTGACGGTCTCCTGAGCAGATAATCCCAAACTGCGGAATTTTTCAACCAATTTCCTCTCACGACGGAGAACCTCAAGCAAAGAAAAGGCGTCGATCTGCCTTTCATCGATCTGCATGCCATTGATCCACATGACATTGTATCCAGCTGGGATCATGCGGCCCCGGTTGATATGGATTTCTTGACGCAATTCTTCCGAGGCATTATGCGCTGCGATTGCTGTGGAGTATTTGGGGAAGTCTTGGGACAACCTGAGCAGTGTTTCAAGAGGATTCTCACTATCCATTACATAGCTTGCAGTGTTCAGGCCCAGACGTGAGAGCTCTGAGGCAGACAGAGGACGAAGGGTATCTGTGGCATCCTCTTTCAGCTCTCCCGAGCTTTTCTCGGCATTATCGCTGATGGAACCACTCAGTTGCTCCGCGTCTCTGTCATCGATGACAATGTAGTCTGTACGTTTCAAAGCAAGTTCCACACCATATCCAGATACAAACAGAGGCCGTGAGACCCAGTGCTGAGGTGGGCGATAGCGAACACGATACGAAACATCACCCTGTCTCGCCATTTCGCTAATTTTCTCGTGGAACTCCTTGAACGTCGGTGCGGAAACATCCGCGTAAAGAACGGCAGGTGGAAGCGACTCATCGCCAAAGACACGATCGAACGGAAGGTCCTTCGGGTCCCTAAACACCCAAAGTCAGTTGGTCAGAGCCACCTTTTCAACCCCCTGAAAAAAAAAAACTTACGAGTCACCGTCAACATCTTGCTGCGCGCGCTCCATCAGAGACGAGCAATATTGTTTTCCATCGAGATGAACCCAAACCGGACAAGCTGCATCCTGCGCCGCCATCAACGACTGCTGGACCGACGTATTATAGTATTGGTAGTGGGCCTGGATCCGAGGAGCAGATGATCGAATGGCCATCGATAACTTGAATGACGAGAGACTCTCGGGGGTCCGGAGATGTCCATCTTCATGAATGACCTGCAAGAAGCGATCATATAACTCCTTCTCGGAAACAGCTTCCTCGAAGGCGCCATCTGCAATTCGATCGAGTAGGGGAAAGTAGGAGGTTTTGTTCTCCTCGGCAGCAGTCTCACTAAGCCAACGAGAATCCAATTATTAGCATCAATTACACCATGACCCGAACAGCTTTCTTCGGCCGTGAATAGGTTGACTCGTATTGTTATGGAACCTTTCACTTACAGCAATTCAACAAGGTAAGGCGATGAATCAAAAGAGGCCTGCAATGCTACATTGACTTCGGGGCTCGCTTGGGCCAAGCAAAGCGGGAAAGCAGCCCCGAGTGTAGCAAGCCAATGCCATGAGGCTCGAGATTTTGTTGAAGGCTTCATCCTCTAGATAATAGGCAGCGGCCGGCTGGAAGAGGGCAATGCCCCGGGTGACGGTACACGGGTATGGTATCCTGGCAATGAGGAGTGTTTCTAGTTCAAAATACACTCAGAAAAGGATATGAAAGCATTGTTCAGCCGGTTAACCAGCTTCTTGATCAATGATCTCAAGAATCGCGGAGAGGCTACTACGAACTGGACACTTGGAGCAATCTCCTTATCGCGCTTATCGCACTGATAGCTTGTACGGTAGGCCGCGCGGCAAATGATGCAAGGTGTCGTAGGATGGACTAAGTTACTCCAATGTGGAGGCCTTAGGAACGAGAGCTACCGAGTAAAGAACAGGCAGATATCATAATAATCATACAGATTACAGGCAATAGGTGATTACTTTACAAGTTGAGGTACTGAATGCTCATTGGGTATTGTGTTCTTATTTTCAGAAAGAAACCATTCAAAGGAAAAAATTTCAATTCAAGATGAGCCAAGATTCATCTGGTATGACCCTCGTTACCACGTAACATCGTTAAAAGTCCGGTCGAAACAGCGCCGCCGTTGTGATTCCCATAATGCATGCCACATTCGTGATGCGCCAGAAACTCCATGTCATCTTTCAAAAACGAAAAAGACAACCAAATAGCAATTGTTCCCAAGATGCCACCCATATATGCAATTTGCCAGGCCATTCTTTGCTTTTGATCGCCACTGAAAAACAGACACCAGGGATAAGTTGAACAAGGAGAAGTCAAAAGAGAGGTTGATAAAGGATAGTGAGAGGGCGTAAGGATGATGTTATTTCTTTCCGCCGAGTGGTTGAGGCGGAGAAGGATCGAAAGAGAAGAGAGAGGGAAAAAGAGTGTGAGGGAGGAGGAGAGAGGTAGAGACTGACTAGACAGCCATCATTGGTTGCCAGTGGAGGTCGACATGTTCGACTGAGAGTTCTTCCGAGTGTACGCATCGCGAATCAAGCGGTCGCGTTTCTCCTCGGAAACCTCGAAGATTGAGGAGCTGTAGTTGGAGCTCTGCTGACTGCTGGGTCGAGTCAGCGCCGCGGTCGACTTCATCTTGCGCAAGTTACGGATCTTAGCCGCAGGGCCCAACGAGCGAAGTTCGCGCGACAGTCGCTCCAGCATGGAGCCCTTGCCAGCAGCAACATCTTTATCCGACAAGACAGGGAACTGCGGAAGGGGCTTTTCGCCCCCAGCATCCTCGGCGACCGACTCGGTGCTGCCCATGCCCTCGGGGACAGCGGCACCGAAACTGCAGCCGGAGTCAACCTTGCGGGTTCGGGGGGTGCCCTTTACCTTGTCGAAGTGTGCTGGTTCGTTGATCAAGACGCACTCGTCAATGAGCTCGGTGGTCTGGGTCAGGAACTTGTCCAAGGCACTGTAGACGGTGGACCAGGAATTGGTGTCCTGCTCCACTTCACTCTGTTGGACCAACTGGTGCACCGACTCCGCACCACGGGTGCTGACCTTGTTGATCAGCCGGAAGAAGGTGTCGCGATGTGACTTCAAGAGCTGGTAGGTCAGCTGGGGAGTGGGCGTCACGGCCCCCGCCGATACCGGTGGGTAGAGAGTGTTCAACAGCGCAATGTGATTGTGCTTGTTGTGGGGCTCCAGCAGGATCTCGTTGACGATCATCCAGCGGCGCAGGCCAATGTAGATCTGCGTGTACAGCGCCTCGAGGTCGCGAGCTTTGGCGAGAATGGATTCGACCCAGGTCATGACCCCGGGGTACTTTTTGGCCAGGTCCGACTCGGTTGGCTTCTCCAGATGTTGGCGCTCGACGCCCAGGCGCTGCAGGGCAAGCGACATTTCCTTTTTCCACCGAGTTTCGAGATCTCGGGCATAGTCCAACGCGGTCAAGCCTTGCGGGAAGTCCACTTGCTCCAGGTCCTTGGGGAAGCAGCGGCGGAGGAAGGAGGTCAAGAAGGCCGGGGGGAGAGAGCATGGCTGCGACGGCATCCGGGAGATCTGGTGGATCAGTTGGGAACGGAAGTCGGCTGCGGCGTCCACGGTGCTCTCTTGCGATGAGTTCGAGGCCTGCGTGGATGTCGAGTTGCGGGGACTGAAGGCGGTTTCGGGCGAGCTGCTGCCGCCGACGAAGGACTTTGTCGGATGGCAATTGAGGGCGTACATGTCTCGGAGGGGAATCTCGTAGGAGCCGGGGTAGCGCGAACAGTGGTCAAAGATCCAGATCAGAGCCATGCCGTCGGGCTGGTTTTGTGATGTTGATGGGGTGAACATGTTGATGGTGACTGTGGAGAAGGAGAGAGGGACTTGATCGATGCCAGAAGAAGAACGAATGAAAGAGAACAAAAAAAAGAAACAGGCCGTCTATTGCCGTCCAGGCAGTTACCTCGACCGACTCTTTAAGAGGACGAGAAGGAGTGGTCGGACGGCGACAAGGTCACAAAGATTTCAAGAGTGAACTGAACAAGAGCGAACAAGCCACTCGAAAAGGCTGGGACGGGTTTCAAATCGGCCGAAGGGTGATGATGTTGTGAGACAGTCCCCCAAGCAGGAGCGCAAGTGAGAGGGGGAAAGGCACGGAAGATAAAAAAGATCGAAGACCCCGGAGGCTTGGGAGGGATCAGAAAATGGAGGATTTCCAAGTGGATGCCACCCGCGACATACAGCACCGACGTCGTCACAGCGTGCGCGTGCCCTTTGAGCGTGGCTGAAAATTAGGGCCGAGGCGATACAATTGTGGGCACCTCTTTCGCTTTTTCGTTGTTTTTTTTTCGGAGGTGATGGTTTGGCGAGTGTCTGGGAAGTTTCTTCGATCTGTCTGAGATGCAGACGCGAGGGGTCTGCAGGTGGGTGAGGGTTCCGGTTGGCTGTTCGGAGCTGACGGGCTGCAGGACCGGCTCTTGGGAGGACCCGCAGGAACAAAGTCCGGAAGGCAAAAGACTAAAAAAGAAGAGGCAACGAGACTGGAGAGATGCTCGATTGCCACCCTTGATGGGAGAGCTCGGTCGTTGATTTGGGGAGGAAGCGCTGCAGAAAAAGAGATGCGATGGTGGATGGGTTGCAAGGTTGCAAGACACGTCTCACGGGAGGTTGACGGAGGAGAAATGTGAGGGACGGTGGACGGTCGCCGTAATGGTCAGTTATTGAGTCCCGCGGCAGAGCGAGAGACTGGAACCAGGGACCGGGTTTGCATGGAAAGACGGGAAGAGCCGACACGCCGTGTTGGGGGAGTGTAAGTATTGTTGTCAACAAACACAGGATAGTAGCAGTAGTAGTCGGGTACTCTGTGAGTCTGTAGTACCGAGGGTTCGAGGTACCGAGCGCGAGAACGACTTGAGAGAAGGAATGGACGCGAACACGTCGATCGGACGTCTAATGTGAGGGAGAGAGAAGCCGCAGGCTATGGCATGTCTTCCTGACACTCGTGGGAACCGTTTTTGCTATATAACTGGACTCAGTGGACTCACTCGGCACTGGCAGTGATCTCCCACGAACATGATTGACCCAGAGTCTTGCCAGTCCTGGCGCCTGTCCAGTGTCCAGCGATGTTCCACCCAGTTCCGCGTATTCCACCCTCACGACCCGACGAGACTCTCGAGCGGGTCTCGCCAACGGGCGAGACGTGAGACGTTGGACTTGGACCTCATTTTGGGTCGAGCAAGCCAATGGGCAAAACTCGATGGACCACATTTCGGGTGCTCACTCTTTTCACTTGCGAGAGGAGTAGCAGTGACCCACCCGGTACCTTCCCAGTCGAGCGCCCGTTCTTGTGGTCGACCTGAACCGTGCGTCGTGTGTGGGATCCTTTGGTTCCTTTTGGGGACGGAGTCGGGAGTCTGGACTCTCCAGACTTTCTCGAGGAGTCGAGAGAGTCTCGCAGCACACCCACTCTCCCATCTCCACTCTCCACTGTCTCTCGCAGGCTCCTCCCGGCTGCTGGTTCCTGACCCGCGGCTCCGATGGAAGTCCAGGCGACTCGAGGGGTACTCGATGAGCGGCTGGATGATGCCCGTAGTTTCACAGGTCTCATCGGGTACCCAACTGGTTCAAGTCACCTTCCAAGGACGTCAGTGATCACTGCAGTGCCCAGTGCCCACACGGGGCACTACTAAAGTACAATCGTGCTTTTGCTCGATCCTTTGAACGCGTAAACGCGACGGGTACTATTGTCTGACGCCGGACGCAATCATTAAAAGTACAGTACTTAAGTCCCTTCCTACTTCCTAGTTCCTACCAATTCCTACTCCTAAGCTCTTAGTGTAAGTTACTAACTAGTACCTGTCAGTGGGTTTAAGGGTTATGTACCTTGTGTTTGCTTGCAAAACACTCGGGCGATCCACGTCCCTTGAATATGACATATCATGCGGCTGGTGCAATGCGCATATCCGCGATGGTCAACATTCCTTCACACTGCATCATGACGAGACGGATTCCCCCATGCCGTATCACCATCCACCAGAGATGGAGTCAACCAAAGCCGACATCAGTGATGCATACCACCCTTACTGTGCTGATGGGCTCCTTCGGCTAGGCAGAGGAGGTGACTTGGTAGTGAAGTATAACAAAGATCAAGGGACTGTATGATGCACCGACTCTGTAGTCTGTACATTAAGCATTCTATGATTGTAATAGTATAGTCGATACTCGATACTCATAGTCATTCTCCACGGTTCATACTCGTAGCCATTCTCAATAGTTCATAGTCATTCTTCATGGTTCATACTCCATGAGTCCATAGTCCATACTCCATAGTCATACTGGTAGAGCGGAATCCATTTCCAACCATCTTCCCCTCTTTCTCCTCTTCCTCCTCCTCTTCTCTCCTCCTCCTCTTCTCTCCTCCTCCACTTTGCAACGATGAAGATCTCCTCGAGGTCCACAAGAGTGACGGGATTCGTCCCGTCAGGACGGTTATGTGTCGCCTTTGGGGAGGATCCACCTGCACCACCGCACTCAGCCGCCCCTTGGAGAAGCCCGTCAAGAATCATAATCCTGATCATCCTGATCGTCACGATCATAATCAGAAATCTACATGTACCGTACCACGATGATTCTTCTTCGCCTTTCCGTCCCTATCCGCTTCCGCGACCCCAGTCAAGTCTACTGTCAGTGTCCACTGTGCACTGTCACCCCCTCTTCACAAGTTCATCGGGCCCAAGGGCGCGCTCACACATCCACAACACTAACCGATTCATGCCCGGGGCACATGCGTGAAGCCTCGAGGTGCGTAATTGCATTAGTCCCGTCCGGCGGAAGATCAGCTTAGGTTTGAAGTTTTCTTCCCCGGCTCCTCGCAGAAAAAGGGTCCAGAGCCATGGAAGCCTCCCATGAATCCCGCGCGAGCCCTTCTGAAGTTCTGACAGGTTTTCTCTCCAGATCCTGGAGGCATGATACCATTCGTCAATGGCGCGCACTGTGAGATGGAGTGCGACCGACGCGCGATGATTGTTATTTTAGGAGTTGACCTGAAGCTTGAACCTCGAGAGTCATTCCAGTTGCACAGTACTGGCACTGCCGGGCAGTGGGCACTGGGCACTGGGGCAGTGCCTTCAAGACACAGTCCACTAGGTACTGTCCATAGTCCAGGCAGATCCATTCCGTGAGAATGACCTGAGATCAGGCCATACCTTAGCTACCTCACCTACTTAATTTAGACCTACTGAGTCCTCAGTCCTGATCCCATCAACATCTGAGTCGCATAGTAAGACTCGCCCAGTCTCGAGTCTCCCGACACTCACAAATGGACCTCCCTCGGCTGCGCTCAAACAAAGAAAGGTGTAAACTGCCAACCCGATTTCTACACGCTCCAACCCGATCTCTCGAGCCACGCGACGGCTCTGGAAAGAAACCGGAAAGGAAATGGATTGCCACTCAGACCATCATCGAGGCGCGCGTTGCATGGTAACGCGATGCACGCACCACCTCGGGATTACCGATGATGGCCATGATGTTTTTGTGTGTTTTCACACCTGGACCTCGGTTCATTAGGTACCAGCACTGAACCGTGCGTGTACTTGGTCTTGTAGTAGCGCTGTAGCAGTCTTGTGTTAGACCGGGTACCTTCAAGCTTGAGCCTTTGGATAGATGAAAGGCCGAAAAGAGATACGGCGACCGACTGGTGGCTGAGGCAACTCTGCTCGGAGCTGCGCCCCGACCGGTGGAGGCGTGCCCACGCAATCACCATTTCGACGCGACGCCATGCTATCTCGCACATATCGTACAAGCTAGATATCTGAGTTACCGTGAGTGTACGTTGGAGAATGCCAAAACATTCGAGATGGGAATCGTTGGACCTGTCGCACGCAGCTCATGCTCACTTTCGGAGCTCGATAATCGACCAACTTTGCTGGTACGACTCCCGTCTGCCGAGATGGACTCGTCCTGCTGCTTCCGATGCACCGGATGAGTCGGGAGCCGAGGAGATGTGAGTAATCAATCGCATCAGACCTACTTGAAGGGTGAGTCGGTGACGGCCAGTTCGAAGGTACGAACAGCCGGTGAGATGGATAACACTGAGCCTCCCGCTTTCCCCAGTGGCATTGACGTCAACTAACAAATAACCCAGTTGGGCCCTGTCATCCATGGTCCGCATTCAATAATCGCGATCGACCCCGCCCACGACCCGTGGAAAAGTGGTCGGCTTGTGAGTCTTAATCTCCCACGGGGATTCAGGTACACAGTTACACTCCCAAGTTCCAAGTTCCCAGTCCCAAGTTCCAACTGTTCGAGCTTCAGCCTCATGGTCGTACTCCGAGGTCTCAGGTAGGTGTTGTTTTGGGATTCTAGTCAGCTACCCAGCATACCAAGTATGGCAAGTAGGTACCTGTTACGAGGACAGTACTAGTCCTAGTGTACAAAGTACAAACTTCAAACCGCAAACATCATTGGTCGTGTCCGGTACCTGCATCCAGACATCCTGTCGGCGCCGCATCCTGAACTCTCCCCGTGTGGACTCGTCAGCTATGGAGATTGGATTCCTCCCCTCATTCGACGATGGTGTTGTTTACACAGCAGCTGACTATCGCCAGGTCGATTGAGAAGCTTTCTCGGCGCTGAGACAGTAGAGTATAGACTAGTCTGGATTATCCCCTCCAGGAAAAGACCATACGTCGACTCGGTCATTAGGCTGTTCAGTGTTCACTCTACGTCTATTGAGCTACTAACATTCTAACACCAATGGGTCTTGGAAATGAATTGATATAATTATACAGGCCGTTTAATCAGGAACAGCTAGTCCGACCGTCCCGCAAACTCCGCTATCATGCATTTTCCTAGAGACTCTCAAGTGTTCTCCCTGAAGACTCCAGACATGACCAGGTGGAGATCTTGATGCTTTCACTGTAGCACCATTAATAATATGTTGATAGCTCCCCAGGTCATTCTTTCCTCCAACCGTGCGGCGTGCGATAATACCTGTTTACGTACCGGAACAACTTCCCTACGGCAACACCTTCAAGGCATCTGGACAATCAACAACTCACCCAACGGCTCCTTCAAGACAATCCATCGACCTTCCCCATTCAGCCGAGGCGAGAGACCCGCAGAAAGGCCTAACAACCCGTCCGCAGTCCGCGCACAGAGATGTCAAGGAGTCCAGGCCTTGCTGACCATCAACTTTCTACAAAGAAAACAAGACTCAGAAATCAAGTTCCATGTAGTCATATACACCCATTCATCTTCAGCTTTATCTATCCCCATCCGTCTAATTTCTCAATACGTGCAGAAAGCTGCATATCAAAGACATACGGAAAATAATGGGTTCGAGCGTGCAGCAACTGAACTTCCCAATCAAGGCAAAAAAGAATCACCTACGTACTACTAGACGGCGATCATCGCATAACGGCCAGCCTTTCTACAGTAGGCAGGTGGTCGGCCAGGATGATTTCGATCGGCACAGGACTAGCGTCCCGACTCCCTAACTGCCGGGCCGCTTGGACTGAGGTCGCTCGCGTCTAGAACTATGAGATCAGCCATAAGGGACGAGCCCACACTGTAGAAGCCCGAGTGCTGATCGCGTTGTGATGCGCCCGACCGAGTCAACAGCTCGAGATCTTTCGGATGTATGCTGTCTGGAAGATGAAGCTCACGGGTATGACTTTTTGGCGATCACAAAATCGCATCGCTTCCTACCTTACTGGTACAATAATACCTCAGGTACCTACCTAGTAGTGCACTACCAGGTAACTTATTTAGGAGACAGTGGGCAGTGGGCAGTGGGCAGTGGGCAGTAAACATTCGCATAACCCGAGTATATCTCGAGTCTTCGACACAGCAGATGAGTCTGACTATCAGTGGCATTTTCGACACTAGCGATCCCTCTCATCGTCTTCCAATCCTCACCATACACTTCACTCCTTCACTGGCGTACATGAATGAAACAACTATTATCGAACCTCGAAACACAAAAGCACAAATTGGAAGCACCACAATTCAACATGAACAGTCTCTCTATCCTGACATTCCCCATTCTCAATTTTCACAGGGGGAGAGAGTTGGTCCGCACGAACATATGTAAAAGGCCACTATGGATCCATGCGCGTACGCCTCACATGTTCGTCATCAGCATCATTTCAATCTGAAACGCGACCGCTGCGGAGTGGAGAGCGGAGACAGATCGAGAACAGTACCACTACGCATTTACGCAATATGTCGCCATTCAGTACGTGCTTTTGTGGATTGACCACTTGACATTTCAACATATAGGGGGTTGAATCGAGGTGTTTCAGAGGTATGGAATGTCGGGGGGCTGCGAGTCATCAAGTGTTGTACTGGTAGTAACTTGTCACTAGATACCCAGATCTGTGTACAACGGTACTCTGGATGTAGTTGCAGGTAACTTTGTGCATCTTAGCATTGAGCTAACCCTACCCATGACGTTGTTATATCCGACTCGTGTAGGCTTCTAATCACGTCGGAGATCGGGCGTACGCTCGCACTTTCTTGTGAGGGGGGAGGATGGCCAGATACTCGGTGATACCCGACCGAATGATGAAGCCGAGTCATCCTCAAGAGGTCAGAAATACTCTATCTTTCTTTGTATTGAGAATCGCCCCGCGTGTCAGGTGGTGCGGCAAAGTATGGAGCTCGAACCTGAATGAGCCAACGCCAAAGATCTATAGATATGAATGCGGGATGAATTCCGACCAGAGGAACCTATGAGCTGGTGAACTCTTTCAGGGACTTGAGGCAGGTCATGAGAAGTGACGAGACATTTTTGAGAATTTGAAAGTCAATCTTGCCTGGACTCGAGACTCGATCATGCAAATCGCACAAGCAAAGAGTTTGCACCCAGCAAAGGATGAGACCTTCGAAGCATCCCTTCCATATACGTGACAAGCATCAATCATCAAGACCATTCCTTTGATGACAGACTGCACCATGATGGCAGACAATTCCACATAATGGGAACCCTGCTTTGTGGCCATTCCGATCGTCGATCGGAGAAGAGTCCAACCCTCTTGACTACCCTGGTCTAGAGTTCATCCTCTTCCTGAATCGAGTAAACCGCCAGCTCTGCAATCATCGTTCTCGCAGGAATGGTGACACAGATCGGAAACCCTCCATAATCTGGATCCTCAGCGGGCATCATCGCCGCGATCCCACTGCGAGTCTCATCGCCATTTAACACTCGCAACGTTCTCAGCTCCCCCGTATCCGAGTCAACCACCTGCTTCTCTTCAAAGCGGAGAAACCCAGTGAATGTGCTTGTCGGCGAGAGCGATCGAGCTCGCACTTGGAACCCCCACCCGATCAGTAGAAATCGAACGTCGCCGAGATGAATGACCATTCCTGCTCCCGGTCCTGGCTTGCCAAAGACAAAGCATCGCTCAATGATGAGTTCATATCCACCCCAATGCTTGATCACTGGCTTGAAGGAGTCACACCCATCTGCCGCCAGCTCATCGATGTGGAATCCAACCAAGTCATCTGGACGGGTCTGCGCGTCGAGAATAATGGCTGCTATCGATTTGAGGAGCGCGTAGTGTTTGGTGAAGGGATTTGTAGCGGACTCAACGGTATCAATACCAAAGGGCGATACTCCGATGGCCTGGTTCGAGCCAAATGCTGTCCATATGCGTCTGGCCCCATACTCATCGCGTCGCTGCTCGGGTATGAACAGTGGCTGATTGCGATGACGGTACTTTTGACAGCAATTTGGGTAGTCGTTCAGATATATGTCAGGGGAAATGAAATCCAATGAAGGAGCAAACTCCTGCCATATGTCAAGAACGGTACTCGTGCCGCCCCCGGATGGATAGTCACCAGGGTTTCCTCCACCTCCGGCAACGACGGGAACATTGGTTTCATCCTCGCCGTCTCCAAGGTTTTGCCATACATTTGTATAGTGGGGAAGGGGGTACGCCTGTTTTCCCGCAGCTGCCACTTGGTCGAGGTATTTCGCGTAATGATAGGCCATGAACAATTCGTCAGTGTGAGCTCCCCTCCCAAACACTTGTACCCACGAACGACCGGGCCTACTGGACACGCCTCTGAAATGCTTCAGATTGACTTTCAGATCGTCATGTAGTGAGTTCCAATCGCGCGCTAGAAATTGAATCAATTCCTCGGGGACCGCTTCATCAAATCGTGCCTCTGCTGCGACAGATCCATCTCACGAGTCACCCAGTAAACCGACCTCATTCTCGACTTGGACCATGATCACAGTTGAATGCTCGCCATCGATCTCTTTGATATGGGCGAGTAGACGGCCAAATGCTTTGGCGTCTGCGTTGCACGCTTCCTGATGGAATATCGACAGGACATCGCCGGTCTGAAGAATGCCGCCTGCTTTGCGCAGCTTGGCTCGAGGAAACCGTCGCGGGTTTGTTTTTACCCACGCGGGGGTATATGAAGAAATGCCTTGCACTAGTGTCAGTCTCGAGACATTTATGAATGACCCTCTTCATTAAGCCGTGGTAAAACGCACCATTCTTGAAAGATCCAAACCAGAGCAGAACCAAGTGGAGGCCGAAATCCCTAGCGCGCAAAACAATCCTGTCCAGTTCGGTAAAGTCGAATTTATCCTCGACTGGCTCAATGTCTTCCCAGGTCACACATCCCAGGACGGTGTTGATGTTCGTTGCGACTAATTTTGGCCAGACTGATTCCATGTACTCTGCGGATGTCATCGAAGAGTTCTGCAATTCTGCGGCGAGGGCAAGAAAAGGTCTGCCCTTGACCACCAGCTGTTGCGTCGTGCCCACTCGACGTAGATGGGGGATACTCGAAAACCCCTCCGACGAACTCTGAGCCATTTCGACAGATGTGTGCTCAAATCTCGAACTCGAACAAAAAAAAGGTCACCGTAGTATAATAACAGACGCCAGAAAGACAGACCGTCTGTGAGCTTGACGCTCTCTTGAGCTCCCTATAGACTCACTAGGAGGCGCCTCATAGATTCAAAAGAGAGTCATCGCGGGGGAAACTGGCGATCGATACGTCCGGAAAATATCGGCCAACGTGTCGATACTACGGAGACCGAGCCAGCTGACTGGCAGAGACGTAGGCTAATCTCTTTGAAAAACAACTTGGATCATCCTCTTCATGGTCGACACCCCGCACGGGGAAGCTGCATCACTCCACGCGGGGTCAGATCTGGGCATGAGCGTTGGAGCCATGGAAGCCAACGAGCATATTAGCCGGACGACCGAGATATACCCGGGAAGTCACAGTCTGTTTGGGCAAGCCGACTATGAGGATTGATACAAGTCAAGGGCAGAGGGTATTCAGACGTACAAAGTTTGGTCTGGCATTCTCAAAGCCCTCAGATATGAGTAATGAGACTTTCAGTTGACAATTAGGCCCTGCTGTGTATAGTCCAGGCGGCCGTCGCAGGCTCGCAGCCCCAGTGCCCGTACATCGATAAGAGCGATAAGCACTTGCCCGCAGTCCAACTCGGGGCCCACCGCCTGAGCAGAGAAAAAGATAATGACGATAACCAGCTCGCGCAAAAACCTCCTCGCGAAATCACGAAAAACCTCAATTCACGCGCAGAATCTAACAAAGCGATTCTGTCATGGGTAAAGGTCCATTGGAGCGCAAGCTCCAATTTGAAAAGAACAACCAGAATCTTACCAAACTCCCCAAATGTAAGCCCTTCTCCAGCGGACATGCCAATTGCGCATGCAGTTCTTCTTCGCAAAGCAGAACAACCGCAAAATTGACAATAATATACAGATGCCAAGGTTGAAAAACGTCCCATTCCCCACCCTCCTATCGCTTCTCCATACGCAGGCGCCTCTGTGCCCAAAATTGTCTACGTCTCCAGCAACACCCCATTTATGAGCGCCGTGAAGCGCGTCCAGAAATTGCTACGTCAAGCTGAAAAGCGAGCAACGTCCAATATCGGCCTCGACGACGGGCGAAAATCAGAGCAACAGAAGCTTGCAGAGCTGGCCAAAGTGGCTGAGAAGCGGGAGGAGGTTTTTGTCAAGGCTACGGGCCGTGCGATTGAGAAGGCGCTTAACGTGGGCAAGTGGTTCGAGGAGAAGGAGGCGGAATATATTGTGCGGACTAAGACGGGGAGTGTCCTTGTAGTCGATGACATTGTTGAGGATGAGGAGAAGAAAGAGAGAGAATTAAGAAGGGAACAGCAGCAGCACCGAGAGACAGAGATGAAATCGCAGAATGCTGAACAGCCTGCCTCGTCAGATCAGGGCGCTGGGCGGCCAGAGGAGTCGGGCGGAGAAGCAAAGCCCTCCTTGAAACCAGCGAAGAAGAGAAAGGGCAAACGTTCAGCTTCTGCTATCTCGGAAGATGCCGAGCTCCCTGAGAGCCGGACCCGATGGATAAAGATGGTGGAGGTGGCCGTCAGTCTGAAGTGAATACGGTTCATCCCGACAATGATTGAGAAGAGTTCACTGAGCAGAACATGCCAGACACTGCGGCTGTGACATTTCTAGCAATGCCGCCTCTTGCTTTCAACCAAGGCTTATTTCAAACGGTCTCAAATTGTCGTCCACGGGAAGGCACTTACCACATAACCGCCGTTTAAGACCTGGCTGTGTCAGAGCACAAAATCCTCGACGGTCTACAAATTCCATCGTGGCGGCTTACGATCGCGGCATGCTATGGCACATTTCGCTGATAAAGCACCCGGTAACGTGATGGGACAACGCTTTGCCTCAGAGGACCTCAACAAGCACCTACAACATTCCAGGCTCGTGCTCATGAAGATCAAAGCAGGACTCCAGGCACATTGCTCCGCCGTGGACTAAGCATGGGGTATTGAGGATATGAAGGTCAAGGATGTCAAGATGACATCAAATGAGGATTCAATAGGAATATTTGCAAGGCAAATGTAAGCCTTATACATAAACATCAAAAATTGATACACTGGGAAAAAAATAACCATGTACAATGTCATGCACGACCGCCTCGTCCTTGGAAGCTGAATTAGCGCTCGCGAGGCGCACAGGCCCAGCTACAGACAGACCTTTTGAAAGGAAGAGGTCTGAGCTGCTCGCCGAGTACTCGAGCTCTCTTCATGCCGTTCTCATGGGGTGTGCAATCCCACCATTCTGTCCATGCGGCTCGAGGAATCACAAACTCTCGCTCACAGACTGAGCAATGGCGAATTCCTTCTTGCCGAGCTCGTCGCGCCAGCGCAATGAGAGGAATGACAAGCGCGGGGAATTCATCGTTCAGCTCCTCGTCTGTGAGCTGCTCAACGCCTGGGAGTCGGGATATTGCGCGGAGAGATACCTCGCGAAGCGATGGAGCTGAGGATACGATTTGATCACGGGCGTTGACGGGTCGCCCTTCCATGTCAAAGTACTCTACCGGGCCTGATGCAACGTGAAGAGGGATCCGCTCGTCTTGGGCCTGTCTCCCCTCGTAATCGCGGAATGTCGGAATGTATTTGGATGGTGTCACGTCCTCATCGTCCTCGTCCATATCTCGATCTTCATTGTCGGGGTTTCCAAATGGTCCATGCCACTCAATCGAGTCGCTTTCATCAATTGTTGGGAACGAGTTCGGCCGCGCAGTCAGATGCTTGAGCTCTCCTTGCTGCATCAACCAAAGCAGGTCCCAAGGGAGCTCGGAAAGACGGTTCACAGAGATATTGAGAACTTGCAATGCAGTCAACTTGCGAATTGCTTCCGGAATGCGGGTGAGCTTATTATTGCGTAAGCTCAGGACCGTGAGATCTTTTAATTCGAAGATCTCGCTGGCGTCAAGGTTTGTTAGGGAGTTATTCGAAAGATAAAGTCTGAGGAAAGGCTGAAGTGAGGAATAGGCGTTCTCGGATATTGGTGCTTCTTGTAAGGAAGGTAGCTTGGTCAAATGTTGCAGAGGCCGTAGCAGGCCTGGTGGGATAGTGCGCAAATTTATGCCCCTATTAACCCACAGACATACAGTCAGCATTTGATCTCAATTTTCCATTCGTTTGAAACGGCCCTGTAGTACAGGATCTTACCCTAGGTCGACGTTGTCGTCACCTCGCTCGAGACAAGTATCAATCACGGCTTTCGCATACTTATGCTCCTCCGACTCGACCGGTCCCTGAATCGTCGTCGCCCGAGACTGCCCCAGAATCGGAGTCGACTCAGACGCCCTGGCGAGATAGGGCGCATTGGGGGCTTTGCTCGGCGCTCGTGGATCCAGCACCGTCTTGAGCAGGTCCTCTCCCCAATTTGACGCATCCTCCGACGGCAAGCAAGATTCCGCAAACGAGTCGTCACTCCCCATCCACACTCCACTGTCGACATTTCGCTTCTCCTTGAAATCAGCTCTTTTCCGCTTCGGATCGATGACCTGTTCTCCCCACCAGGTTCCTCGGTATCTGCGTTTGCGCCCGGCGCCCTCTACGGGGGCGTGGTAATTCTCTACGCCCGACGCGGGAATGTCATCGCTGGAGAAGAGCGCCGGGTCACTTGATGGCTGGCTGGATCGGTCATCAAAGCGTGAGAATCGACGCGACTTGTGAAAGGAGGATGGGATTGAACCCGAACCCGAGCCTGAGCCCGGCAGTGCGAAACGGGATGGAGAACGGTATCGAACCCGCCGAGGAGGGGGCAGAGGAATCTCGTTATCCATTTGAGGGATATCTGCACTGCCGTGCGGTCCGGCAGATATTCGAATGGCTCCTCAGACTCCCTCCAAGATCAGGATCGAGAAAGGTGCTGTCGAAGCGGGAGTTGACTTCGAATCTAAAATGTCGCGACGCGTCGTGGGGCCCACTGCGGGGGGGTATCTTTACCTACTAGTGAGGACCACGCTGGCCGTGAGCAGACCGTCAGGTGCTCACCCAACTGACAGAAGTACGGATCCCCAACGTGATTTTTCTGCCGGAGGGGACACAGACATCAATCTTTTGAGTCGCATGTGTGAGATTGCAGCCAAGTGCCTAGTGATAGGGCCTGAGTTCAAACTCAAAGATACTTATAGGTGGATAGACTGATAAGATCGAGTTCCGTACGACACATTGTTCAATGTGGCGGACGCGTGGGTGCACGGCCATTTCAGGCTGGGGAAGCGGACGGCTATCAATCGGAATGCTCAACCTCCATGGTCATCCACTCCACAAGGACCGGCCGGGCATTCTGTACAATTGCATCATCGTATCGATCCGGAATGGCTAGAGAATCTAGCCCATTGCCGAGAAGGGAATGAACATTTACAGTCCTTGACAGCCCACCAGGTCTAGGAATGAAGAGTCATTGTAGTACATGATTCAGCAAAGGTCCTAGAACGACCCGATCTGTTCAATTCAATATATATTAAACACTAGCGAAGTGTTTCTGATGGGAAAAGAATCTCACATCCAGCTTAGGACAACATAGAGACAGAAGAAGTGGAATGGTAGTCAAAGTGGTGGACATCGAAGATAGGTAGGGAGAAGTCAACATCAACTCGTGGACACAGAAATCATGAAAAGGGGTATTCGAAAAAAAAAGACACGTGGGAGCCATTGAGAAGAGATGAAAAAGGCCGACATCGTCGTTGACGATCGGGTCTCCAGGGACCAGGAGGATGAATCAAAATTGACACTCCAAAATGGGAAACAAGAAGAGAAAAGTAATTATAGAGTCAAGAATAAAAAAGAATTACTCCGGCTCGACTGGAGATTAACGGCAGCAATGAGGAGGCGCCCCGCCTCCTCGGCCGACGCCGCCTACATGATGAGCACCAGCACCTTGGCGGGCAACAGTCATCAATGAGGACGTCAGCGAAAACTCGAGTGCGAAAGAAGCGGTCCTTTGCTCTCTATGAGATTGAGTTCGATTACAAGCCAGCGCCCATGATCAGCGCGACCGATCCTGCAATGAAAGCCGCCGGGAGGCCGGTACTCAGCACCGCACCGCCGTTGTGAGTGGGAGTCGCTGAAGCTGAGGTTGACGCCGACAACGGGGACGAGGTAGCTGTGGCAGAGACTAGCGGAGTCGACGAGACCAGAGGAGTCGAGACAGTCATCATGCTTGCGCTGGAGCTGGGGGTTGGGGTGACCGCGTTCACACGAATCAAGGTCTTGGTGATAGTGGTCGTGGCAACAGAAATGACACTATCCTCCGCCGCCATGACCGGGGCGGCGGCAAGGAAGAGAAAAGAGATGACGGCACTGAACTTCATGGTTCGTGAATAGAGTGACCCGCGCACACAATGTTAGCGTTTGTCGCACTCGTGACAGAGCTGGAGGAGAAAGACGGCGCAAGAGTCAAAGTGACTAGCACAAGCTGATAAAGTCGATGACAAGCTGAGAGTCCGTGCGTGAAGGGAGCGCGGAGCTGTCAGATTGTGAAACACGTCGATACAATCGTCGTCGGAGAGAAACACGTCAAGCGCGTGCAGAGTGTTTGAGCAAAGGAGTGAAACTCAAACGGACCAGGACTAGCAAGGTCAAGAGGAGTGTGGGTAAGTTAAGGAGTGTGGACTCGTTGGGAGAGTGAGGTGACGATGCGGAAAGGAGTGACTTGATTGAGTCTCAGGAAAGAGGCCTTCAATTTGACGAGTGAATGAACGACTGGCGGTAAGAAAGAGTGACTAGGGCGAGGAAGGATTTTTTTCTCTCTCGGATGCGCCTTACAAGGAGAAAGAAGAAGGGAAGAAGGGTATAACGGGGAGGTGGGATAGCCGTCCCGTATTAAGTAGAGCCAATCCCCTTCGGCGGTAGCGGTCGCCAGAACATGGACAACGTCTGGCTGATCAAGATCATAATGATCATCGGAATATTGAGAGTGATGGTCCTGTCCCTGGGCCCGAACAGCCACGAGTACCGTTCCTACCGAGGGTCAATGCGCCTATCAACGAGCCAGGCCCCTTGAGCAAGAGCGTGAAAGGAAATTGGCAGTCTCTCCCTGGCTCAGGTCAGACCTGGACTTCTCAGTAACGAGAGCTGCGTGCTGCTCAGGTACCAGCATCGGGAAGATCCATGGGCGATGGGGGGTCGTCGTGGACCCTCTCTGGGAGACTATCACTCCACTTGTCACGCATGCGAAATTGCCAACTACCTGGGGACGCAGGGCCATTGGTCCAGACAGAATTTGCTCGGGACCCTAGGAGTCGCGAAACTCCCCTTGGGGGGCCACTTTTTGGGTTCGAAATTAAATTCGAACCCCGTCGCCAAAGCGGAGGGGAGAGAGTGAAGGTAGTGAACCACAACAACGTCCATGCACCTGGTGCAGCATGATGGCGGCGCTAGCGTCGAAGGGGGTTCCTGGATCGGGTGGTGATTGGGCGGTTGACCGGACGGTTCCTGGACTATTCAAATTAGGGCCGGTCCAAGAACCGAACGGTGGAGACTGGAGACTCGAGGGGACAATCCTCAAGTGGTGTGCAGCTGTCGAGCGCCTCAGGAAGACTTGCCGCGACGACCCTCACGACTCATAACTTTCTCCAACCAGCACTGTTGTCCATTGGGTCAGGGGCATCGTGCCCGGCGGCTTGATTCCTGTCCTCGAGTCAAGCGATGGATGCCAAGAGCCAGCGGGCCTCCCCCATGTCAGAGACTCATGCGTGGGTAGGCCCCCTTTGGCCTCATCCCCCAGTCCGATGCGAGGGAGCTGATCGAACGTGTCTCAGGGTCTTTCTTGTCCCTGGGTCGGCGTTGATCACCCTGCAAGATCTGTGTGTAACAAGATCTGTGTGTAACACCTCGCGCTCGATTCCTGAAGGAGGCTAGTATTCGAGACTTTCAATGGGGTTGGAGGGATCCCGTTCCTCGAGCCTTAAGCGAAGCGCGGCTTGAGGGAAGGATGAAGGCAGAGGGGCCGATCGGTCACAGGACCTCGAGGTCACGGGAAAATGCCCGCAATGATTGATTTCCCCCTCCCCAGATTTGGAGGCGACCGAACTCAAAGGGCAAAGTCGGGCTGACTTTGGGCATTGGGAGACGCCTCCCTCCCCACTTAAAGCTCATTGTCTCTCGTCAGTTCAGGAAGCCGCGCCAATACTTAGTTGGTGTTCATCCCGCATCGGACCATCGGTGTGCTTTTGTTGATGTTGTCATCCTTCATGTCGTGATCTAACCAGAGCTCCCGCAGGTGTTCGAGACCTGACATGACGGCAGCGTCTCCAGGGCAGCGAGAGGGCTGCTGGCGGTCATCTCATCATCCCTGGACCATTTGTGTGATTTGAAAAGTCTAGGTGAGGGCACCCCTGGCGTCGTCCATGCAGGTACGAGTCGCTTAGGTCTTCTAGGGGGGGCAGATGAGGAGATGAGGGATTCCACGCAGGCAGAAGCCTGACGTGCGGGGGCCTTAGCTGGAGTGGCGTCACGGGCTGTTGATTGTGTAAGTAAGAGTCTCTCGACTCAGTCTGGTCACTCGTGTAGGACTAGTGTGACCATGACAGCCCGTGTTGACGTGTTCTGCCTGGGTGGCAGTACATATGTAAGCTAGTTGAAGTGTATTTGAATTAGGTAAGGTAGGAGGTAGTTACGGTAATTCAGCACTGGAGGTGGTACCAACCTGGGTCTTGGTCTGACTGAATCCATGTGATCGCGCCGAGGACTTCCCCATGGTGTTGAACTCACGTGGGCTGCTGAGCGCGGTGTCTTCCACACCCAGCAACAACTACAGTATGATGCATTCAAAGTACCCATGTACTCTGTAGTATGTACCTACTAACGTTACATGTAAGTTAGTAGGCAGGTACTAGGTAGGTAATGTATGTGCTGTACTATGTAGTCATTCCGTGTGAACCAGACTCCATTGGTTTTGCCACCGGTGGAAATATGCCTTGAATGTTCCTCGGATCTTACCTATCTTACTTTCGAATTCTCAATCTTATGTTCGAATGATCCAAGTCGCATCCAGGCTGAATCGCCAATCGGTCATATATATGGGTTGAGAAATAGTAGATTTACTGGATTACCCCCTCATGAAACTCCCCAATATTGATTCCGAGCCTCAGCTTGTTTTGCAGCAAAGAAAGTACTTGCTTAGTAGACCGGAGTCGGGTGGAGATCAACATCCTGAGAAGATTGGATCCATCTACAGGCTCGAGATTATATCTTCGATCGCCAACGATAGTGAGGTAGGTATGTAGGATTGTAGGTCATCTCAAGCCGTCATACACATGGAGGAGTAATCTGCGAAGACTGACTCGTTGGAAATATCGCTAGGACCTGGAATGTCTTTTGAGGGCTCGTTACATATTTGATCTGGTGAGGTGAGATCTATGACAGAAAAGTTATGCGAACCTACCTGTTGAAAAGTCACAAGACAAAAAACCTAACCTAATGGATAGTTACAGGCTGGTATACCTTTTGTACAATCTAGGTTCAACTTGTACCTAGCATTGATTTTTAGGTATATATATGATCATATCATTCAACAAAGCACCGCGATTCATACCAGACTCTCTCTACTACGTTGCTGCCGAAGCGCTCGTGCCTATCCACCAGCTGGATCCATTCATTCACGTGCCCGAAGCTAGGCTGTTTCTGTAGACAGCGAGACGTCTGACAAAAAATATGTTCCTCCTAACGGCACAAACATTGCAGCAAGCGATTGAGAACACCTACCTAGCTAGCTAATACCTACCTACCTACCTCAAGCTGACCCGCTACCTCGACTCCCACAGCGCATGGGATACAGCAGTAATCCACGTGAATGATGAGACCATCGAATTCGAAGGGTGTTGCATACCAAAACATGGCAAGGCGAGGCAAGTCAGTGCCTCACTTCTCAGCTCAGATGATGGATTCTCCTACCCGTGATAGACAAGAAGGGGGACTACATACAACTGCGTGCAGATGCTGAGCAGTATCGGAGCTAGGGTAATCCTACAGTCCTGTTGATAATGTACTTCCTGGTCTTTGCAACCGGGAAGCTCTGGTGAGAACATTGCCATCCATATGTACATCCATGTCATCAGATGTCGCCATGTCAGACCTGGTACCTAATGCCATGCTGGTCGAGACCGTACCTCGACGCTACTAGCAGGCCAGTCATAAGGCCCGAGGAAGTGATCAAAGGTGGACGATCAATCTTGGTCGGCAAGGTGGCCTTTTCAAGAAATCGCTCAAACAGATCGTACTGATGGTATCGAATGTACACGTTTGTAGATTGTAAGGTCAACCGGGTCCCTTGATTCCAAAGAAATGTCGCCGGTCAAACGCAGACAGTCAAAACTTCATCGAGACTATCTCATCCAAGGGTATCATGATTTATGTCTTGCGAGCGATCGCGAGGACGAGTCTTTGAGGTCACTACTAGCTCAATAGAGTGCCGAGGCTGAAAATATCGCGGACGCAGGCTTCAGCTGGCTCTGCGGAAACGCTTGAAAGACAGATGACTATCGTACATACATCGTCGCCTTATCCTGGTGATGTCACATATTCCAGTGGACAAGCCAGACAGTTATGATTTGCGGCATATTATTGGCGCATCTGGCGCAGAGGGCTTTGGCGTGGGAGCATAATAGGAGGGCCTCGGGCACGAAGCCAGGCGTCGTTGTGTTGTCCTTCCGTGCGGATGACGCTGCCGATGGACATAAATAGTCTATGATGCCAAAAAAGTCGCTTGATTAGGAAATGGTTCTGTATATGACAAAGAGGTGAAAAGATATTGAACTCACCCAAAAGTGGCTCCGGAACCGAGCATGTACTTCCCTAGAGTGCGCATAACGCCATTGGGGCCGGCGCCGTACTGGAAGATAGTCACCGTGCCTTGGACAGCTTGTCAGATCATATCTTGCATTGCTACCCCGTTATACAGGCAATTACATACCGACGATGAAGCCCATGATTCCACCAACAGCTGCAATGCAGATCTCGTGTCAGCACATACTTTCTTTCGATTTCCACAAAGATTTTCTTCAAAACGCACTTGAGCCCATCATGGCACCCATTTTCACTGATTACAATTCACGTCAGCAAGCTGAGATTCTGAGACTGAAAGTCCAGAGCCGGAAGTGTACGCTCAGCGAATAACATACTCTTGTCGAATGTCGACGGACCAACGGGTCCTCCTGCGGGAGGGGCTGCAACAACAGGCATGATGGGAGAGATAGATTTCTGTGAAACTTGCCGTCAATTACAGCAGACCAGAACATATGCGTTGTCGAGTACTCACTTGAATGCCTCTAATTTCACCGAGTTCAATCGCGAAAAGGAATATTCTAGTCTCAGATGGATATGTCATGGCTTCTCTCCGCTCTGGAGCAAGGCTTCACCGCCTAGTCACGTGCTCACCACAGTCTCATTGGCACGTGCGGCAAAGGCACGTGATATTCCTCGAGTGAGGCGTCAAGGGAGCAACGTCCAGGCCATCTCCCCAATTTCCCAACTTGATGCGAGTTGTCTCTATGGCTGGCCGCCGCGAAGTTCCATATTGACTCTGCATACACCGCGGATAGGGCACTATTGAGCCTGAGGCGAGGCGACTGTCCCTTTCAGCTTCCCTAAGCAACCTCGGACGTTGTGGCCCACGGTCGCTACTCACCTCTCGGCAAGGCCTCACACGCCTCCTTGGCTAGCGGTGCTGACTTTCCGCCCTATTAAACTTCCGAGTCTTCGAATACCCACAGTTCTGAGTATGTTCCGCCTCAAATCTCATCGCGTCACAGGTTATCATCAGTCCGGCATACTAGGCTTTTGATCATAACTAAAGGCATTGTTGTTGACATATTACTAACGCGACGCTTCTCAGTCAGTTGGCACCATATTGACGCGAGCAGGCCTGTGGCCTGCGCTACGGCTTGTCGCATTTGGCACGCAATACGCACATATCAGAAGAACACAGTGATTGATCGGACGCTCTCTCTTGGAATGATAGTCGCGCTGTCGGGGCTCACCTATCTCTGACTATTGTTCTCCCCATCAAAGTGATCGCATGACCACCAGACTTGGTAACCTTCTCCATGACTGCTGTTGCATCTCCACCTAGTGTGCAATCGGGGTCACGTCTGGGATGGTACAGTGCTGGTGACGGAGGACAAGGCTCCCTTTCGTCAGTGAACGCAGAAGACGTATCCCGGATCTTCATGCCTCGGAAACAGCTACAGCGATCTAATTCGTCCTCCTCAGTGGGTTCGAATTCGTCAACCTCAACGGTCATCTCAACGGAGGGCGCCCAAGACATCAATGCCGGACAGCCTGGCTCTGAAGAGAACTCTTGGTCTGCAAAGAAGAAGCCCATCCGAAACCCTTGGCCCAGTTCAAAGGCGGAGCCTGTTGCTGGCGTGACGAACGCACGTTCTCAGGTCGTCCCGGCTTTCTCATCTGGGTCAACAGGTCCACCGACGATGACCGCCATGCACCAGGCCCAAAATGTTGTTCCCTCGCACCACGTACTACAGAATCCCCAGCAGAATGGGGTCCGACAAATGAATGGACAATCTGCTGAACCACCCGCGATCCTCGCGCTTACTCCTCTCAACAACACCTTTGAGAAGAAGCAAATCAATGTTCCCTTCTTCCCTGAGGTGCTGAGAATTGGTCGCCAGACGAATGCTAAAACCGTGCCCACTCCTGTGAATGGATTCTTCGATTCCAAGGTGCTTTCTCGGCAGCACGCCGAGATCTGGGCTGACAAGTCTGGTAAGATTTGGATTCGCGACGTGAAATCGTCGAATGGCACTTTCGTGAATGGTCACCGGCTATCACTCGAAAACCGCGAATCCGAACCGCATGAGCTGCGAGAGCACGACACGCTGGAACTGGGAATTGATATCGTCAGCGAAGATCAGAATACCATTGTGCACCACAAAGTCTCCGCAAAAGTGGAGCATGCAGGTCTCTACAGCGCAGCACCAAGTATTCTTGACCTCAATTTCGGGGACCTGGATCCCGCATCAGGAGGTGGCTTATTGCCCTCACCTCTTAGCCAGCCTCTATCACATCTGCGAGGCCGCTCAGGAAGCAACGTAAGCAGTCGCAGTGTGCAAAGTAACGCGAGCAGTCACTTGAATGCGATGCACCAACAACGTCAGATGAACTACTGGAGCTCCCCGATTTCTGTGGAGCAAGTCGTCAAGAGATTGAATGTAAGTCTGGGTTGCGGTCAGGAAGTTCCTCAGCAATGAGCATTGATCAATCGTACTCACATGAATATATTATAGAGCGAATTGAAGCAAGCTAAGCAGCAGTCCTCAGACCTGAGGCAGACAGATGAATTTCTGACAGCGATAATGAAGCCTGGCTACGCTGAAAAGGAGAAGGCCAACAAACCTTCACCTCTCGAGAGCAATGGCGCACGTCCTCTCAATGGTCGTCCCAAGATGCCTCGAGTCGATTCCTTCTCCAGGTTTTCAGAGCCACCCGCTCCTCCCCCGCAACAACCTCTTCCTGAGAAACCAGATGCGCCAACCCGCAATGGGCCCGATGCTTTTTCGCCTTTGAAGCGTAGCGATACCGAGAAGCCAAAGACAGGAGCTGTCAACTCACCTGTCTCGCGCGACTCCAGCCAGATTTTGGCTCTGCTTGAAAGTCTTTCGATGACCAAACGGGAAATCGAGACACAGGGATCTCGAATCAAAGAGCTTGAGGATCTTCTCCGTCAAGAGAAGGCCGCACGGGAGTCTGCCGAAGAGAAGGTGAAGAAGCTGGAAATGGACACCCCGCCTGAGAATTCTGACTCCGCCGATGGTCCAACAGCGGAAATAATACCTGCACATCTGGATTCCCAATCTCCGGCCCATCAGGAAGAAGACTTTGAGCCTACAAAATCTGCCAAAACCAACGGGGCAATTCAGTACACTGATGGTTCGGCTGACGTGGACTCAAAGGTTGAAGAATCTTCTACCGAGTCACAGCTGCAAGAGCGCCTCGAATCTGTAATGAAGCAGATGGACGAGATGCACAAGCAGATGGCTGTCCTCAAGGATAGAGCAGAAGCCTCCGAAAAAGATAATGTCACACTGCGCCAGTCACTTACAGAGATGATTGAAACCATTCGCAAGGAGCGCCAAGAGCGCGAAGAGAAGGACTTGGCAGCTCTCAAAATTGCTCAAGATCGAAAGAACTTGAGCTTCGCAGACAGCCCTCCGTCCCCTGAGACTGTTTCCATCGACGAATCTGTATCTGATATTGATACTTCGCCCACAGAATCGGGTGATTCGACCATGCAAGCAATCGCCCCTGCCCAATCAAGAAATGTCGTCACACTTGACAAACGACGTCCATATCTTGAAGTAGCGAGCCCGTATGCATCTATGCTAGGGGTGGTTCTTCTTGGGGTAGGGTTGATGGCTTATTTGAACGAATGGCAGAAGGTGGAGAAGTAAAAGCCTTCCCACGTTGCGCGTACTAGACATCATCTGCTTGCCACGACTCAGGTGGCCTGGATTTCCTCTCGTCACGCGACACCCTCAATTGAGAGATAATTCAGAGCGACTACCTAAAATACCTGGCTTTTCTACCTTCGCATCAAAAGACCTTCACAAGCATTCTTCCATCATCGAGGCCAAGCCTTGAATTTCCCGGTCTTCCGCGCTGGCCCCGGATCTTGAATATTCATGATTTGCCCTTGCATACCATTTGGTCTTCTTTTTCTTTTCTCTTGTCGTGGTGTCATCATGAATTTGCGCCAGTCATGATCTTGGTGCTGAACGCCTGGCAGGTCCCCTTTACAAGTTCCATTTCTCACATCCTTCCTTCCATTCATTCGGCACTTTCTGTTCCTTAGTTCACATCACTCACCAGCCGAACAACCACAATCTCTTACCTCTCTCTCCGTTTGTTTTGTTTCCTCCTGGCCTGCGCGCACACCGACAGCGCATTCTGCTCTCTCTTGCTTGTACATGGTGGAAATCAGCGAGGTCATGACCGTGTCTGACATTCCTTCGTTGATTGCCTTTCTGCTGGGGGTTTCCGTTCCCGACATTCTTGGTCTAGTTGCCGTCCTAGCGTTGTCTCTGTCTGTGTACTTCTGAGACACTCTTCCTTAGTTTACTGCCTATTTACGGTTTAATGATTCATTTGATCGAGCATATGCCGATTGTCATTCCCACGTCAGTTCAGAGCTCCCATGTCACGTACAATCATGCGTCGAAGCCTTGCACTAAGTTTGAATGCCCGTCGGTCAGATTGATTGTAATACCCGGACGAGCTCTTCCGGTCTGGCAGCATTCAAGCGCACCTCCTGTATCACCTTCGCTCTAGGGACCTGAACCTGGGAACACTCTGGTAGAGTCGCTTTCTGCCTGGCAGCGAAACGCAGTCCACGAAGGAGGATTGCTTCTCTCGACGGGCGCTACATTTGGGTCATGAAAGTTCAAAGCACTACAAGAATCTTTCATTCTCATGTTTCCCGGACCTTGTGAGGTGACGGATTGCCCTCATAGGAAGTCGTCGTCTGCAGACTCTGGGGAAAAGGGTCGACTCGCCGGGAGTGTCGCATTTGAAGTCCATAACAAAGTTAGCGCTGTAGTATGCCGACGACTGCCCGTGAAGCCTTATGGGTCCTGTTGACCCCCTGGCAGGGTCGTTGACAGCCGGTCTCGACCTACCAACATCCTGCCTGGGATGGCATCGCCTTGGTCTCGTGCCATTCGTGCATGACGATGTGTCCTAAGGTGATACCCATTGATTTTACTGGTAAGCCTGCGCCACCAAACAGCCACTATCTGGGAGGATTGATGATGCCCGAGCTTTCTCCTGTGGTAAGGCGAGCACTTTATCACCCAAGCACATCCATTCATCTGCTGTATGTGGTTGGACCCTTCACGAAGTCTTCTTGTCGCCGACCGGGCTTCCTCTAGCTGTGTAAGACTGTCACCAGGGAGGCCACGATGCCGGACCATAAGATTTTGCATGATCACTTGGCCGAGGCCTTTCACGCAGTATACCCGACACTTATAATGAGGGTTGGCGTCGGAAAGCATCACCGCCTGGATTATGTCTGTCAGGCCCTCCACCATGTCATGACCGCTTTGGAGTGGGGTTAGGTCATGTGCTCATCCCGAGGGCTTATGACAGTCTCTGTAAGACCGGTACATTGTCAAGCTCCGAAGCATGTGCGAGTATCTTCGAAGAGAGTTCTAAGAACGAGCTTCGATGAGATACCATAAAAAGGTGAGTCGTTGACGGTGGAGACTTTGAAAGTTGTAGCAGATTCTCAACATCTTTATTACTGACTGGTCATGATATTTTAGTGATTTGAGTAAACTTAGGCGAAGTGCTGAACATGTCCACCTCAAAGTCCCTATAGAGTCTAGACTAAATAGTTCTCATCCATACGACGGTAGTTATCTTCTAGGGTCGCCTTTGTACCGCCTGTCTTTCCAGAGAAGATGTGGTACGGCGGCCGCTTCCTAAGGGCCCGCAGAGACGATTTATCGTATCTGATACACACCAATGTATAATTGTATATAGGAAGCTTGGAGAGCTACCCTCCTTTAGACTTTGCTTTACTGTAGCTGTAGTCTCTTCAAATTCGGCGCGTCACAGGTATTCGTCACATGACCTTCGTTTCTGAGTACAACTACTGCAGTGCAGTAACTGCACTGCCTTCTATGCACTTACGGTCCGGCCGCCGGGCTGTACTCATTACTCAATACTCATATACTGGACCAGTGGACACAGTGGACAGTGGACTGACTGCCCGTTGAGTTAGCGCGATGATCATTTGAAGAAGTGGGGCCTGGCCTTGTAAACGATTGTAAACACTGCAGCCGTGTACCCTTCCTGATTAGCTGGGAAAATGATTCCCGGTCACCTGATTACATGATTCCCCAAGTTACCCGGGGCCGTCGGCGGGCAAGCGCCAGGCGGACGAAATACAACATCGACTTCTCCACCACGAACTGAACCCACTCCACCGGTCCCCCATCAGCTCCCCTTTACCCTCCTGCTATCTTTAGATTGAGTGTGCTTCACTCCTTCCATCACCATTCACGGACTGGAAACGTTTTCGATGGTGCACCTTTCCCCTCTTTGCTGCCAACTGAGGGATTGGTAGACAGATAACGGTGGGCTTCCACGGTTTCGCTTGTTATCGTCATACAAGAATCGTCGGTACAATTTGAACCTCGTCATTCAAGCGGCCTCCGCTCTCCCCCTCTGCTCCTCCTCCTCTCTTCTTGAACTAAGGTTCAAAGCTGTGTCTTGATTCTCGATTGCTCTAAACGAAATGCGACCACCACGCCTTCTTCTCGTCCTATTCTGCTTAATATTCGTCCCCATTTTCCTCACCATCTTCTCCGCCTTCTCGTCACCGCGTATCTCGACCTCAGACACGCCCGCTGGTCGGACGACTGGACTGCATGCTTTGTTTTCCTTTAACATCCCATCCTCGCTTTTCCCGCCATCTGCGGTCATCAGTCTGACCGATGATAATTCAACCTTTTTCCTGGCCCGCCCTGCGGCATTTGGCCCGCTGTTGCCTGGCAAAGGCCTCAGTGGCAAACTCTGGGTCGGCAGCGGGTTTGGCGAAGGAAGTCTGATGACGGGAACAGGAGGCGAGCTGGGCTGCTCAGATATACCTGGATGGGGGGAGAACAATCGAGCCAAGATTTTTGACACTGCAGGCAAGATCGTCACGCAGAAGGCCCGGAATTCCATCGGAGGAGTCTCCGGCGAGAGTACGATTCTACAAAGCCGGGCATACCTTGCCCCGCCAGCGGGCTCTGCTGGCCAGATCGAGCGGCGCGAGTCTCTGGCTTCCCAACCCCCGAACGACGGAACAGACGATCATTTGCATATCCCCTTAGCGGATCCTGCTGATTCGGAAGAGAGGCAAGCTCCGACATATCCAGATTCACTCTCAGTCAAGAAATCCTCTCATGCCGACATTCAATCCCTGCAGGAGGCTGCGGAGATTGAGGGCAACATTGTCCTTCTCAGTCGAGGTGGCTGTGGATTTCTGGAGAAAGTGATGTGGGCTCAACGTCGCGGCGCTGTTGCCGTGATTGTTGGCGATGATACCCGAGGAGGCAATCTAGTGACGATGTACGCGCGTGGCGATACATCGAATGCCACGATTCCTGCTATTTTCACGTCTTATACTACTGCGCATCTCCTCTCTTCACTCATCCCATCACATTCCGGCTCGGTCACTACCCCGGGCTCGAAACCTTCACATTCAAAATCTGCCGGTCAGACGAATATGGGCATTCCCGCGGTAGCAGCTCCTACAAGCAGTTTGGCACCGATTAGCCCTGCATCGACTTCTACTGCCGCGTCCAATGACAACTCTGCTTCCCTTGACTCGCATTCGAACGGCGGTTTTCTGCGTGCTTTGGGCTCATTGCTCGGGCTATGCAACAAATCCGGTAATTCAAACCGCCAAGTGGACAGCCGCCGCCCGCCGAGTAGCGGGGAGATCGATTGGCTGGTCCCCGACGCTCTGGAGGCCAAGGGATCATTCTCTAGCTCTTCTCAGCATGGGAAAGAGTCCATTCGCCGCGGTCGCAATAAAGCTGGCACCACACGAACCTCGAAGGGCTCTCAAATGTCCAAGGAAGACGATGAAATCGGCGGCGAAGACTTCATAATCGGCGTCCAGGACTGGAGGGATCCAGACCTCATCGTCCCCAAGGAGAAAACACTGGCACTCCCCAGCACGACACCTCAAGGTGACCCGAAGTCTCAGAAGACATCAACGGACGAAGAACCGGCTTCTCCCTCCAATATGCCTCTCGGTGGTAGCATCACTCCGGGAAGCGGTGAATATCAGAGTGTAGAAAAGCTCACCGGCCACGGTCGTGATGCTGGCATGACCCACAACAAGCACGGCTCAAGCCCGGCGTCCCTAGTGTCCACTTCCTCTGCAAAATACTGGTTCTCTAACCATTTTGGATGGGGTCGCAAACACGAGCAGCCCGCTCAGCCTTCCAAAGCTGCTGCACGCAAGCAGGACGCGGTACTTCAGGACAGTAACCCTGTGCCATCCTGGCTTGATCTGGGAAAGCCTTCTGTTTCAGATCATGAGGGGCTCTGGGTCACCCTGTCTCCCACCAGTGTGTCAACCAGCCCATTTTTCGATACCCTGTTGGTGTTGGTTGTCAGTCCGCTGTTGACATTAACAATGGTCTACGGACTGCTCCTGCTGCGATCACGAATGCGACGGCGCCGATGGCGCGCACCGAAGTCCGTTGTTGAACGGCTCCCTGTCCGCACATATCACACCATTGCCCGAACTCCGTCAACTTCAAGCTCTGAATCGCTTAGATCAGCCAGTCCAGGACCTGTAACGCCATCATCTCCACTGCTGGCCCACTCAAGCCGTTCAGATCGCCCACGTCTAGCTCGCTCACGCTCCCAGACCGTCGCCGGTATTATCGCCAATTCGGCGTCTTTGCCCAAAGAGGAGAAGATGGCCAGTTCACAGACTGGTTCTACGCTCTGGAGACGTAAGTACACAGGTAGGCAAGTGGAATGTGTGGTCTGTCTCGAGGAATATATCGATGGCCAAAGCCGGGTAATGAGTCTGCCATGTGGCCATGAATTTCATGCAGAGTGCATGTAGGGCGCCCTTCTCTCGTTCCTCCTTCTATCACTGATTCAAAGTCTAATTTGTTTCGTCTCTACTAGTACACCGTGGTTGACCACTCGCCGACGCACATGCCCAATATGCAAGGGCGACGTTGTCCGCTCGATGGGCCATTCCCAAGCGACCGACCCCGATGACCACGACGAACCCTCAGGCAGCTTTCACTCTCGAGAACAAACCGAGCAGTCTGATACAGCCTCCCCAGTGGTACCCATAGCCGGCATCCCCGAAGATGGCGGCTCGGATGACGAGCAGAGCGTGGGTCTTCTTTCTGATCAGCCCGCTTCTGCTTCACAGTCTAGTTGGCGAAATTTTGCCTCTTTCAGTTTCTCGGCCTTGGGTGGAGATAGTGTATGGAATCAAGCCCGGGCGGATCGTAATCGTTAGCGATGTGCTTCTCCATGCTTAGCACATAGCCGGGCGTTGGCGTTGATTTCCATGGCGTCTGTCATATTAGCGAGCCTCTATCACTATCCTTCCGAAGTCTAAGCTACTGAGTGCCGGTGCAATACACTTGTGGATAGACCGATCAATTCTGGAAGCGGCTGGACGACATCGTGCGTCAAACGCCTCCAGTCTAGACTTTTCTGTTTTAATGAACGTCATGATGTTGCTCCAGTGTCGTTCGTTAAGTCCAACAGCGTGCTGGTGAATTGAAGTTAAAATTTCCATTCTCGGCAACAGTGCAGCGTAAAGTGTTAGGGCTATCTTAGTCGATAAGAAGGAATGACTTGTAGAAGTAAAGCCTTCCATTGGACTGACATCGGGTAGTAGAAGTAAGCTGTCCGCCGCTGATGGCGATTTATAGAGTATGGGAAGTATGCATGTCATTCTTCGAGCAAAGAGGTTGAAACTACGCACACTCACTGGAAGTGCAACTAGACTGCAGATTCACTTGTAAAGACATACTTTCTTCTTACACAATCGAGTCGCGAAGTTGTGGATTTGAATTTTATCAATAATCCTCATGGACGAATGAACAGGGAAGTAATGTTCAGTCGCCCGCCGACGCCGGGGTTAGCTCGTGAGTGACGTCTGAACAAGGTTTCTCACGTGATCCGTTTGAAGGTTGAGATCGACGTTACATACCGCCACGTGACTGGGCGAATCTAGATCGTATCAACCTCTCATCCTTGGAGCATCTTGTTTCTTGAACGGAGCGGAACCGTGAACCGCCAAATGGGCTCTCAAATAATTTGTTTAGTATATGAATTCTCGCTGCCGATTGATACCAAGCTGCTACAACTAGTCCGTTCGCGATAGAAACTGAAATAAAGCTTCGCAGAGTAGAACATGATATGAACTCTGAAAGCACCAGACATGCACCATACTCTATATACTTACACAGCACTTAGACCAGCCATATTATTCCGCGGTGATCAAAGAACAGGCATGTCACAGCCATGTCAGATGCGATCATCATTCTCGACAAATGATACTGCAGACGGGTCTCTTCACAAGTCCGGCTTCGATCACTTTAGGAACTCTCGCGTCCAACATCACATGGAGTGAATTAATGACACAACGGTTACAAGACTTTGCTCATGAGCTTTAGAGCAGCAGCTCGAGTCAATGAGCCGTCCCGTCTGTCTTTTCACACCTTGGAGTGCCTGCTCCAAAGAGAAAATAGGTCAACTCGTAGTGCCTCAATTCCGTGGACCCGGCAGTCGATCACGAAAGAAAGCCCAGAATGATGGTGACCATAATTCCATGCTCGGAGGCAATCATGGCGCTAAATGTGAGTGATCTCCTCTGTCTCGTGTCAAAAGATCCTGCGGGTAGTGTTACCAGGTCCGGAAAGGGTCGAGTTCGGCGTTCGTAGTCGATTTCTGGCTTAGATGACAAAATCCGCCGCAGCAACTTGTGGAGCTCATATACATGGCCAGCAAAGCCATTAAAACTTTGAGGCGTCGGCAGTGGAAACCCGTAGCGAGATCATCTGCTTGGGAGCTTATCTGGCGGGATCTCGCAAAAAATGGTTGTGAAAATGTATGCTCATTTTATGCCGCTTGACATCGATTTCGTATCAAGAACGCTCTCCCTTCGGCCACCTTCAACCCTCATTACCATGTCGATACAGAGGCCTGTCAACGTAGAGCCTTCGGAGCATATACCGTTTATGCCCTTTGCTGCACCTGATCGAAACGAATTCGTTTGATGCGTTTCACTCGACATTGTTTTGGCGCTCCGATTAGTTGTCGGCCATCGGCCAATCTTGCGGACGCAAGCGAGCCTAATCATCGTAAGAGCCACGTCAATTGCTTCTAACCCACGAATCTCTGACTTCTTTCTCCCTTCTTCTTCCTCCTCCTCATCAACTTTTACTCTCATTCTTCACCTTCTTCGTCTTCACGAATTCAAGTCGTGTCGCCGATGTGCCCATCGTGTCGGCGATATGCCCATCGTGTCGGTTCTGAAGCCGGGTGAGAGAATCTGCCTGCTTAGCACCGACTCTGTGTGATCTTTGAAAGCCCCTTTCCCGCAATCTGTACTTCGGGTACGTGCATAAGATTACTCATTCTCTCAGTCGGTTATCGCCTTCTGAAGAACAAGAAGGCGACGGGCAAGAAGAGCCGTTGCGAGAGGAGTGCAGGGCAGGGCACCAAGGCCAAGGCTGCTGCTATTGCCTGACCACAGCCTGTCGAGCAGGAGCGCGAATGCTGCAGCGGAGAGGTACGTAGAGGGCATCCCATCTGATGAAGACTTCTTTCCTTCTCGACTTTCATCGGCATGAAAGACACTCGGCTTCTTGACCACACTTCTAGCTCTCATCTGTTCATCAGCGGTCATGTTCTTCCATGAGAATTTCAATCAGAAGTTCTCTCAGTATTGACATGACCACAGAATGATTGGTGGACATACGAGTCGCAGCTGTCCGAGGTGACCAAGTCATTCCAAGCACCAACATCTTGAAAATAACAAGGGCTTTCTGCAACAGGATCAAATGGCATTACAGCCATTGGGGACGTCGATGGGGACTATAGGCCGAGTAAGTTCATGTCCAGATCAAGTCGTTTCTGTCACATACCTTGTGGGTATTGATGCTTATTGGTCTTGATGATGTAACTGTTTGGCACTTTCGGTATTCGAAGCTTTCCTATACTGCTGTGAACCTGAACAGAACAGTGATAGGACTCATGCATTGCCCACCCTTATAGCCATTTCTATTGAAAGAGAGTCATGCTAACCTGTGGTGCTATATCAATCAGTCCTCCGACGGGCAGCAGTTGCCCATCCCCTTTCGACTTCGGCCCGAGGCGTCAGCCTTCGTGTCTGCTACCTCGACGGCTTCAAGTCCTACAATGGCTTGAGCAATTCTGCCGTTTTTGCCGTTCTTGTGCGGCTGTCAGGGGACGTGGAGGAGCTGACGCGCGAGACGTGTGGTGCGTCTGTTGACGGTGTTTGCTCGCCCAGCTCGTCTGGCGCAAGCACTGTTTACAACTCACCACCTGGATTAGTCGTCTCATTTCTACGTCGCCCACCCTCCCCTTCTATTCTTTTCTCCTCTCCCTTCAAATTTTCCCACAACCACTCTCGAGATCCTTCTTTTGTCACTGCTGCGTCGTTCTTGTCATCTCCAACAACTTCGCACCAGTGTTCACCCTCTGGAGGACCACGACTTGCCTGTGAGCGTCACTCGTTCAACCTTTCGTCCGACACAGCAAATTCTATTTCCTCTGAGCCTTGCTGCTTTTCAATCACTTCGCCCACAATGGCTCCTCGTGGTCTCCACCCTTTCATACGAGATCGAGATCATCAGAGAAACTCCTCCCCTCCCCCTAACGCCCCAACAGCTCCCCGGGCTATGCTCGCTGGTACTGGACCGGCGGCCGATTCGAATCCTGTCACCTTTGCAAACCCCCAGCAGATGCCTGGCGCGAGCAACATGTCGCACCAAGCTGGACGTGGGGTCCCTGCTCAACCTGTCCACACTGACTCTCGCTCGACGCAGGCTACAGACCAGGGTAGCAACCCTCTCCAGCCTATTCAGTATGGCGCATCCGGCCTGCAGTATGAGCAACAGAACCCGGTTATGCCCCGATCATCTGTGCCGACTCGTGGTCCAGCTTATTTCCAACAGCCCCTTCAGGTGAACGCACCCGGTAGCGCAGGCCCTCGCACTCCCACTCCAGCTCAGCCTCGACATCAGCCTCAAGCCTACCCTGCCCAGCAGCACCAGGGCCAGCAATACCAAGAGCAGGTGCATCAAGCTCAGCTTCTTCAAACCCAGCTGTACCAAGCTCGACAACTCCAGGCTCAGCTAAATCAAGGTCCACGATACGATCCTCGTCTGCTCGAAGCTCAGTATCGTCAGGCTCAGTATCACCTGGCCGGGTACTACCAGGCCTACCAATACCTGTACGAATGCCACGCGCAGCAGCAACAGGCCTTGCAACAACAGACTCAGCCGTGTCGTCACCGGGGTCAATGGTACGGACCACGCTTTTCTGTACCCGTTGGTTACCAGCCGGTGGCCGCTGTGCAAGCACAGCAGGGATCGAACGAGGACCCATTCTACTGTCCTCCCAACAGTTATGCTGCGCCGCCTGGTCAAGTTGCTCTTGGTCCATCGCTTAGCATCCCCCGGGAGCAAGCTGGCTCGGAGACTTTTGGAGAGCAGGGAGAATCTTCGCGTGGGGCACGTCGACAGGGGCATGCCGAAACACGGCAATCTTACCCTGGAATTGGACATGCGAGGATGTCTACCAACCAACAAGGACCTGGAGAAGGGCAGCCTCAAGTCAATGAGGGTCAAGGCGCACTAGAATCCGCTGCTCCCCCGACTTCCGCGCCAACTTGGCCGCCTCCGTGGAAGACATCTGTCATAATGATTTCTCCAGCCGGTCCTCTCATTCTTGATCTCTCTGGCATTTGGAGTTATTCTGATCACCAGGCAAGCTCTTCAGAATCCGAAACCTCGGAGCTCACAGATGCTACCATCACCGAGAATCTGGCTCTCCCAGCAGTGGGGTCCATAAACGACAAGGTGCCAAAGAAGTATAGACGCGAGCATGAGACACCCTGCACACAGTCGGCTCATGCAACAAGTCGGCTGCGCCATGATGCAATTCCATTCCCCGAATGCCTGGCTGCCGGGAGGGAAAAAGGCCTAGAGTCTCCCGAAAGCCAACCATCCTCTCCAAGGAGCGAGGAAGATACTCCATGTCCTTCGCCAGTCCGACGCTCCGGCATGAACGAAGGCCACCAGCCCCACAGTCAATCCAACGTGTCAAATGGCCTTCTATCTCTGGTGGTCTGGATGAACAACTTCCTTGCGGAGCAGGCTGCCAAGGGCAAGGAGAAAGCAGCTGCTGCAAAGTCGGAGCAGCAACCTGAGCAATCTGGGTCTGGAGAACCCTGCCACGAGGCAAACACTGGCCATGTATCCGACCATGGCAAGGAGGCTGCGAGAGACCATGAGTCTGGAAGAGACGATTGCAGCAGTTCAGCTGAGCTTCCAAGTTCATGCACATCGCCTCGCTCTTGGCTCAACGATCCGGAGGGTGATCATTACATCACCTTCTTCAACGACAATCGAGTTCGTTACCCCCGGTGGCCCGCAGTCCAGCACAACCCGGTGTGCTATGGATGCGTGCCAACCGTCACTGGGGTGGAAACGACCAGATCGGTCCCTTTGAACAGTCCTGAGCCCGTTCCTGAAGCTGAGACTTCAGAGACTGTTCGTCCACGACGTCGCTCAGTTCGCTTCGCGGACCCCCCTCACTTGAGCCCTGCCACTTCTCGGGCTGCGAGTCCAACCCCTCGCATTCGCGACTTGGAAACCGTGGTTGAGGGGGTTGAGTCCGAGTTCCCCCAGAGAAGGGGTTACTCGGCGGGCGAGCGATCCGTCCGGCGTACGCGCTACCGGCGTCGTGGACGCCGTTGAACAAGCGATCAGAAGCGATCGAATGCGAGCATCTAATTCACTTCGATCGTCATCGCTTCTGACGCACATGTGATGGACGGGGGAGCTGACAATCATCGGCGTCCTATTGATAACTTGGTAGAATAGAATTTTGGGTTTCTATGCACGTTCACGATCTTCTTAGTAGCCATGTGATTGAATTGCCTCGTTACATGATCATATTTGAGCGTTCGAGTTGGTTTAGTGAAACGAGCGCGAAGCTGTGCTGTGGATGACTTCAAGCTTTGATGTGATGAATCTAGGGATTGCCTGTCTAGATATGGTGGACATTTGGCATTCTGGATCTGTTGAGCGGTCCTTCGCACGCTTGTCAATATGCATTATCACGGGCATCGACGTGTATTCTCGTGCTCCAGCCATCAGTCACTTTCTGGGACGTTCATCTCTTGTTTCCGTTATTTTGCTGGAATCAAACATATAGATCTCTTGATGAAGGAAGGCATCACTTACATCCACTGTCCCTGCCGGGGTTGAGGCGCCTAGTCGATATGGAGTCGATGACATGATTCATCCGCCAGCGGGTGTAGTCACGTGATACATGTTGCCCTGACTCGGTATTTAAATTGAGACTCTACGTGCGCGGGATGAAGACTATGCATGTCGAGTCGTCTTGTGGAAGGAGTAGTGAATTACGATTTTTAAAACTCATGAGGCCCTCGTTGAATTTGTTGCGTTAAGCTGACCTTTTTATCTGAAATGGTGATCTTTCCATAATCTATGTCTAAATCATGAAACACCTTTCGAGTAGCCATGACAAAGCACTTCAGCATCAAGTATATTTGTGATTAGTAGGTGTGATGAATGGTGGTGGAGACAAAAGACAAGCTTATATCTACAGAAGAATGAGCACAAAGGACTCTCGTGAAAAGAACAAAGTGGTTGTGAAGATAATAAGGAAACATGCACTAGCTCAGCAGTCGGGAAAATTGAATGAACAGAAGGGGAATCAAATGGTCGTAACATTACTAGGAAACGATACGATCCAGATATGAAAAGGGTGCGGATCGATCCGCAAAGATTCATGATCCAGTAGAAAAACGCCCATGGCTCCGTAAAGCTCCGTAAAATCTGCATAGAGTATGAGATCAAAAGCATACGTCGTGCGAAAACTTGCAAAGCAGAGGACAAGTAGGAGGCTAGAGGTAAAGGAAGGACTGTGATTTCGTACAGTCGGGGTAAATATGCAGAGTGTAGGTGGCCAGAAGGGCAAGGGACGAAAAACAAAGCGTCGTCTAGCAGGACACCAGATTGATATGGTGGTCATTCAATGCAGCACAGGCAAGCATTGTGCGGTGTGGATGGAAGGCTGTTCCAGCAATAGGAGAGGAGCGGTTGTGCTGGAGGAAACTCGAATAAGGCTCGTAGCTGGAGAGGTATGTGCCGTCAACGTTGTAGGTCTTGACTTCGTGACGGTTGGTGCCCCTGATGAGACGAGATTGATCGGTCAGCCACTGGAATATAGAAGTTTCAAAAAAAAGTAATACCCACATGCTGAAAACAGGGGCATGTTCATGCACACTCAAGGTACGGAGGGTATCTTTGGTCGCGAGTATGGTGGAGAGAGCGCTATTCATGCGGAGATCCCACAAGCGAACTTCACCATTCCGGCTGCCTGAAATGAGCTCACGAAGTCCGCCACGCTGCATGTGAACGTTCGTGATCCACTGCTTGTGCTCACGCCAAACCTTAACCATCGATGTGGTTGGCTTGAGGCGCTGGTCGAACACTCGAACGGCACCGTCGCCGAAGCCCGCCACGAAGATGTTACCAGCAACCTGGTCGGAGGTCAAGGATGTGATGCATGATCCGGACCGGGCAGGAATATCCTATCGTCAAATTGCAGGTTAGATGGCCGCTTTCAGAAGAGGACAGAAGACTGGTTGAGAACAAGCTAGAAATGAGACTTACATTCGTGCACACCTCTGTGGCCGCGTTCCATACTCGAATGACCTTAACATCACCCGCGACCAAGGCCTTGCCTTGTCCTTGCTGCCAATCTAGTACGAGGCCAGCGTTTCGGTTGCTCGGAATTAGTTCCGGCAGAGCTCTGAAGGCAGTCACAACCTCAATCCTCTTCGATGACTCGTACTGGCGGAAAAGCTTGAGCACACCGTCGGAGGAGCCAGTCAGAAGAAGAGCCTGGTCATCTTCGTTGATGTAGCGGACTTCATTGATCTTGGACCCAACAGGGTTGCCGTTGGAGAACTGATTGAGTCGTCTGTGATTTTGCCAATCCCAAATTCTGCCGAATTAAATGTTACCATTAGCACAACTCAAATAACTCTTGAGTTCCCAGCATTCGACTTACGCAATGGTGTCCTGATCATCTGCAACTGCAAGGTGATCTTCGAATTGATGGAAACACATCTTCAAGGGCTGACTGCTGTTGGAAAGAAGGGTGATGGAATTATCCCAGCGGCTGGTGCCAGCCTTTACTTTGAGCGGCTGTGTCTCTGAAATTATCTTTTCATTTCGACCCCGTCGCCAAAGCCGCTCGTTGTAGTCGGCACTACCAGGCTCATCAGGTTCGTTTGGCTTCATTTGGGGTTCACGAAAGTACTTGTGAAATGTCAGCTTCAACTTTGTTCCCAGCGTTTTCAAGGAAATGGTTAGACCTGCCTCTGTCGACCAGTCTAGGAAACGACTCTTCAGCGGGATAACTGGTGCCTCGTCGAATTTCCTGGCTCGGAACCCGCGAGAGGTGGGAATCGGAGCTTGGTGGTAAGCAGTTGCTGGCGCGACATGATCGTTGACCTCCGGAGGACGAGTCCACTCGGGTGGAGCGCGACCACGGGGCGTCATGGGCATTCGGCTCTTTGAGGTGGGTGAGGGTGGACCTGAGTTCTCAGTCGAGTCCGTCGCAGAACCACCAAATGCAAGGTTTTTCAGAGAAGCAGCAACACTAGCGGTTCGTCTGAAACTCAGCGAGACAAAGCCTTCCTGCTTAGTGGGCGCTGTGTTTGATGAAGGAGGTGTCAAAGGGGGAGCAGACTTCTTCGCCTCCGTCCGTTCTAAAACCTGATAGCGCTGCGTTACTCGGTTTGTAAGGTTCAAAATCTCAATCCTGATCTTGTCGGCGAGCGACGCCATTGGCGACTCGAAAAGGGCCATGTGGATGAAGTCGACGATAATCCCCGCATCCTGAGCGATGTCCGGATGAGGATCGACAGCAAGGATGAGTACTTGCTTCCAGATGGTTCCAAATGTGGTATTTCGAGACAGTTGAACTTGCTTTGATTCAGCGGATGATTCTTCGTGTGCTGCATCGAACCGAGTGGGCTGTGACGTTTCGCGGTGGAGACGCTGAATCAAGGATCGCTTTTCATCTTGCAGCTCTTCGTACGCAGCTACCACAAACTTGTTCTGATGACGCTTCACAAAGGTGGAGAAGAATACTGCAAGCTCTTTTCGGACAAGAACGCTTCCATCAGCCGCCATTGGCAACACCGCCATAGCCAGAGATTCCTCAATTTGAGCCACTTGATCAGTCAAGTCTGGGATACCAAGGAACGTGGTCACAGCGTGAAGCATAGCAGCACGAACTTCTGGCACAGGGTCGAAGTTCAACTCGCAGAGTCTGGTAGTGGCTGCACAGCGAATGCCCATCCACTTAGCTTCGGGGAAATCGCGCCAGAGCATGCTGAGACAGAGGCACGACCATTGACGGAGCAAGGGATTCTCAACATCACCCAGATGCTTCAAGCAGGAGTCAAACAAATCACCGGAGAGACAGACATTCTGACCCTGGGGGTAGTTTTTGCAAAAGAGGGAGACGATGAAGGCGCACATGGCGCGATGCTCGCTGGCATTTCCCACCGGGATGGGGGAAGAAGGGTTCAGAATTGAGATAAAGTAGTGGATGCCGTTGTCCTTTAATAGATCCATCTGGACCGTGTTGTCTACAGCCATGATGCGCGCCCAAATGAAGACCATGACAGGCTTCAATTCTTGGGCAGCGGACTGCAGCAACTTCACGACGTAAGGGAAGATACCAATGCTGAGGGCCAGATGAACAGCCCATGGGCCCAGGTCCAGGAATTTGCTCAGGAGAATGAGAGCGCGCAGCCGATGGGCCTGGCTGAGCAGAACTTGCAAAACGATAGGTAACTGATCTGGGGGATTCTTCTCCGTGGGTCCAGAGGATAGATAAACTTCGAACGCGGTGAGCTGCTCGGCGAAGAAGAGTGAATGCTGGTACTCGTACTGCCGTCGGCCCTCATCGTGGTCAATGAGAGCAGGCAGTTGCGACAGCACCATCTCCACCGCAAGATCCCAGCTTTTCCACAAGGCATGATCGTGCGTTTTCGGAAGCTCGGGAGAAGAAATCGGGTGGCATTTGTAGGTCCGCAAGATGCGCTCACTGAGCAGGAAATTGCGGAAAAGGGCAGCGACCATCAAATCTTGGCGGAAGAGCTTCTTGAACAGAGCACGAGGCAAGGTGTTCCAAGCGATCGTATCCGTGATGGCTGTGAAAATCCAGTTCAGCTCTCCTAGTGGGCTGCGACGGTCCTGGAGACGACCGGGAACTCTGAAATCGTCAATGGAAAGATCACTCCGTAGTGGATTCTGCAGGATGAAAAAGCGCAGGGCGATCTCGATGGGGGTCGTGAGACAACAAGTGAAGAGATCAGCAGGAAGGTCGGGATTCGTGGGTAGTGACTCGTCTTTCTGACAGGCTGCCAAGAGGATGCAGTCGCTGTAATTTTGCACCACTGCATTAGGGTCGCGCTTCTTAGCCTCGGCGTTCTCTTTCTCGTGCTTTTCCACAAAGTTGTGGAAGTTGTGAACGATGTTGCCGGCATGGGACACATCAAAGACGAACAGGCTCGGCCCTGCGAGCCACGACTGGAGGTCGTACAACGGAACCGGGATGTACTGCGTGTAGTTTTTGTTGAAGACCCAAATCTCGCCAGACGCGGTGGGTAGCGGAACACCATGGCCATTGTAGTGCAATAACACTCGTTCATCCTTGGCATTTCGACGGAGAGACATGCAGAACTTTTTGGTTTCGTCAACGGATGGATCCAGATATTGCTTGTATCTCGTTCGCAGACTCAATGTCTCGTACTGTTCCTGCAGCTTTTTGCCGATTTGTTCCATGATTTTATTTTGCGCGCCCGCCGTGGTGGAGGTGGGATCGACCCAGCATTCAAGCTTCGACGTCGGATTTGCTTTGACCACATCGGGAGGGTCAACGCCGATGTTGAGACAGATGGCCAGGGCAGCCGAGACCGTCTTCAGTCTGTCCTTCATGCGCCATTCCTGAGTAGGCCAGCTTCCGTCGGGATCGCGTGGGATGCCGTTTGTTTCATGACGCTTCTCGGTGAAATACATGTAGAAGTTCTGTTTTCAATAGACGGAGCCCCGGCGTCAGTCATCGATCAGAGCAGTGGGTGGCTCGGCATGAGCAACTTACTGAGTGGAGGATTTTCAAGTATTCACTGGAGGTGTATTCCTCCTGCCAGCCATGACGCATCGCAAAGTCTTCCTCCTCTTCGCCAAGGGACTTATCGAAGGTGATGGTGCTGGGGCCATAGTCACTCCGAGCTCGTTTCAGCATCGCTGGCCGGCCCTTCTCGGAGCCACGCGCAGATGGACGCCGGGGTGGCTCCGCTTCTGACGTCCCTGCGTTTTCTCCCCCGGAACTTGTTGGCCGTGGAGGTTGTGCCAGAGACGAGGACAATTGCTCCACAGAAGTGAATGATCGTTGGTGGCCACTCATTGGGGCCGGGGAGCGATCGCGTCCTGGGATCGTCGTCTCGAGTTCTGGACCGAATGCGACACGAGCGGATTTCGTGGGACGGCGGGGTTCGGACTCCCCGTTCGTCACTGGTTGCTGTAAGGATTCCTCCATGTTGACGGCTGGATCTCTCATATTTTGCGTTGGGTCATGGCGGGGCTTCGAGCGCAGGTCAAGCGTTGTGTGTTACGCAAACCGAGATCAGGCAAGTCGCAGAAGTGAGAGGGCCCAACCTCTTATCTCTCCCCGAGGAGCTCTCTGGGCTCGGGCGGGCGTGTATAATGGGTTATGCAATATTTTATATGCAGTGTTGACTCCTTAAGGTGCAGAGCTCAGTAAAAACATCTCACTAGATAGAGCTGGAATTGCGGTGAAATTGCGCTGGAGCTAGCCAGTAAGTGAGGGTAGCTCAAGACAGCCTCATCTAATCGGGAATTTCCAGCGATGCAACGGCGAGGCTCCGATGCTGGGCCCCCGGATTATTCCTATTCCGGTCCCCAGTCCCCGTCCGGCGGTGCGAGTGCGGGCGGTGCGGGCGCGGGTGCTGGTGCTCATGTGCCCGTCTACTACTGACTAACAGGCAGTAACTACCTAGTCTACAACTACTGCAGCGGTGCAGCAATGACGGGACCGCTCTGCCGGGTTCTCCTGCCGTCACGGGCCACGGCCGTCTGAGGCCCAGGTATGTAGTGAGCTTTAAGCCACGGCCTGGGCTTCCGGGCCCGCTAGCATTGTGATGTGTAGATTGAGAGTGGACAATACCTAGCGCACTACTGTACCGTTGTGCTGACTACTGTAAAGAGCCACTGCATCAAGATGTAATAAGCTTTTCCAAATGAAGTATTTCAACTATGCTGATGGATACATAAACGGTTGATATTAGGTTATTTGCATACAACAGCTATTAGAAGTGGTCTTAGAAGGTGCTCCACCTAACCTTAGCTAGGTTATTGGAATGTTGTAAATATGTATGCGGTTCACTCTGGCACAGGGGCAGAGACCATACAACCTAATGAGGCATCGCGAACATGGGCTCCCAACAAGACATTCCCAGAACATTTTCAGTCACACCGAAAGTTCTTAAAACATTTCATCCCTTCCAAGATATCCATAGTCTGGTCAATTCTCACCTTAAATAGGTCAGAAAATGGTTACATGAACCACACATCTGAAGCCATGACACAAGAACCGGCAGGTTTAGGCGGAGACCATTGCATCTATAAGCACCTGATACTGAGTCGATTCGGATGAAACTATTTATACCCAAAGATGTCCATTTGAGTCATGTAGTGTCACTGCATGGATACAGCCCGTTCAAATAGACCTGAAAGACATCGACATCCATTCAGATACTTCAATGTCTGGGACTTCTCCCACGGGAGGAAGCGCATAGGTAGGTACATTGGGTGGACATTCGAAGGAAATTGAGGCTCTACCGAGGAGGTAGGTACCGACATACCTTTGCAAATATCCTCCGATATGGCTCCATCATCAGCAGCTTGTGCATAACTAGTCTACTCTCACGTAAGCGTGGTGTTCAAGGTTCCTACACCTGTCACTACCAGCAGGATAAGAGAAGCTTAGGAATGACTTGACAGACAGCAAAGAATATCATTAACTGGTCATTCTTTGAAGAATGGAATCTACGACAATGACTTCATGACAAGATGTCTGGTCGGGTTGGCACATCCACAGGCCTAAGACCAACTGCCAGACTTGAATAAGGTGTACAGTTGCACACTGTATAGTCAACCTTGGCGAGCGGGATAGATGCGCAGCGCAGATAGTGGAATTCCTCCGCCAGAGCACCCCTAGTAGTGATGGAGCCCAGTCTTTGTTTTAGAATATATACATCAGGATTATCACCACCTGACTTCGCGGCAGCAAGCCAGTTCCGCAGAACCACTAGTGCCTAGCAATCTCACCGTCTTCCTTGGTGCCAGGTCGGCTCCTCTACTACTCTCCAGTCTACTCTGTTCAACAGTCTCTTTACTAGAGCATCAATTCATGTCAAGAGACCAGCCTGTTCTCTCGGGAATACTGCCCTTATCGCATCATCTTGATGACTCGAATCATGTGTGTGTGGACTGTGGAGGAACTCCCACCGACCCAACACGTTGGAGGTGGAGAGAGGATCGTCGTGCAGGACGGGAATAGTTTGCAAGGATTTGACGGCCAATTGTGGCCCGCAAGCTGTTATGTTCCAACCAGAACCTAGTCACTACTCACTACTGCAGCCTAGTACTGTAATCACGACTTGTCCAGCCGTGGATATTCGCACATCGCTACCAGTGACAAGTCATATGGTGGGTGTGGCCTAGAAGAAGCATGAAGAGACAGACTACCCTCCTCTCACGCATATCACAAAGTGTCGTTCCATATGGGTATGAAGCCTCTCGAAGACGCAATGTAGGAGGTCTTTAGGATAACTGAGATGGCTCGAGTGATTTGGTTGACACTACCCTAAAATCATGGCAGCAAGAGCCAACTTGACAAGTTATGGGGGCTCAAGCAAAGCGAAGGATTCAACAGGCTCTGACAGCCGTAGAACGGCCCAAAACTTGTCTCCCAGTTGACCAGTCGCCAATCTGTAGGAGACCCCAAAAATGCGCTTTGAAGAGACTCTGTGGTGATCAAGGTTGGCGGATAGAGGATTTCAAATTCCAACCCAAGGCTGGTGCCGACCAACAATCAAATCGCATGTGGTGGTTTGACGCCCGTGAAAATGTTTGGTCAATCCATAGTTCCATACCCCGAGATTGTCAGTCCCGACCGGTTTGGTTACCACCAACATAAACAAACAATCATCACCAGGGTAGACTGGGAGACCTGGTGTTTTGTGCCCTGGAATGAGCGCGCATACCACAAATCCCTGGAAGAAAAAGTGAGGCGGTACCGCTTTGACCACAACTGAAGTGACTCTGCCAGTCTGTTCAAGCTACATAGTGCCTGTGTACTACCGACCTGCCGACAGTGACACTGTGTTTCAAGACAGTCTTAGTATTGAGTCCATTGAATATGAAGTATACTACACTACTACAGTACTGACTACTGAGTATACTACTCTCACAGTAGAGTACTCACTACAGTACTACGAGACCCGGGATATGTCCCAAGCGAAACAAACTGAACCAGTGACACTACTGCCAACTTCCAACAGCAGTGGCAGTAGAACTCAATGGCAGGGCCTTCAACAAGAGCCACCACTGGAAGAAACCTCCACTGCTGGGCCGCGACTGGCGTGGGAAGTGGATGATAGTGGCCCCCTGAGAGGCACGCAAGCCTCCAAATGTCTTGGACCTCTGCATCCCGACCCCCAGCAGCTGGATGGTGAAGCAAATAATGAAGCGCTGCATGTTCCTGACCCTCAGGCTTTTCCCGAGGATCTTCAAAGGGAGAATGGATAGCCATGCATGATTGTAGAGTAGTTGCAGTGTAGAAAACAGATAAGCGTACCACCAGGACACGACCGGAGTGGATGCAGTCTACAACTCGTGGCCCCCCATGGAAGACCACTTCGTACCTGCAGATTTCATCGTGGGGAGTTAGTTCGTCCAATGTGAGCTTCAGGTCTTCTCATCTCTTTCGTTCCGCCCTTGGATCTGGTGTTTCTGAAAAAAGACCTCCGAACTGGAGTGGATGCCGCTCCTGGCTGCTGGGGCCACTCGAAAGTCGAAACCCCCTCCGTTGGAAATTGAGAGGAAACCAACATCCGAGAAATTCACACCACCGCTTCGCTCTCCTACTCTAATCTGCCATTCCCTTCGGGACTCTGCCGTCTGGTCGCGCATCCGCCTCCCGGGCTTTGCTCTTGTCTACTTTCTCCTTACCTCCCTTCCGAGCCCTGTGGGCGTCATCTTGATTTACTACCTACGTTGCGCTTTCTCATGCCCTGCGGGCTGTCTCTACCATTGCTGGGGTCTTGCGCTCGGGCCAGTTCCAATCCCATCAACATTAGTTTCCCCCACGACCCGTCACCACTGCCGGATCCCCCTGGAGTATCCGTGACGCTCTTTGAAGGCATCCTCACTTGACGGCCCTGAACGACATCACACTCCTTTGGACCGCGTCACTTCGAGCCCGGCCGCCTGAGTGTGCCCGAATTCTGTTTGGGATACCCTCGGAACGCTCATTGCGACCATCGCGCCCCTGGTCTCGATCGCTAGTGCACGTCAACCGACAATTGTCTGCCTCCATATTTCACTCCGCTCCCGAGCGGTCGGTCGTCTGTTTTTGTCCTCGACAAGACACTGTCTCCCCATCCATTCTAACTCGACATTGGACAAATAAGCCTCCAGAGGCACAGCGCAATTGGCTTGTTGCCGACCTTCCCCTCCGCCGCGCTCGTTGAACGACCGATTACGACACTTGCACGATGGCGTTTTTGTTCAAGTCGAAAAAAAGTCAACAGGGGTCCGCGCTTCCTCCGGCCAGCAGAAATGTTCACACCTCGGAGGGCGCCCCCTCGGCTAGCGGTCCACCCCCGGCCATGAACGGAGTGAAAGATGGAAATGCGTTTGCGCAACAGACACCAACGACGAGCAGCAGCTACAACAGCTCCCTCAACTCAGCCGCCAGTCCCACCAACTCGGATCCGATTCGAGTACGGCAACGAGCCGAGTCAGAGTCACAGGTAAGAGGCCCTGCAACACACTACCAGCTGCGTCCTCATCCCACCCACGAGGGGTTGACCCGAATGAGCACACTGACCCTGATCTGTCTGGTATCTAGGTTCAAAGGCCACCGCATCAGCCTCCATTGAATGGAGTAGCCCCGGCCGGCGCAAACGCATCATTATACCCGTGGTCGCAACGGCGCCTCAACTTTCCCGCTCCGCAAGCAAACCCGTTCCCACGATATGGAGCCGCGATCAACGCGGTCGCGTCCAAAGAGGGCGACATCTACATGATGGGAGGTCTCATTGACGGATCAACTGTCAAGGGCGATCTGTGGATGATTGAGAGCAGTGGGGGTAGTCTTTCCTGTTTTCAAATCGCAACCGTATCCGAGGGACCAGGACCTCGAGTCGGTCATGCGAGTCTCCTGGTTGGCAATGCCTTTATTGTGTTTGGCGGTGATACGAAAATCAACGAGACCGACGCCCTGGATGACACACTATATCTGTTGAATACTTGTAGGTGGTCGAATACTCGCGTGCCAAAGAACGAGTGCATTTGCTGGTGTTTTTGGTCTAACGTCGCACCCTAGCCTCTCGTCAATGGTCTCGTGCCATTCCTCCTGGGCCCCGCCCCTCAGGCCGTTACGGCCACACTCTGAACATTCTTGGTTCCAAACTCTACGTCTTTGGTGGCCAGGTGGAAGGCTTCTTCTTCAATGATCTGATCGCCTTTGATCTGAATCAATTACAAAACCCCACCAACAAGTGGGAATTACTGGTCCAAAACAGCCACGAAGGTGGTCCACCGGAAGGCGAAATTCCACCGGCGAGGACGAACCACACGCTGGTCAGCCATAATGACCGACTGTATCTGTAAGTTGTTGGGCAACGGCTGCTGCACACGAGACTGAACGGGAGCTGACATAGCATCAGTTTCGGAGGCACGAATGGGGTCAAATGGTTCAATGATGTGTGGACGTTCGATCCGCGAGCGAACAGTTGGACGGAGCTTGACTGCGTCGGCTTTATCCCCACCCCACGCGAGGGCCATGCGGCTGCCCTTGTAAATGACGTGATGTACGTCTTCGGAGGCCGAACCGACGAAGGAATCGACCTGGGGGATCTGTCTGCTTTCCGTATCACGAGCCGGCGATGGTATTCTTTCCAAAACATGGGCCCAGCGCCCTCTCCACGGTCAGGACACAGTATGACGGCATTTGGGAAACAAATCATCGTCATGGCGGGGGAGCCCAGCTCGGGAACCAGGGATCCGATAGAGCTCAGTACGGCCTACATACTCGACACAGGAAAGATCAGATACCCCAATGACTCCCAGTCCAGCGAGCGTGGCGGTGTTCCGGCTGGCCGGAAAATCAGCACGGACAAACAGATGATCACGTCGGGCCGAACTTCACGGGAGGCTCAGAATGCCACTCCCGATCAGCTGCGCCGCGGGCCCACCCCTTCGCGAGAAAGCAGTGCTCAAGGTCCAATGACCAAGCCCGGAGAGCTCGGCCCCAGTCCTAATATGGGACCAGGGTCAAGGCTCCCGCGAGCATCAATTGCTCAGGCACCCGCTGGACCCCCACCACCGGGTCAAGCACCGTCCCCTGGCCCTCGCGCGAACGGCGCGCAGCCTGCACCCGTCCAAACCAACCCCCGCAGCAAGACGCCCACGAAGAATGAGCGTGGCTTCACACCTACGGTCGATGTGCGTGCAGCAAACGCTGATCGGGATGTAGAGTCACCCGTCGCCAAGGACATTTCCACCAACACGGGGTCGCCCGGTCCACGGACGCCGACCCAGCCATCACAGAAAGTCAGTGCCAAGGCCATGGAAGCTGGTGAGGCCGCGCCGATGATGACACCTGCCCGTCAACGGTCACTGCGTCAAAGTCGCCAGCGAGGTTCAATGGACAGTGGAGATGAATCTGTTCTGAGTCGTCGCGTTGCCAGCATTGATGGCTCCATCGAGTCCCGAAGTATCCGCGGATCTCGCACACCTGCAGAAGAACCGCGATCCCCTCGCTTGACTGCACACCACGAGGCTCTGATTAAGGAGTTGGAGGCGGCCAAGGCCCGTAACGCGTGGTATGCGTCCGAGTTGTCACTAGCCAAGAAGGCCGGCTATGTTTCCAACTCGGCAACGAGCCCTGTCATGGACGAGCGTATTAATGAAGTTGTCAACGACGAAGATCGGCCACTGGTTGAGGCTTTCTTAGCTATGAGGGCAGAGTTAGCCAAAATGCAGGCTACCGTCGATCGCCAAGCGGCAATTGCCTCCAAGCGTATCGCGGAAGTTGAGCATCAACGAGACGTCGCCGTAGGCGAAGCAGCATACTCCCGGACGAGACTTGCTGCTCATGGCGGTAGCCAACGCGGCACACCTCAGCCCGATGCATCACGCGACGGGGAAGAGGAGCGACCAGGAGACATGAGTCGCCGTCTTGCCGCCGCCCTAGCATCTCAAGCCGAGCTCAAAACCAAGATAGACTCCCTGACCAGTGAACTAGAGCAAGAACGGCAAGCGAAGGACCTCGCGGAAGACACTATTGAAGCTACTCGGAAACGTCTCGCAGAGTTGGAGATGTCTAACAGTACGTTGGAAGCGGAGAATCTACGGGCTGAATTACACAAGGCAGAGGCCACAGCTAGAGAGGAGGCTCTGCTTCGGGCAGAGGCAGAGGCATCCTTGAAACAGCTCATCATTGACAAAGAGGAGCTCATGAATCACGCCGAGGAGTCATCTGGTCGCCTAAAGGACTTTAGTACCAACTTCGATGGCCTGCGCGAAGCCGTTGCTGCTTCCACCGCCAAGACAGCCATTGTAGAGAAGCAGCTGCACGAAGAGCGTGAACGTCGGGAAGGTCTCGAACGCAAGTTGTTGCAGCTTCGTTCAGAATACGAAGAACAGACAACAGAGCTGGAAAATATCACCCGCCGACTCCGCGATGCCGAGGAACTGGCGGAAATTTCAGCCAAGGAGGCCGAAACACACAAATTTGCCTTTGTCTCTGGTCTCGAGCGCGCTGCTTCAGTGGACTTGGAGAATTCGTTCAGGTCCCGGGCAGACCAACGTGTTGCAGCTTTGGAGGCTCAAGTCGAGCGATCTACTGCTCTGGCCAAGTCTAATCAAGCGGCTGCCGATGCCGCTGCAGAAAAGCTGCGTCGTGCCGAGGAGAGAATTGCAGGACTCGAGGCTTACCAAGAACAGGCCAGCCGCGAAGGACTGCAGCTTCGGAGACAGTTACAGAACGCCCTTAAGGAGTCCCAGGCTGCGACTACGGAGAGCCGAGAGTTGCGCTCTCAACTCGAGACGCATCAGCGTGATGCGAATGCCCTGAACGTCCAGCATGCCGCATTGAAGGACCTTCTCGGTGAGCGGGGAATGAGCACCGAAAGTAGACGATCTCCTCGACTTGAATCGCCCGGATCTCGCTTTGGTACTCCGGAGCAAAGCCGTTTGCGTGAACTTGAGCAGCAGCTATCTAATAGCCTCAAGGCCCACGAGGACCTCAAGAGCTCCTTCGAAGTGCGTGAGCAAGAGGCTGATCGCGCGTTCCGCGAGAAGTTGGAGCAGTTGGAGAATGACTATCAGTCGGCCGTGCACTATGTCAAGGGCACTGAGAAGATGCTGAAGCGGATGAAGGACGAGCTCAGCCGCTACAAGTCCCAAAATGCCAAGCTTCAATCTGAAGTGGAAGCTTCCCAGAAGAGCTCTGATGAAGATCAGTTGGCTGGGGCCGCTGCTGCTGACTGGGAGGCCGAGCGTGCGCACTTGCAGAAGTCCATTGCTGACTTGGAGGCTAACACTTCATCTTCGCTCCAGAGTCTGGAGACTCAAATCTCCGAGCTGCAGGTCCAGCTTCGTGAAGCTGAGGCCGAGAAAGATCAGGCGAAGGCAAACTACGAGCGTGCTCAACGGGAACTTGAGGAGGCTGCCAACCTTAGCCGTGCAGAGCTGGAGCAGCTCAAGAAAGAAAACGTCCACCTTGAAAGCCGCGCGACTGACGCAGAGCAAAAAGTCAATCTGCTTTTGGAGCAGGTTGAAACTTCGGTGGGTCACTACCGCCGTCAGTCCCACCTGGGTCAAGGACCGAATGGCATCTCTCGCACCCACAGCAACGCCTCCAGTAACACCATCGGCGGCCGTGCGCGTGCTGACAGCACGTTGTCCCAAGACTCTACTGCTTTCCCAGATAACCGTGGATCCATGGCTCTCGACTCCCTGGCTAACGAGCTTGAGGCTCTTCGCTCCCATTGGGAGAGCACCAACCGCAACTATCGTTTGAGCAGCCAGCTGGATCTAGAACGGACGCCTACCAAAGAGACCAGTGATGGTCCGGCTGCGATGAGTGATAGCCTGGCGGAATGGCGCAGACGGTTGGACGAGGAAGAACGTACGGGCAACACCAAGACCACGTCCGAGGCCCCCTCAAACATGATCTAGCCGCCTCATTTCGCATGCCTTGGTCCTTGTCACCTCGTCACATCAATGGTGCGCCGTCGCTTGTTGATATACTCGCGTCCAGCGTTCGCGTTCCAGGGCTTTATTCTATCAACCGCCGTTCCTCTACCTCGTCTTGAACCTCTTTCTAGTCCTCCAAGTCTGTTGGTCTGAAGAGTTGTTTAGGCAAACGTACAGAGGCTTGCGCTCGCAGGTTGATTCCGTGCTTCATGACTCTGATGATGCGTCCTCGCCACTCGATGATGGCGAGCCTTTATCTCTTCTTGTCTTTGTTTTCCTTGGGTATGCTTCGTGTCTTTCTGGATACAATCTGTTGGATTATTATTCTGTTGGATTACTATCCTGTATCACTGTCATTCTTCTCTGTTTCCTTGTCATCTCCCTTTTTATACCCCGGTTTTCCGATGTTCATTGGACCCTGGCTGTACCACTAGCACATTACACGGATTCGCCCTTAGTCTTTTTCCTCTGGTTTTCCCCTCCCCAACGTTTTATCTCACGAACCTACCACAATTATCAAATAATGTTTTCTTTCCCACGGACGAGCCATTTTCCTCACTGTAGCCCATTAACTAAGAGGCTGTGCCTTTTAAGCCGCACCCTCGGTCATTTCCTCACAGCCGGCCCTTTCAAGACAGGCCGGCCATATTCATGTTCTTTCTCTTTCACCCCACGCCAAGACGCACGGACTTACGGAACAGCTCTCTTGTGGAGTGCTGTACATGGTGAGTTGTCAACTCTCACTGGAGGTCTTAGCCTACGGGGTTCTCAGCCGTTAGCTTTGTGCGGAGAGGACGCCCAACCTTAAGTACTGCGGCAGCGCGCACCGAAGCTAGGTCCCTATGTAGGTCCGGTACGTCAAGCAAGGAAAAGTTGCCTGGAGACCTAGATGAGGCCGAGATCACTCTAGACTTTTATCCATTTAATTGACATGTACTCGACGACACAATCGAGAACAATTGGGTATTTCGTGATTGAGCGGTCCAGGTGCATCTCTGCCTCGTTCATGACTTTGGCTATTATAAGCTACAGGGATCAAGGTTGGGCAGGCTGCCAGGCATCAAAGGGACACGAAGCGTGAGCTCCCTTAGACAGGCATCAGCTGGTCGCTTCTATCACTGCGCTCGGACGGAATGGAAGTGGCGATGATGGTTATGATTAGTGATCAAGTGGAAAGATCACTTATCTATTACGCTCTAGCGACTTTATGAACTACTGCACCTCTTAGGGTACTGATCAAGTCGAGCCGAGCGACACGCAGTGACATGTTGGGCGACGTAGACGCCTCACGTGAGATGAGCTGTCAGAGTCTGTGTACAGAGTGGACTGGTGACAAAGGGCAAGTTTGTCGACGAGATAATTGTCTGTGAAAATTCTTGCTTATCTTCGCAATGGTGTCTGCTGTCCTTGTACAGTAAGTTGCCCCATTCAGTAAGTTAGTTAGTACTTCCTACTTAGTCTTACTACTTACAGCAACACACTGCTTTTCCTCGGTGATAAGCCAAGATCTGCTGGGTTCCATCAGCACTGAGGGTCCCCTCCACAGCGGCTAATTGAGTTATTTTTGGGACCCGCTGACACGCGCCCGTTCTGCGACCATTCACAATCAACAGAGAGGCTTGGAAGGCCTGTGGAAGGCGGCGCCCGGCGGGATTACCAAACTCTTGAAATCAGCGGATCCATGTTTATTGCTGGGACTGGTAAAAGCAGGAGAAGAGGCGATTCAGTTTTTACAGTGTACTTGGAGTATATACAATTTTACATTATACTTGCTCAGTTGATACTAGGTAAGTTACCTATAGTTCAATTACAGGTAGGTAGTGATACCTGGATCTGATATGACCGTAGTGTGACCATACTCTATAGCATGTCACTACATACTAGGTTAGTAGGTACATAGTCCATAGCACATAGTTAACTAATAGTCACTTACATGCTTCGTGTCTTGGACGTATCATTTGTCTGCATCGACACTGGCTGTTGTGCCGATCTCAGTGACTTGGTCTACAACCTCTACATACGTAGGTAGCGATCTCGAAGGGTGCAATCATGCATCGAGAATCAAAAAGAATCAAGGGTGGCCTTGAATCTGACGGACGGCTGTACAAGTCCGTCACCTACATGACTCAGTACCTGTTCATTGATCTCGAAAAATGGTCTGCGTACAGCCGTACCTTGAATAGGGCCTGTGGTTGCCTGATAAGTCCGATTTTGTCGTCGGCGGCGGTCCGGAACAGTAAACTCTTCAAGAGTCCAAACGTCAAGATGCTCATGGGTGTAATTACATACGTCAACAGGCCGAGGGTTGAACCATCACAAGCCCACAACAGACTCGAATGGCAAGCAAGGTGATCAAGCGACCATGATGGTCTTATGCACTCGCTCTGCTGCTCGCCCTGGCTGACACGCAGGTGATCATCTCTGCCAAGTTCTGAATCAACCTTCACGTCCTCGACCTGCAGCCCAACACTGGAGTAAGGTGACAAGGTCTGACGGCGTATCAGCGTGACAATACAGGCCCAATTTTCGCGTCGAATTCGCCTCGGAAGAGACCACTGGTGGCGGGCCAGTCCGTCATACAGTACCAGCCTTGGCCCCGGTCTTCCCATACGGCAGTTGACAGTAACATACAGCGTTGGCAACATCCAAATTCCAGCCACGCCTTCGCTAATAAAAAATACACCTCACCGACTCCTCCCAACGCCCCTCACCCTCCCCTTTCTTCCTTCAGTATCCTCTTTCCCACCCGGACCACCCCCCCTCTTCTCCAGGCCGGTGATCAAGGCTCTGTCCTTGATTTTTCCATCTCAGATTTGATATCCGCACTTTCGGTTATCGTGGAATTCTCTTTCAACCTCGTCCCAGCTCGATCCGATCATTCCGTCTCGAACCACCCGGGTCGCTCCACGGTCGGCATTAGCCACCTCTGTCCCCTTAGCCTGCCTTTACATCACCCATTTACCCTTGTAAGTGACTTTCTCATGGTTTGTTCAGCATGGAAGAGAAGAGAGTGATATCAGTTCATCCGGATCTCTCCGTGATGTTGTCTTTCTGCATCGTGCTCGTGCTTGGTTGACCGCGGATGAGGCAACTGCGAGTGGCCAAATGTGATTGATACCAGACCGGCCCAGCCCTGCTGCTGGCCTAAGGCTAGGGACTATTGCTCAAGCCCCCTCTGTAGCCTGGTGTTGTTTATACAATATGCCCTGTCACCCGTCCTGCCTTCCTCATCTCTCTTCCTCCCCATCCTTTGTCTCTGATCCTCTCCATTTGCATCCGCTAAGAGCAAAAACCTGCAGTCTCCAGAAATTGCACGGCTAACTGCTGTGCCTTCAACCCTTCGCCAACATGACTACCATGGTCAGTCTTCTCTCTCCCTGGCCTTGTCGCCGATTTCCCATTCCCTGCATTGCACAAAAATGTCAGGACACGCCAAACAACAACATTCCCATACCTGGAACGATGCTTGTTACTCTGGATCACCTCTTGAGCTCACACCGAAGAATCGCTCTTTTGCTGATACCCTCCACAGGATTTACGCGTCGGTAACAAATACCGCATTGGACGCAAGATTGGAAGTGGCTCTTTTGGTGACATTTATCTTGGTATGTTCTTTAACCCTCCTGCATCTTGTGATTCAAAACTAATACCTTCGACAAGGAACCAACATCATTTCGGGTGAAGAAATTGCCATCAAGCTCGAAAGCGTCAAGGCCAAGCACCCCCAGCTCGAATACGAGGCACGTGTCTACAAGTCTCTCGCCGGTGGTGTTGGTATTCCTTTCGTCCGTTGGTTTGGAACCGAGTGCGACTACAATGCCATGGTCATCGACCTCCTGGGTCCCAGTCTGGAGGACCTGTTCAACTTCTGCAACAGAAAATTCTCCCTGAAGACCGTCCTCCTCCTCGCCGACCAGCTCATTTCCCGCATCGAATACATTCACGCCAAGTCATTCATTCATCGTGACATCAAGCCTGACAACTTTTTGATGGGTATCGGTAAGCGAGGCAACCAGGTCAACGTGATCGATTTCGGTTTGGCAAAGAAGTACCGCGACCCCAAGACGCACTTCCACATTCCTTACCGTGAGAATAAGAACCTCACTGGTACTGCTCGATATGCCAGTATCAACACCCACTTGGGTGTTGAGCAGTCTCGACGTGACGACATGGAGTCCTTGGGTTACGTGATGCTCTACTTTTGCCGTGGTTCTCTGCCATGGCAGGGTCTGAAGGCTGCCACCAAGAAGCAGAAGTACGACCGAATCATGGAGAAGAAGATGACCACTCCCACCGAGGTTCTCTGCCGTGGTTTCCCCAACGAGTTCGCCATCTACCTCAACTACACTCGCTCCCTTCGCTTCGACGACAAGCCCGACTACTCATACCTGCGCAAGATCTTCCGCGACCTCTTCGTCCGGGAGTCGTTCCAGTACGACTACGTGTTTGACTGGACTGTCTACAAGTACCAGAAGAATGCTGCCATGATTGTTGACGCGTCCAAGAAGGACAAGGATGACGAGGCGGGCCGCCGTCCGGCTGCTGCCGTCGCTCCTCCAGCTGGTGCGGCTGGTGCGGCCGCCAAGCCCGCTGCCATCTCGGGCCCGCGTCGTAAGGTCATCGATCGTGCAGCTCTCGACAACACTCCGGACACCAACCGTGCCGTGGGAGGAAGTGACAGGATGTGAGTATCTTTGAAACCTGGTTCCGAGTAGGGAACCCCTTTACTTCTCTTGATGCTCGTTCTTTCGTTTCTTCTCTTCTGCTTCAGTGACCCTGCTCGAGGGGCATTTTTCGTTCCGAATCTGACTAATCGCATAGTCTTCGGCGTTAGGCTGCGTTCTGCCTCGAAAGGAGCTGCTCTAGGTCACGGACCTTCTGTTGGCCGTTCGAAGCGGGACGATGGATCAGGGGCCCAATGGTACTAATTCTGCAGCATCGGCAGAGAGACTTGCGAGAGGTGGCTGATTCGATTTTTAATGACTTCATTTCGCTATTCTTCTATCGCTTGTCTCCTGCGTGCTACATGTCCCTTTCTCTCTACTCGACCTTCGAAGTTTCGGAAATGCCTCGTCAACTTTGCTTGTGGCCGCACTGCCACTTTGCACGACCGACTTCTCCGACTTTGTTCTCATGCCCTGAAGTGGTCCATTCATTTTGCATCAAATCTCCCAGTCTTAACGCCTTCATCCTTGAGTCTACGTCCGTGGTAGCCCATATGTCCTTTGCCAACGCTCTCTATTTTCGCGCTATGTTTATGTCTTTGGAACGACACCATATAATCTGCGTTCCACAAGGCTTCCGAGAAGACCATACTGGTTTCTTTTCGTTTCTGGCTCTTGGACACACATTCATACGCGGCGAGGTAGTGGGTAACGACTGTCGTGGAGTCTCATTGATATCGTGGCGATTCAACGATTTGACCTTTACCTTTTGCGGACCTCAATTTTTGTCAACTTCTTGATGGTCGCAATTTCCAGGCAAACCGAAGGAGAGATGCAGACGTGAGAGCGACAGCTGGGATTCCTGGATGACCTTACCCCATATCCTTCGACTACTGCTCTTGGTCGTCTGGCAAACCGCATGAACATGCGACTCATTCCCATTGTCCTCCCTCTTCTCGCGTGGCCATGATTTTCTTTTTCACTTGCCCTCTTTGCTTTGTCTGGCTCACATTCTATCTTTCCCCTGATTTCCCATTTCCTATCTTGTTATTTGGCTTTTCGCTGCAAATCGACGCCGCACGGGGATGAGGGGATATCGGTTACGCCGGTTGTGTTGGAGGGAGAGTTTGTGGTGTTCTGGAAGGTGCTTCTTTTGGCGACTATCCCCGCAATTCTTGGGCTTTGCCTCGGCTTGCTTAAACCAAGTCTGGACCATCTGGGATGAGTCACAAGGAGAAGGCTAGCTTTGCTTAGGTGATTGGCGACGGACATGGTTAGGGTCGCTTCCGGGGTGGTTTTGCGTCGATTTGCATAGTGAATTAGCTGGTCTGCTATCCCGTTCCTATTATCAATTGCGTTCTGATCACATGGATCTTTCTGTAACATGCTTGAAGTAGCTGGACGTTGTCCTGTTTGTTCACGGCATTGATTTTGCCGGTGCTCGAGGTCAGCCATCTATTCGTGCTGCTTCCTTCAGAACATCCTGGTGTACTCGGCTTCACATTCAGGCTCTTCCCGAATTCCGTCGTCGCCGCCTACAGTGGCGTAAGCTGAACAGGAAAATTTATTCGAGTATTCGCAAGCGTCCTCATACCTGGGCATCCATCCCATCTGTCTCAGAAGATCGGGATACCAAATATGCCAGAATGGCCGCGTAAGAAGCATCACGAATGTCCAGCCAATCTTTCATGACACGGGCCGGAGTCGATGAGGCTGCAGAGCGTCCATTTCGAGCTATGCAAGCAAAAAGTTGTAAATCTTGAATGACCCCAAGGGCCGGGCATCATCACCTAGACTTTGAAGTGCAACGCGCCCGGTATCAAGTTGATCTATCGTGACTACGTGATGGGAGTCTTGTGTCAGGATGCCTTTTGTCCCGCCTTCATCGGGAGATCGGTCAGATCTTTCCGGGGTAAAAAGGCAAATCGGGGGGCAACAACCTCCTGGAAGCCTGAGCCCATGACGGCCACGGTTTCTCACCCAAGGTGACATTCGCCCTCATCGCCATCCTCACCCTTCTCTGCCCACGCATACCGATCTCTCGTCATTCTTTTCCCGTTATGGACTATTCCAACTATACTGCTCATCCTGCCCAGCCTTACTCAACGTTATATGGACTGCCCACGCCAGACCAACCGCCGCGGCAGCAGCCCGAAGATGTCCTCCAGGACCCATTTGTAATGGTAGGAGAGCCTGGCCGTTGAGCCCTTTGCCCCCTCCCTTGGAAGCCTCGTCGCAGGATCTCTGACCGATCTCTGTAGCAGGGCGCCTATGGTCAATATTATCCCGGATTCGACCCATCATTTCGCATCGACCCATCAACGTCGTTTGTCCCGTCGCCTCACTCACCCCCCGACTCGTGTGCGAAGCAGTCGGTTTCAAGCAATGACGTGCACAACCAGACCAAGCAGGAGCCAACATCAATCGACGGAGATGATGGCCATTATCGCGATCCGACCGCACGGAGTAGTAGCGAAGAAAAGGAGTCGCTGACTCCAGCGCAAAGCAAGCGCAAGGCACAAAATCGCGCAGCGTATGTGACGTCTTCCCTATTCCATCCGAGGGCGCATACCCTTCTGCTCTATGGTTCCCACCTGTTTTCGCCCATTTCAAATTGCCATGGTAGATGCGAACAGTCGCTAACTTCGGATCTTCTTACACAGACAACGAGCATTCCGCGAGCGCAAAGAGCGCCACGTCAAGGATCTTGAGGACAAAGTGAACAATTTGGAGCAATCATCCTCTACGCTCCAAGTAGACAACGAGCGATTAAAGCGCGAACTCGCCAAATATGCAACGGAGAATGAGATCCTACGAGCGACGTCGCATTCATTAAATGGCAGCAGCAAGGGAGGAGGTCCTGCGCCGGCAGTCACCGGGCCAATGACCTATTCCCCGACAGACTTCTATTCCACTCTCGTACCTGATGCTGCAGGCTCTACGATGATCCCACAGGGCCAACACCGTGCCACAACGTGTCCGGTCACCGGCGAGAAACTTTTAAACGCAGGTGCGACATGGGATCTTATTCAAAGTCACGATCTGTTCAAGCGCGGACAGGTCAATATAGGCGACGTGGCCGAGCGCTTGAAAGGTAGTGCTCAATGCAATGGACAGGGTCCTGCTTTCAGCGAAGCCCTCGTTTTGAGAGCAATCGAGGAGAGTGCTGCTGATCGCGACGAACTAATCTGATTGCACTGTTGTCTGTTGCTATTGTTTTCTCCGTCACTTCCTCTGTGAACTCGAGCATGAGGACCCAATGATCTGCTTTTCCCTTGTTATGCACAGTGATCGTGTTTGTTATTTGTCAACTATCTCGTGTCGCAGGCGCCACTTATGATAATTAACTTGGAGTATTCGGGACGGCGCTGAAGCTAGAAACAATCTCATTAAATTCCGGTTCACTCGAAACGAAGCCGACTCAAACTTGATGGAATCGCAGACACAATGCATTCAGTGGTTGAAGCACCGCTGAGACAATACCTACACAGGTACACCTCGCGAAGAGCCAGATTAGCGTTATGATGATATGCATTTCGATGAGATAGTTATGATACAATAGCAGTGTTCCAATATTGTCGTACGAGATGAGATAGTTATGATACAATAGCAGTGTTCCAATATTGTCGTACGGACATCAAACGTGCAAATGGTAAGCTTGTCAAGGTTGGACGCAGCCGAGTGTAGGTAGACCGCACCAACCCTGATCATTAAGCGGAAGGACAGCGCTTGCGGTAGGACGGGCATCTATGTAGCCCTATGCCATTGCCCCCTATCGGATTTTCGGAATTTTGCTTCTCCTTTCAATGCGACATGCGAACAAATCACGAAGAATAACAAATTCAGCCCACAATTCCAGGCAGCTTATTTTCTCAGGTCCGTGTCCTGTCGGAGATCATAGCACAGCGCGTGGGTAATCAGTCCCAGTCGTCGTCATAATCTTCCACATTGAGATCGTCCTGCTTTGTGTGTTCGTCATCGGAATCATCGCGCTTCTTGAGACGGACGTCGCTCTCTTTGATTGCGCCAATGTCAACGAGAAATCGCTCCAAATCTGCCAGCTTTGTACGCGGGCCATTGAGTTCTCGTAGCGTGACTAATTGTTTTCTGATCTCAGTATCCTTGTACACGAGAATTGTCGGAGTGTTTCTCTCCGGATATCCCTCAATACACATGTCGGCGCGGATCTCGCAGAACTTGATATCTCCGAACTTGGCGGCCATCTGGCGCCAGAGCTCAGTAAGCACGCGTGATTCGACGTTGGCGCTCGGGGATGTCAAGTGAACGAAGACATAGGCATTGTTTGAAGCCTCGGTGACTTCGCGCGCGTAGTCGACTTTTTGGAGTGGATAGACTTGGTTGAAGACGCTCGTTTGCTGGAGGGTGGACAGCTCTGCTAGGCGTTTCTGGCTAGAAGGAATGGCGTAAGCTCTCTGCAACAGACTGAAAGAAAAAGTCAAGATACCGCGCTGCTGAACATCAACTCACCGGTATTGCTGGATGAAATCCTCGTCTTCTTCGTCCTCGAGCGCATCAAGCTCGTCGAGATCTTTGTCTTCAAGTCGGTTCTCGTGTGCTCTTCGCTCAGCCTCGATCAAAGCTTCTTGAATAAGAGGTTCGGGGTCTTTTGGTTTCTCAGGAATGATTCCATGCTGGCGGAGAATGTCATTCCTGTGATATGTTACTATATTAGAACCAACGTGCTTGTAGGGACGGATAGCTCCATAAGAGCGGGGAACCGATTGTAGCTCCTGCAAACAGACCACGGGTAACATACCACTCAGTATCCTCATTAGGATTGACCTCGACTTCCATTGTTTCGTGTGGGAATCAAATTATAACAATTGGTGAATTGTATCGAATATATCACGATAGGCATCCTCTTTTGGAAGAAAGAGGACCAAAAGAGGGGAAGGTGGCCCGGCAAATGCATGATGCCACCTGTTTGCAGTGTTTGGACTACGCGCCACATGTGGCTCCAAGCACACGGAAGGCCACCTTCAACTTAACTCCATAAACAGTACCGGAGAGCTCAGAGGTTGCGAGTAATCAACGTCTCTTTTGGCAGGTTTTTGGCTGAAGAGTCAATTCACTCGTGCGTTTTCCTTTGGAGTTGGTTCTAATCAAGCAGTGGCTGCTCACACCGCCCTCCGTCGCTGCTACTTTGTCCTTGATTCCTGTCCGGCCGGACTCGAAGTCCAAACAACCCCGTCTAAATCAACTTCAGGAGACTGCGAAAACGGATCGCTGGTACAATTCCAGCGCCTCGGCACCATGAGCTATATGAAAAAAGATGAGGATGCGGATCAGGTCATGATCAAGCTCGACCGCACCTCTGTGTTTCAAGATGGTAAGCTACGGACAATTCTCACCCCTGGCTGTCCTGGTAGCTTGCCCGCGCATTCCCCCATTGTTTCCTACTAACGAGACGATTTGTACAGCTCGCCTTTTCAATTCCTCACCAATCTCACCGCGGAAATGTCGTACTCTTCTTACCAAAATCGCCGTCCTCATGTTTACGGGGGAGCAATTCCCGACCAATGAAGCGACCACCCTCTTCTTCGGCATCTCCAAGTTGTTCCAGAACAAAGATCCCTCTTTGCGACAAATGGTGTACCTTATTCTAAAGGAATTGGCCAATACTGCGGAAGATGTGATCATGTCCACCAGCATCATCATGAAGGACACTGCGGTCGGTAGCGACGTTCTGTACCGAGCCAATGCGATTCGTGCTCTTTGCCGCATCATTGATGGCTCGACCGTCCAGGGCATCGAGCGTTTGATCAAGACCGCTATTGTCGATAAGACGCCTTCTGTGTCATCTGCCGCTTTGGTTTCTTCTTACCATCTTCTCCCTATCGCCCGCGACGTGGTTCGGAGATGGCAGAGCGAGACACAAGAAGCGGCCTCCTCATCAAAGCAATCCTCAGGTTTCCTTGGCTTTGCGTCAAGCTCCCAATCTCACAATATCACACAGTCCAATTTCATGAACCAATATCATGCAATTGGTCTGTTGTATCAGATGCGATCGCATGATCGCATGGCGCTGGTCAAGATGGTGCAACAATACGGCGCTGCCGGTGTTGTCAAGAGCCCAGCGGCCCTGGTGCTTTTGGTTCGGTTGGCAGCAAAACTGGCCGAGGAAGATCCTAGCCTTCGTAAACCCATGATGCAGATGCTGGATGGCTGGCTCCGTCACAAGCATGAGATGGTCAACTTCGAGGCTGCCAAGGCTATTTGTGACGTGCGGGATGTTACCGATGCCGAGGCTCAGCAGGCCGTTCACGTCCTCCAATTGTTCCTGTCCTCTCCTCGATCGATCACCAAATTCGCAGCTATCCGCATTCTCCACAACTTTGCCTCATTCAAGCCGCACGTCGTGAACGTCTGTAACCCGGACATCGAATCTCTGATCTCCAACTCTAATCGATCCATTGCAACCTTCGCTATTACCACCTTGTTAAAGACCGGGAATGAGGCCAGTGTTGATCGCTTGATGAAGCAGATCTCAGGCTTCATGGCCGATATCACCGATGAATTCAAAATTACAATTGTCGAGGCGATTCGCACGTTGTGTCTTAAGTTCCCTAGCAAGCAAGCGGGTATGCTGACTTTCTTGAGTGGGATCCTTCGCGATGAAGGCGGCTATGAGTTCAAGCGAACTGTTGTTGAGAGCATGTTCGACCTCATCAAGTTTGTTCCCGAGAGCAAGGAGGATGCCCTCGCTCATCTCTGCGAGTTCATTGAGGACTGCGAGTTCACCAAGCTGTCCGTTCGTGTTCTCCACCTGCTTGGCGTGGAGGGCCCCAAGACCGCCCACCCAACGAAGTTCATTCGTTACATCTACAATCGCGTTGTTCTGGAAAATGCAATCGTTCGTGCCGCTGCTGTTACCGCATTGGCCAAGTTTGGCATTGGCCAAAAGGATCCCGAAGTCAAGTCCAGCGTTCAGGTGCTGCTCACGCGTTGTGTGGACGACACTGATGATGAGGTTCGGGATCGTGCTGCTCTCAATCTTCGTCTGATGGGTGCTGAGGAAGAGACTGCTTCAGCTTTCATCAAGAATGGTAAGTTTCACTCATGCCTGGAGAGTTCACTGATTGTTGTAACGTGACTAACTTTCATAGACTCCATGTATTCTCTTTCTACGTTCGAACATCAACTCGTTATGTATGTCACATCGAATGATAAGCAGACCTTTGCCGCCGCCTTCGATGTCTCGACTGTACCTGTTGTCTCGCACGAACAAGCACTCGCCGAGGAGCGTACCAAAAAGCTTACTACTGCCACGCCTACGCTCAAGGCTCCATCAGTAGGCCCGTCCAAGGCCAAGTCAAACGGGGTCGCTGAAGCTGCTACCGTGGCCGCTACCCAGAAGTACGCGGAACAGCTCATGCAACATCCGGACATCAAGGAGTACGGCACTTTGCTGAAGTCTTCCTTGCCTGTGGAATTGACTGAGAGTGAAACCGAGTACGTCGTCACTGCTGTCAAGCATGTCTTCAAAGAGAACATCGTCGTGCAGTATGACATCAAGAACACACTGCCCGACACCGTTCTTGAGAACGTGACAGTGATTGCTTCGCCTTCAGATGACGAGGTGCTAGAGGATGACTTTGTCATTCCAGCTCCCAAGTTGTCTCCCAACGAACCGGGTGTTGTCTATGTCGCCTTCAAGAAGCTTGGAGGGGCACACAGCGTCCCAGTCACATCGTTCACGAACATTCTCAAATTCACCAGCAAGGAGATTGACCCAACGACTGGCGAGCCCGAAGAGAGTGGCTACGACGATGAATACCAGGTGGAGGACCTCGATCTTGCCGGCAGCGACTATGTTATTCCCACATTTGCCGGCAGCTTCGACCACGTCTGGGAACAGACCGGTGCCAATGGGGAGGAGGAGAGTGAGACCTTGCAGTTGAGCAACATGAAGGGCATTGCTGGTATGTTTTATTCCGCTCTCCCTCAAACTCATATTCTGGCGATTCATGAACTAACCCTTTCAAGATGCTACTGAGCAACTCATCTCTGCTCTATCACTTCAACCATTAGAAGGCACTGATGTCGCGCTAAACAACAGCACTCACACCCTTAAGCTGTTCGGCAAGACCGTCTCTGGTGGCCGCGTGGCTGCTCTGATCAAGATGGCTTACTCAAGCAAGACTGGTGTCACCACGAAGATCACAGTGCGAGCAGAAGAGGAGAGTGTTGCTGCGGCAGTGATTGCATCTGTCTCTTAATGTCTCTCATCGATTTGCTTTCATCTGTTTGGTCTACAGCGACTTTGTATTGAATTTTAGTAGACATTGGGGGTCATTCTCAAGCCTATTCTCCCCCACCCTTGTTTCTCACTTGCCCCATACCGTCAATACTTTCTTGATATCTGCTTTCTTTTCCTAATATGAGGGGACTCCTTACTTCCGTTTTTCATTGCGGGCTGTGACGGGTTCCATTATGACCACTCCAAAACTCGGGGGATTTGAATTTGTGTTCAATCAAGCCAAGCGTCATCTTCATAAACTCCTACTGTTCCTCGTAGTTTCTCGTCTGTGACTTTGCTATATAAGACCAGATTCGCAGACGTGGAGTATACGTGTTTCTTTCGGGGTTGGTGGCATGGCACGGAGTGGGCCAGTGCTCAAATCCACCGGTCATTTCCATTTTGCCTGCCTTCCCCACGTGAAGAGACGGATCGGCAGGCCTTGCACAGATTAAGACGATTAGCGATGCCGGCCCTAAGCGGACTACGGCGGACGTGGATAACAGCCACATCGGGCAGTACCAACTCAAGGACTCAAGGAGTGTATATCTTTGAAATGGTAGTGTGATCTGATGCCCTACTATACAGTTAGAGCAGAGACCCCCTTGGCAAATGTAGGCCAGGTTTAGATTCTCAGCAGGATTTGATGGGTACACATCAAAGTCATGTGAGACTTTACGTCTGTTCACGCCCATTGTTTCGTTCCCTCTCTCTGGGTATACACACATAGGTCAGGTAGACTCCTTTAAGGTAATAACAATAGGTAGCATGTGGCGGGGGAACCTTCCGCAAAGTCTCCATGCTCAAGCACAGTCCACTAGACAGTGTCCAGTGTCCATTGTTTCCAGTATGGTCATCTAAATCGTCTATCCCAGTCTCTCTTGGATGGTTTGTGTATAACGTATTTAGGGCTTAATAGTGGGGTCATATAGTAAAGGCCTGGTGAAACCCGATTGAGGCATCATGCTTTATCAAAACAAAAAACAACAACGCTGATCCGATGCAATTGTCAAGACATCTCTTTGGGCCCTATTGGGCTAGCAGTGCGTGAACGAAAGGTAATCCGGACAATTGACTGATTAACGGTCTGATCACTGCGTCGCTATTTTGGGTCCGTGAAGCTCGTTCATGGAGAAAGCAGATAGCCATTTTGGATACCGCTCCATACGTCTCAATGTCTATGTGCAAGGAGTCATCCGCATGTGAAATCATGATCTTTCTAGGGCGTCGCTTTGGTCCCCGATTAGATGAAGGCGGGACAAGGTAAGGCGAGATGTTGTGAACGGGATGTCCATCATAGGTTGCGAATCCTGCCTTGCATGTATGTTTGATACTTCAGGGCCGTGTGACTCGGGCGGTCACATGCTGGCCTCTGGCTTTTGGTGGATTATTGATATCACCTGTGGTAGGTACCTACCTAGGTACCTAAGTCAAAGTGTCCCGCCGTTCTTTTCTCCTCTCTCTTGGCTGCACCAGTGGCCACCTTCTATCAGCCATGTGATCAACAGCCCAATAAGAAAAACGTTGGCGATACTCTAGACATACGGGCAGGCCTACGGGATCCGGGGGATTCTGAAGAAGGATTACTGGGATGCGAACTTGTGCTTTTCAAGATGCATTCGCAAAACGGACGCTTGCAAAGGGGTATCCTAATTATTTACAAAGAAACAGATCGTCGACCAAGACCGAGGAAAGCGTGCACCAGCCCGGCTACTCGGGGTCCTCCTCGATGAAGTAGATTCCCAGATCGTCGATGCCCGAGTCCATAAGCTCACTGTCGGGAATGGACGAGACATGGTCCCAGATCTTCGCGTCGAGCTCTTGAAACCGACTTTCGAGGAGGGACCGACAGCTTCGTTCTATTCCAAGAGCCAACAGGTTGCGAAGATTCTCGTCCAAGGCCCTCGAGAGCGAGAAAGAGAAATCAAGCTCGGCATCGTGATCGGAGAAATAGTCCTTGGTGATCTCGAGGACTCGCAGGGGCAATATCGGAACTTCGCCTTCCTCGTCTGCAACGCCAGGGACATTGGGTGGGACCAGGAACAAGTACGGCAGGAGGTCCCAGGGCAGCTTCAGATATGTCAGCTGCTGAAGCTCGTACAGAATTTCAGAGCCCATGCCGTCCTCGAACATCTCGAGGTTGCTCCGTCCAATGGTGAGAGCCTGGAGATGTGTGCAGAGGTGGTCGTGAGAAAGGAGATCCTCCATCACTGGCGTATCGAAGGAGATGCAGTGCCGGAGCACAAGCCGCGAGAGACTTGGGGGCCAGTCAAAGTCCAGCATGAGCTCGGCATCCATGGAGCCACCGAGAGACATGGTAGACAGCTTCGAAGGCCAGCGCCCATCTTCCTGGGTGGTGCGGGTGAGGGCCATGCTCCTTGGCAAGTGGAGAATCTGAAGCTCCGGCAACTTGTGCACGAGTTGCTTGAGGCGTGGGAAACCGAAGACCGAGCCAGGGACTAAGCTCATGTCGAGATGCTTTAATCTCTGACATTTAGCGATTAATCCCAGGCAGTTGACTCTATATTGAAGATCACATGAGGGTCAGATGATGCGAGAAACGACTAGAACTGAGTATCAAACGCACGAAAGGATGAAACTTACGCGATACCCATCTGTGGAGCTGTGAATGAAGTCAGACTTTTCTTCACATTACCCAAGAGCCGCGCGGTTTGGCTGTTCGAGCTCTGATGCACAAGTCGGCTCATGTTGAGGTCCTCCACCCATGAACCAAAGTCCGGCGTTCGAATGTGTTCCCTTCTTTGTTGATTTTGAATCGCTCGAGACGGACACACTGTTTTCGTAAACAGGGTGAACTTGTTGCCTCGCCAAAGTTGAGGAGCAACGTAGAGAGCCTTGATTGCGGCCTCATACCATCCGAACGAAACGAGGCAAAGATTCCAGAGGTCCCGTTGCCGTTCATGCATTCCTTGATCATTTGCGTCGTATGCGTCATCAGCCAGAAGATGTCCAACGACCATCAAGCGTACTTCGGCTGGGAGGTAAATAGTGGAAGTCGTCGCCATGATGTGATCGAATAGTGAACCGTTTGTTTGGGGATCGCAGTGGGAGGTGTTTGAAGTGCAGCAAGCGCAGATGGTGTAAGTGAAGCCATATTGCCTCGCGCGTTTGGCGGTCGGATTGGCGGTGATTACTTGTATATATGGAATGACCGGTCTTCCTCCTAGATGAGGGTCAATTGGAGATGCCCCTCGACGAAAGAATGCATATGGGCAGTATGCATATGCACTGAAGCAACCCCATCAGAGCTTGCAGAGCGGCAGTCCGGAGAAAGCGAAAAAGGGTGGGGCGGAAGCGGAAGTCGACCGGAGATGATATCACTTCCCGAGCCTCAGGGATGGTTGATTCGAGGACTGTATTCTCGTCAAAATCCGGCAACCATTCTTGAAGCTTGCATATTGAGTCAAAATGAGGCATTTGACAGCATTACGCTCGCTCAGGCTGTCTCATATTGCCCGTACCGAGCGCTCATTGGGTCTTCGGCTTGTTCACACGCCCAGCAGCACGCGCATACCGAACTTCGCCTTCGCGTTCGAGTAAGAACAACGTATTTTCTGGTTCCTTTTGCTGCGCTCGATTTCTCATCATCTGCCATAGCATCGACGGTGTTCTTCTCCGAGCCTCGAAACCAATTCCTGGCGCAGCCGAGTCATTAAGCCTGCTGAAAGAGCAAGGCATTCCGTTCATTCTCCTGACAAATGGCGGCGGAAAGCATGAAACAGAGCGTGTCGCGGAAATCAGCGAAAAGCTCAATGTGACGCTCGACCCGACTCATATAGTCCAGAGCCATTCTCCATTTGCGGAGCTTGTCAAAGGCGTGGACGAGACCAGCGCGTTGGAACATAAACGCATCTTAGTTGCAGGCGGTGATGGCGACAGCTGTAGGCTTGTTGCCGAAAGGCAAGTCATATTCCGAAGCCTTCGCTCTCTTCCACTTCAGTCTTTCCCAATTTGAGTGGACACATCGCTGACAGGTTCGTCATGTCAGGTACGGCTTCAAGAACGTTGTGACCCCGGGCGATATCTTCATGGCCAATCCTTCCATTTGGCCGTTCTCGAAGAACTATTCGGACTATTACAAGTCGTTCGCACGACCCCTTCCTCCAGTGTCTGGGTCCCAAGACCCTACAATGGGTCTCAAAATTGACGCAATCTTTGTGTTCAATGATCCTCGAGATTGGGCTTTAGACACACAAGTGATCATGGATCTTCTGCTCTCCTCGAACGGTGTAATGGGTACCTTATCGGAGAAGAACGGCCGGCCCGATCTTCCCAACCATGGATACCAGCAAGATGGACAGCCGCCCCTTTATTTTTCGAACCCAGATCTATGGTGGGCAGCAGCCTACCACCTACCACGTCTCGGCCAGGGGGGGTTCCGAGAAGCGCTAGAGGGCGTCTGGGCTGCCACAACTGGCGGTCCCGGTAAGGGGATTGGATTGAAGAAGACTGTGATTGGAAAGCCCTATCAGCCGACCTACGAATTTGCAGAAAGACAGCTGCTGCGCAATCGTGCGCGGACATTCATGCATGCAACAGACCTTCCTCCTCTGCAGCGCGTGTACATGGTCGGCGATAATCCCGAGTCAGACATTCGTGGTGCCAATTCATACAGAAGTGAGGTGGGTAGCAGCTGGCAGTCTATTCTTGTGCGCACGGGCGTTTACAATGGCGGCGAGCCAGTGTGGACGCCTCGCACCATCGCGGACGATGTTCAAAGGGCCGTCGAATGGGCACTGAAGTCTTCCAAGTGGACATAAGTTATGTATACCATCATATGCACGTGATAGAATTGCGGAGTCTTGGATCCCTGATGCTTTGTCTTTATTGACTGCCAAAGCCTGATTTTGGAATTTTGTATCAGCATATCCTTCTTGCATCAACATTCTACCTTTTGACCATTGGTGTGGTTCATGTTTAGTTATTCAGATCTGTAGGACCGCCTTCGTATCTGCAAGGTGTATGGCCTGATAGATCAGGCATTCAAGGCTATTCGCATCTAGCCAGAAGCAAAAGCAGAAGTAGAAGGAGACATAACGGTGGCAAGGTAGGCACTGTCCATTTTTGGTGGGAGAATTTGTATCTCCCATATTTCGAGAATCGCCAAAAGTCAACTTGAATGCAGTATGCGAACTATGCACAATATTATGCTTATCAATCAAATCCAAGTCCCGACTCTTGTTCTATTCCTAAAGTTCTAGGCACGTAGCCTGGCCTTTATCGTCCACGACTCCACCATATTTCCTACGTACTTGACGCCGGACGGGAGCTGATCTATCACATGACCCATCCCCTCTTAGGGCTTAGGGCAATCAAGCACGGCGGGGTGACTCAGGACCAAGCATTGATCGTCATAAGAGCTTCTGGTCATCGTCAGATAATTGAGGTAAGGCACCCTCGCACGAGACAGATTAGAAAGCCCCCTAAACTGATCGGCTTGCAGCAAACATGGCGGACTCCGAATTGCCCACTCGCCCCAAGACCGAGGCCACCAACGAGGCCGCGCCCGCGGAAGGCGGCGACTCCAAAAACGCCAGCAAGAATGCGCTGAAGAAGGCCGCCAAGGAGAAGGCAAAGGCTGAGAAGGCGGCCGCTCGCGCGGCTCAGGAGAAGGCACAGGCCGCAGCTGCTGAAGCCAACGATACTGCAAAGGGCCTGTATGGTCAGCGTCCCGATTCCGAGGAGATTGTCTCGACTACCCGCTTCAGCGAGCTTTCGGAGGAGTCTTATGAGAAAGAAGTGACGGTCGTGGCGCGCGTTGACAATGCGCGCGTGCAGAGTGCCAAGCTAGCTTTCTTGATGCTTCGTCAGCAGGGTCAGAAGATTCAGGCCGTCATCGCGGCTGCGGAGCCCATTTCTCGCCAAATGATCAAGTACACTGGTGGTCTGAATGTGAACTCGATCGTGCAAGTCACTGGTATCGTGAAGAAGCCCGAAATCCCTATCTCTTCTGCGACTATCAGCCACCTCGAGCTCCACATTCGCAAGGTGTACATGATCTCTGAAGCCGCACAGATGCTTCCGATGCAAGTAAAGGATGCCGAGCGTCCTCCTCCCACTGAGGCCGAGGAGGGTCAAGTCGATGCCGAAGGAACCCCGCTCGTCACCTTGAAGACTCGTCTTGACAATCGTGTGCTGGATCTGCAGACGGAGACCAGCCAGGCCATCACCTGGATTTCTAGCGGTGTCGCTCAATTGTTCTCCGAATATATGATTAAGAGTGGATCTCGATGGATCTTCACACCCAAGCTGGTTGGTGCTGCCACAGAAGGCGGTAGCAACGTTTTCGAGGTCAAGTACTTCAAGCGCAATGCCTATCTTGCTCAAAGTCCTCAATTGTACAAGCAAATGTGTATCGCTGGTGACATGGAGAGTGTCTTCGAGATTGCCCCTGTTTTCCGTGCAGAGGAGAGCAACACCCACCGCCATTTGACGGAGGTAAGTTTCGCTTACAAGGTGCGCGACCCGAAGGAGTCCGGATAACTAACTCATTGCGCAGTTCGCTGGTCTCGATTTCGAGAAGACCTTCCAGAACCACTACCACGAGGTCCTCGACTTCGCCGAAGATCTCCTTGTGTTCATCCTGACCCAGCTCAAGGAACGCTATGCTCCTCAAATCGCTATCATCCAGAAGTCTTACCCCAAAGCGGGTGACTTCAAGCTTCCCAAAGACGGCAAGGCTCTGCGTCTTAACTACATGGACGGTGTCGCCCTCTTGAAGGAAGCCGGCGTTGATATGTCTGAACAAGAGCGCTTCGAGAACGATTTCTCTACTGCCATGGAGAAGCAACTGGGTCAAATTATTCGCGAGAAGTACGACACTGACTTCTATGTTCTCGACAAGTTCCCAATGGCGGTTCGTCCCTTCTACACCAAGGCCGACCCCACCGACAGCCGTTTCTCCAACTCCTATGACTTCTTCATGCGTGGTGAAGAGATCATGTCTGGAGCTCAGCGTATCAACGACATCAAAGAGCTGGAGGCTTCCATGCGTGCTAAGGGCTTGGACCCCACCCAGGAGGGCTTCGAGGACTATCTCAATGCGTTCCGCCAAGGATGCCCACCTCACGCTGGAGGTGGTCTTGGTATGAACCGTATTGTAATGTTCTTCCTCGGCCTGCCTAATGTTCGCTTGGCTTCGTTGTTCCCTCGCGACCCGCAGCGCCTGCGACCTTAAGCACGACTCATGTAGATAGCAATTTAGCAATCAAAAGCCAATGTTTCATACGATGACCATTGGACCCGACTTCAGCCGCAGAGATCCTCTCACGCGAACGCCCGCCGAAGTGCTTACTTAGATTTCGTCAAAGAAGACTAGAAACCTCAGTGTCTGAGTGGAGAGAACTGATATTGTTGTACAGAAGCAACGCGTATCCACTCCACATAAGTGGAGACCTATACACATCTTCAAAGGGCTTCAAAAGCAGCCTACTCTAGTCTTTTGCTTAGAATCGCCCCGTACCAGACGGTAGCTATGAAGCTGACCATGTTCACCATGCTGGAAAGCCCGTGAATACGGCCAAATTTCTTGTTGAGAGCCATCATCTCCTTAGAATGAGGGGGAGCATCGTATGACTTTTTGCCATCGCGGGTTTCTGGTGCAAGTATTTTGTAAGAGAATGATCCAAAGTAAGGGCTTTCAGGGGAAAGTAACTTGCCTTGGTGCTTACGCTCCCTCATGGTCTTCACAGTCAACGGACGCAGAACAAACATGTTGATTAACCCAGTGATTGCAACAGTAGCCATAGGAAGCAAAGTGTTCATCCGATTTTCAGGAGCTAGGAGCCCTGGCAGACCAAGAGCCTGCCCCTGTTTGCTCGCAGTCAAGGCGACCACGATGGGCAATGCAGTCTGCATCGAGAAATATACCGGGAAGATTGCGGTTTGCAATGTAGCGAACTGTGGTCGCGGAAGGGCCCGGAAAGCCACTATCCCTCCAACAAATGACTGAAATGTCTATGAGATACAAGAGTATACAGCATGTGTTCAGATTCGAGACGCCAACGTTACCTGGAAGACTTGGGTTCCCAGCAGGGTGCCATAGCTAGAGTGTCGTTAGAAAGATGTCCGGATGAAACCTCAGCAGCGGGCGAAGACCCGGTATTCAGGACATACCTGAGAACGTGGTACGGGCGTGGGTCGGTCATTATGAGGTTATGGTAGTGCTTCGGTTAGTTGGGCTAGCTTGCGGTCGAGATTTAGAGTCGGAGAGGCTCGCAGGTCAGGAGATGAAGTGGTCGGAGCTGTCGATAACCACGGCCCTTGCCTCCAAGAGAGTCCATATTGCCAGCGTGCGTGGCACACTGAACCTTCTATAGCCACGCACTCTCGGATCCGGCCACATTGATCAAGTGATGTCATGTGCGCGCGTCTGAAGCTAAGCCAAATAGGAAATATCACGCGTCTGCCTATTTCGCGGCTTTGGGAAGGAATTGAGGTCTAGTATTTTGCAGCATTTTTAATTCTCTTCCCTTGCTTTGCCTCAAAAGCAACCTAGAATGGCTGATAAGGAAGCCACCGTCTACATTGTCGACGTGGGAAAATCCATGGGCAAGTGTCAACATGGCCGCTCCGTCACAGATCTCGAATGGGCGATGCAGTATGTTTGGGACAGAATCACAACGACGGTGTGTGATTGGCTTTTGTACCAAGTTCTTCTGCCGAATTTGTAACTGACTATTTAAATAGGTAGCAAATGGGCGCAAAACTGCGACAATTGGCGTGGTCGCGTTGCGTTCTAATGGTACGCGCACCGCTCATTCTGCTTGATATACTTGACGGCTGAGTGTGGTAGACACCTGCAATGACCTCCAGGAGGATGATAGCTTCTCAAAAATTTCGGTCTTACAAAACCTTGGACAGTAAGAGGTCTTTCCTGCAAAACTCTCAAGTTACCCCCTCGAGACTGATCTTTCAGATTGCTCATGCCCGACATCCGGCGACTTCGGGATATCATAAAGCCCAGTTCCACTGACAGGGGTGACGGTAAGCTATTCGTGCGTCAAACTCTTCTGTAAAGCGAGCGCTGAGATAACTCCACAGCTATCTCTTCGATAGTGGTTGCAATTCAAATGATCAATACATACACCAAGAAGCTGAAATACAAGCGAAAGATCGTCCTCGTGACAAACGGGACGGGGCCAATGAATAATGAAGGTATTGAAGAAATTCAAAGAAAAATCAAAGACGATGGAATTGAGCTCCTTATCTTGTAAGTTGCCTTACCAACAGCGCCCTGATGTCTCGTCGCTCATCAACATCATCAGGGGAGCGGACTTCGACGATGCTGAGTTTGGCGTGAAGGAAGAGGACAAAGACTTCCACAAGGTAAGCTTGAACCAATGCTCAACCGTGGCGCCATATTTGTTACTCATTGCGCTAGGCCGCGAACGAAAGTCTGCTTCGCGAGTTTGCAGACGGCTGTGACGGAGCCTTTGGGACCCTTGAGCAGGCTGTGTCCGAGCTCGAAATTCCTCGGATCAAAGTGACAAAGAGTATGCCGTCATTCAAAGGCTTCTTATGCCTTGGGGATGCGAGCCAGTACAATACGGCATTGCGAATTCCTGTGGAACGCTTTTTCCGCACATACGTTGCCAAGCCTCCCTCTGCGTCCTCGTTTGCTGTGCGATCAGGGGGTGGGACTGGGCAAGAGGGAATTGAGGATAGTGCCGGACCGTCATCGAGTAGTGGTGAAGGGCTGACAACCGTCCGAATGTCGCGCACGTATCAAATCAATGACGAATCTGCACCCGGAGGTAAAGCCGATGTTGAACGAGATGACCTTGCCAAGGGCTACGAGTACGGGCGAACTGCAGTCCACATCAGCCAGACAGACGAGAACATTACGACACTCGAGACATTTGCTGGAATGGAGATCATTGGATTTATTCATATGGATAAGGTGTGCTCAACACACTTCTCTCTGCTGTCCAACAAATGCTGATGTCTCAATATAGTACGATCGATATCTTCAAATGTCGAACACCAACGTCATTATCGCGCAGAGAGCAAATGACAAAGCGTCTCTTGCCTTATCATCTTTCATCCATGCCCTTTTTGAACAAGACTCGTATGCTGTTGCCAGACTTGTTACGAAGGAACAGAAGCCGCCAATGATGGTACTTCTCGCTCCATCAATCGAGCATGATTACGAATGTCTTATTGAGGCTGTTCTTCCTTTCGCCGAAGATGTTCGCTCTTACCAGTTCCCACCTCTAGACAAGGTGGTGACTGTCTCTGGCAAAATTGTCACTGAGCATCGCAATCTCCCTAACGATGAGCTGAAGCAGGCCATGAGCGACTATGTGGACAACATGGAGTTGGATGCCGAAGAGTAGGCTTTTATACACCCAAAGGCGAACGCTGGTTCCAGATACTCACACTGTCTTTGCAGATTGCCTATTGAGGACTCATACTCTCCGCTTCTCCATCGAATCGAAGCCGCCGTGCGATATCGCGCAGTGCATCCCAATGACCCAGTCCTCGAGCCATCCGAGCAGCTCACCAAACTTGCGCACCCTAGCCAAGTCTTAATTGAGAGGTCAAGCCCTTACTTAGAGAAGCTCGTGCAGGCATCGAATGTCAAGAAAGGTCAGTCAATGTCGTCAATAGAGGCTCAGAACTTCGATGTATCTCAGTGACCAATATCCGTGTGTACAGTGCCACCAAAAACCAAAGGTCGCAAGCGTTTGCGCGAAGCCGAAAAACCTTTGTCAGGTCTTGATGTTGATGCGCTTCTCAAGCAAGAGCCTAAGCGCACCGAGATCTCTGCATCCAATGCAATTCCCGAGTTCAAGCAGATGCTTTCGCGAGCTGATAGCCTAGACGTCATCCATGATGCCGTGCGGCAAATGACTAGTATTGTTGAAACGCTTATCAAAGACAGTCTCGGCGATGCAAATTACGACCGTGTCGTGGAGAGTCTTGGAACCGTGCGCGAGGAACTAGTGGACTATGAAGAGCCAACGCTTTACAATGACTTGATACGCTCCTTGAAAGCCAAAATTCTGGGCGAGGAACTCGGTGGTGATCGACTGGAGCTCTGGTGGCTAATCAGAAAGGGCAAACTGGGACTCATCGATGAGAAGTCGTCAAGTCTTTCTCAGGTCACTGAGCTAGAGGCGAACGAGGTAAGAATTGACCCGCGAAGCGTTGCTTATGGTATCTTCTGCTTATCAATTTCCTAGTTCTATTCTGTGCATTGACTGGCCGAGCACTGCCGTTCATGATCCAGACATAGCTATTCATAGATGTTGATCAAAGAGTTAGGTGTCAAACTTGTCCAAGTTTGGTAAAATCAAATTAAATGCAGCGCTCGATACATAGAAAACAATTCTCGCCATGTCATGCTCATGCTGGGAATCAATGTGACATCAGAGAACGCTGTGAAGAAAAGGGAGAGAGGGCGGTTTCGTAATGGATGTGACAACATCTGGCGTGCTGGCGACATAGGATATTGAATCGCGCATGTCTTAAGAGATCTTGCCGATTCTCTTTTTGGCAATATCAAGTTTAGCGTTCAGCCTGTAGGCCTATGTTAGTTCCACATGTCACAAGTGCGAGGAGCTTCATATTTGGATACTAACCGATCGGTGTCCTCGTCTGCCAATTTCAACATTTCGTTCTGGACCTCCAATTCCTCATGGATAGCGTTTCCTAGCTCTCGTTGTCGAATGATGATCTTCAGCAGCTCTTGCACATCCTGATCTTGGTCTCGCATTGTCTGTTGTTGTAATTGCAACACGCCTTCATTGTCCAGCTCGCGCGTGCGCTCGGTCTCTTTCCCGAGCACTCTTCCCGAGCGAGTTGCATTGCGGCGTCCACCCGCCGCATCCATGTTGCTAGCCTTCAAGAGAGCCTCCTTGTCTTCAATCGAGGCAACAGCATTGTCTAGGCGACTTTTTGCAGCCATTGCGTGCAGCAAGTCCTCCAACCCATCTCGTTCCTTGCGCGCGTTGATTAGAAGGTCCTTCCGTCTACGAAGCTCCCCGTCACCCAGGCTAGACGTTGACCGTGAGGGATCTTGACTTCCGCGCATACTCAGATTTTTCAGCCCTTCCTCCAGGGTTGATATCATTGAGCCCGCGCGGACGAGACTTGACTTTGCTTGCGCTGAGCTTTCATGTTGTTTCTGGGGGGTTGTCTCCTGATCTCTGCGTGACAAGTGTAGCCTAGCATCGTGCAAGTGAGTCTTCATGTCGCGGTAATAGTCGAGCCACAGGGTCGGATCGTTGATGGACGTATTGGCCGCTGAGCTCGGGTCCGTTATGGCAGCGTGTAGTCGGGAGGAGGTTATTGTCGTTCCATTTGAACTTGACGCGGTTGCTACGGAAGGCAGATTCAGGAACGCTCGCCATGCGGATGAAGTGCGCCATCGCCCATCGGTCGCTTCATTGATGGCTCGGAGATATTGTTCAAGCCCGCGCCGACGCTCTTCACGGAAACGCTCATTTGATACAGTATTGGAAAACCATGACTTCGAAGGGAGAGGGAGTGGGGGCTGAGCGTTTGTCTGGCTGATCAAGTCACTGTGGAAAGCCACGAAATCTGAATAACGCTTGGAGACGGTGAAGGAGCGGAGTGGAAGGCGGAGAGTAATGTGATAGAGAGTGTGTGGAGTCGAAGTGTGTGAGACTGTCGTTGACGGAATCGAAATCTCCACGGTCGGTGCCATGACCTGATGGTTGGTTACGTTCAATTATTCAGTCGACAGCTCCGAGTTTGTATCGGAGTGTCGAGACCGACGATAAGGGAGCTGCGGTCGGGTGCGGAGGTGAACGCCAAGGGGAAACGGGGCCCATGACGCAACCTCCCGATGTGGTTCTCCCGAATAATCAGGCATCAAGCGGCATTGACTGAGGATCAGGTGATTTGAGCACCGGAGCAGGTTGATCTATTCAACCTTTTATGAGACGATATTCTCCTCAATAACGACTGTAATTGAAGAAGATTAGGCGCATTAGTTGCCTCCAGTCTATAGATGGACTTCGTCATGCGCAATATGGGAGTATTGTGTGAAGTTGCTGCAGATAACCCGCAAGCTTTAACGTCAGGTTCGTAAGGAACCTCACAAGTTGCGGTTATAAATTATTGTTGCCGCTAGTCTGTCAGCTGGTGATAATCACAACAAGGCTGAAACTTTCCCCCGTCAACTTTCGAGTTCGACTGTCTCGTGATGGGCATTCTCCAACACCCATACCTCTCGCAACTCGAGCAGGTCTCGTTGACCAAAAAACTCGCCCACGACAGTGAGAATCATATCTAGCAAGATGCGCGCTTGCTGAGCTGAGTCCCCACTAGGCTGTTCAGCAACTCGATCTTCTTGCTCAGCAGCTGCATCTTCATCTAGCTGAGCTTGCAGGCGCGATTTCGCTGCCTCGAGTGCTGATGACAAGTCCGCATCGACCATGTCCGCATCTGACTCGGCCATGTCCGTGACTGCGTGCTGTGATGAGTCTGACTCGTCTTGCATGATTGCGTCTGCCTGGGCCTCTTCTGAATCACCACCAGTATCTGAATCATATTCGTCACTGTCTTCGTTCGAACGCTTGAGCTCCGCCTCTCGTATCCTGAGTAATATTTTGGCTGCGCGTTTTCCGAGATCCCGAATTTCGCCTACCTGGTCAGTGGCGAGCTCTCCAACTTCACGACACTTTGCCAGAAGGCCCCAGGCCCATGCCCCGACTCTTCGGACCAAGGCAGCATCGCCACCTCTAACGCTCTCTCCCAGGCCGCGCGCCAAAATTGTCAGCACCCGAAGCACACTTGCCGAGTCCAAGCATGCGAGTTGCACCATGGTAGGTTCTTCGGTCAGCAGTAGTCGTCGCCACTCCTTTCGAGCGGCTGTACTTCGGTCTGGGAGGCTGATCGGATGAGCGTCATCGAGAGCAGCGATAGCTGATGCTGGAGGTATGCAGCGAAGTGTTGATCGAAGGTAAATAAAACGGTGGCGGAGGAGATTATAATAAGATAGCTGGGCGTCGGGATAACCATCTTCGAGCAGAGCGATCGGCTGTTTGTCGGCCGTAGGGGGTGCTATGTAAGCCTCGTCTTCGTAGAAGCCAGCCGGAAATTTGTGCTTGTCTGTCATCCCGTCGGAGACGCTGTTGGTAAATTCGACGTCTTCATCTCGCTTCCTTGCAGTTGGTGCAGTGAATAGTGACGGTAGCGATTTTGCTTCGGATCTATATTGAGATATGAGCGACGGTCAGACCCTGAAGCGCAATATTGTACATGGGCTAGGGTACGTAGAGAAATTCAGCAGATGCAACACATCAGCCACAACGAAAAAAGAACTCACCGAACCATGCGCAAGTATTCTATCCCATCATCTGCCGATCCATAGAAGAGTTCGTCCCCTCCGTCATCAAGCCCTGGGAAGGCGCTCTTCTGCCCGAACGTGGGGTCATTCTTGGGTCTTTCTTGGTTATCAATCGACTGAAAGCTTTCTCTATCGCCTGAATCATTTAGGCGTGGTCTTTTAGAGGCTGGTTCAGACATGGAAGGCTTGCGCTTCTCGGACATTGTCATTGAGTGTTGAAAAGGTGAAATTGTTGCGGAGAGAGCTCGGGCTCAGGCTCTTATCGGCGATCTTGATAATACGGGGCCTTATCGGACTTATCGAAGTATACGCGCTTATCTCGCTTATCGGCTCGCGGCTGTTTCCCGATAAGTTAGGCCTGACGCAAATGGAAAGAATGATTGAGAATTCGAATACAATCTTCGGAGACTTGAGAGACTTGACGACCCCTCAAAGTATGAAGGAACGGGAACTGAGATGAAGAAACCCCATGATCTGAGGTTATGGTCGCAACTCAGGCCCTTCGTGGAAGGTCTTGTTATTAAATTTCCTCTTTGGGAATGGTTGCAGGTCCACCACGTGGGTGGATTGGAAGGCTCGATCGTCCAAAACAAACAACCCGGCAGCTGGACCCTAGGAAAGACATGCCAGCTCCATTACTTAGAAGGTGTGTTAGGTGAGTTTGAAAGAATTATTCTTTTTCTAAGGAGTCTCGTGAGCCCCGTGCTAGGATTTGAATTCCAGGAATCCCCTCATCAACAACGTTGAACCTCCTGACCGTCAATCACCATAGACGCTGAAGCAATTGGAAATTGGTTGATTCCGATAATATTTGCAAGCCTACTGGGTCATACAGATCTGGAAATGTAGCTCGTTTTTCTAAGGTCCCGTTATCACCTTGGAGTGATCGGTTTGGTTAGGTTGAAACATTTTCAGCATGCCGAAAATCTGTTGCGGGGAACGTCTCATACACTATCTGAGGTTGATTACGTCGAGTCGCTTCAAATGAAATTAAACACAAGCTTGTATTGAGTTGACAACCAAAATGATTTGAGTGTGTGTGTTGAATGTAAACAGATAGTCCTTGTTACTTGAATGTGGCAGAGAGTGGAGATATATTTTGGTTGGACGAACATGCGGGTAGGGGCAAAGTCCTCAATATGAAAATAATTTGTGGAGGGTGCATGAGTGACGAAAGGTGATGGGTATAGAAAAAGCTCACCACCCGAAGGTGGTATGAGTGTGATGAAACTGCTGGGGCGAGGAGACTGGAAATGGCTTCAGAGTGCAGTTGCGGTGGTTCATTAATTTGGTTGATACTGCCGGGTGGAGCCCACCTGACCGTGGCAGTTTCGGTGATGGTGCGCGGATGACAAAGGTGATGAGGAACGAAAAGCCTCACCACCCGAAGGTGGCACGAGGTGGTCGAAAGTGCTGAGGCGAGGAGAGTGGGAATAGCTTCAGGACGCAGTCGCAGCTGTTGGGGACTGTTGTTGATCTTGCCGGGTGGAACTCAGCGGGAGATCGCTGTCCGGGATCTGCTGCACGGTCCACTGTGGATACGAGCTGTCAGACTTCACAACACGACCCGGTAGACTCAAGTGCTGCTTGCAGAAGGCGCTCTGCTTACGCTAGACCGCTTGAAGACCTGTAGACAAGATTTAATCTCGAAAAGGGCAAATATATCTGACGACGGGTGAGTGGCGTAGTGGTAATGGCCAACCACTGCTGCATAAAGCGAGTCCGCGTTCGATTCCGCGACAGGGAGGTCACCCTGGGATCGAGGCCCCGAGGGGCCGACAAACTGCTGCATTGCGCTAGGAGTTTTATAGCCTGCTCCCCCAGATGGGGATATGAGGGTGAATTTTTTTGTAAAATTTTCGAAAAGTTGTGAGATGTATAGCCATGCTGATGGGCTTTCTGGTAAGCCCACTTTGGGCTTGTTTAATTGACATCTTGATGCCATGTTTGCCAAACAAAGTTGTTGACCTCGTCAATGTCAAGATGCGACGATGGACGGGTGGGAAGACGATTTTCGGCATCACAGCTTCCACAAGAGGGGGAAAATAATGCTGAGGGTCGGAACGTGTTCTTCAAGACCTACTCAAGCGTTATGGTCAGTTTGAGATTCTGAAATGATGAAAAGAGCTCTCTGATGCGTGTTGAAGTTGGCAAATCCGGGATTTTGAAGAGTGACATCGCACATATGTGAACGAACTCATCCTACCAAGAGGCGTGAAATCTTCAAATTCCACCATCCGGTAGAATAGCCATTTGCCTAGTCGTTCGTGCAATTTGAAAGCCGGAGCTGCAAAAATGAAGGTGTGGCGCGTCTATCCCCAAGTCGAGTCGGAGTCGTTCAAGCAGGAGTTGAATGTCAACATTTGACGCTTTCATCCGCAGAAGCCGCACCACAAGGGGGAAAATTATGCCAAGAGTTGCTGGGTATTTCTAGGCTTCGGCCCAATGATATAATAGTTTTTCATGATGTTTCTCATCAATCTAAGCTCCTAGGAGACACTTCAATATGGTGAGTCAGATATGAGGCGAAGAGCAACAAGTACTTAGGGTATGAGTATCTGTGATGGTGACTTGAGAGAATCATTTACATACCAAACGATAGCTGAGAAGCTAGGCTTTTTGACGGTAAAGAGCCTACTTCAATCGATGAGGTGTGGGTTGAGATATCTGGTTTCTCAGTCTTCAGTTAGTTTTCGCTGTTCATCAAAAGTAGCCATCGGGGAGTCAAGTCAGCCACCACACCCTCCAAGACAATAGTTGAAGGCCCCCAAGCAGTACATCAAGAGCATGATATGAGAGCTTCCAAAGAGCCAGGAAATTGTTCAAGGCTGCTCGCAAAAACTCTGGGGAAATCTTGTTTCGAGGCGTGAGTTGATAGCGCAAAGGAGGCCGGTTGAACTGACCAATTGAGACATGTCTCCTCGAAACCCGTGAAATCATTAAAAACGCTCGAACGAGTCAGATTCCAGATATCAGCGTGGGTATTCGTGATTTAGGCTACAGCCTGACTCCTGCCTTCGATCCAGGCAACGACCAGTGGTGGTTGACTCAAGCTCGTGGAACGTTCTCCGCTTTGATCGGAAAACCTCGACATTTTATGGCAGCCTACTGGAATGGATCAAACATGCCTCAACGAGAAGGTGCTTAGGTGGACAATGAGTTATGATGTTGTGATCTGGTAGATTGATGTCTTTAAATCGATTGAACATATTCCCTTCTTTGTAGTATACTCATTCGAGACCCTGCGCGTGCGGCCGGATACAGTATCACGCACTCTCATTTTTGGAGCGAGATGATGATTGGTGATGACTGTGAAGAATGAAGGAGAATGAGCGGATATGCAAGAGCCATGTTGTCGTGAGATGGAGAGCCCTGAGTCAGATGATCAGTACGGTCACCTGTCTCATCAGAGACGTCCTACGCTGAAAGACGACAGCCATGATCTAGCTCCGTTCTAGTGCGAATAAACATTATTTGTCACATGAAAGATCGAATCGAAATTTGATGATCTGTCTCGAATTTGAACGAAGTGCCCTCGAGGCAAGGGTACTCGCAAGGTGAATGGGGATGATGGTGAGGTGGTATAACTTTTCCACCGATTCCTTTCTGGTCATCGGACCTGGCATGTGACTTCGACCACTCAACCGACCGGTGATGTCACTACAGGCATATGTTGCATACCTCGTTTGTTGGATGTCAGTCGGTCAATTGAATTAGCTCAAGCCATAGACACTCAGGTGGATCTTTGTACAGGAGAGTGGAGGTCCTACGGCATCATCCGTGACCTCCACCGTGGCTGGTGGGTCGATTTTGTAGTGGAGTTTCCTCCCCAACTACGTGAGAGCGTTGCAGGTCGGAAGAAGTCGTCAATTTAAGCATTGGCAGCATGCTTGGCCTTGACACCATGCTGACAGCTTGTTTTGCTGCCCGATGAACAATTTTTACTCGGCAATTTCCCCTTGCGGAATTACATTCCTCCGAGAGTTTCACCGGGCCGGCTCAAGTCGTCCCGTCCATGGTCGATGATTACGTCATGATCCTCTTCTGTCTGCCAGGTAGCCGAGGTACAACCGACACACGCAAGGATGTCTACCAAAGTAAGGTCACACTGCTTAAAGAGTACACGTTCAGTATATACGAGTCTACAAGCGGAAAACTAATCTGTGAACCCTTAAGTGATTCAGTTTCCTTTGTTCGCTTCTGCCAAGCTTGGTTCTATTTCATGAACTTAGTCACGCCGTCCATGAGCAGTCAGCAGACTCAGCACTGCAATTGGTTCCATTCCGGACAATTGCGTGAGGCGGTCTTCAGCGGCAATCTGTGGAGCCTTATGAGCCAATCGTATCCCATCAAATTTCGCGCAAGGAATCGGTCTAGCGGCTGTGGCTGGCAAAGATTAGGTTCATTCTGCATGATAGCACTACCTTGATAGAGTTTAAATCAAGCGCCGCCCATTATTTCGAGAGGCAATTTCAACAGGTTTTAGTAAGGCGATGAATCCATCTCCAGGAAGTTCAAAGCTGCGCCCCTCACTGCTCCGTCGTTGCGCCGTAGTGGTTCGGAATTGAAGGTTGACAGTAATTACAGCCTGTACCCGTCAATGACACAGGATGACTATATGCATCTGCGAGCAGACCAAGACCACGTGGCTCCTTTGATCAGAAAATGTGGAAGCCGGATTCCGCTGTATCCGCTACTTCAGATTGAAACTGCCGGTCAAGGGGGAGTGTCTGGTTTTATGAAGCGAAAATAATGCTCGGACTCGGTATCATGAAGCACCTTTCAGTTTGCCCAGATCTGCCTTGCCGCTCAGTAACAGATCCGTTCAGCCAGTGCAACTTCCTTTCTGGTCGCCAGGCTGGCCTAAACATGTCTTACTTCAAGATCTTGACGTTGGTTGATATCGACGCGGGGACTAAGAGACAACATGAATGACCCGTCGAGATTTCCAGTAGCAGCATCGAATCTCGGCCCAGATACGCAGTCAAGCGAGACGACAGTATGGGACTGCGGAATGTCATTCCTTCGTATCTTAAATGAATGGGGTATTCTTATTCTGATGGCGCCATTAGGTTCCCGGAAAAATCTATCTATCAGGTCTTAAGAAGTATCAACGAGAGTGCAATGTAGACCTCGCGTTGTTGCGACATAGAACTCAGTTCCGACAAGCTGTACAATTTGGTTCGCGTGGAAGCCAGGCAATGGTGCAAACACAAACACCTTGTCTACCCGACTTGAAAAAATCGAACATGCGTAGTCGAAGGAGCCTATTCGGCCGCATACTAAAAGACCTGAGTCCAAGAGTATGAAGCAGAAGACAACTGTGGTAGCTACATGTAGACATGAAGGCTCCAAGGCGTTAGTCTGCAAAAGCCTGAGTGTATTCGCGAGTTTGCTTGATATCTGCGGGTTTCCATTCTCTAGGCAGGCACCTCGTGCATGAAGACAATGACCTTCCCGCGTCGGGATTGTTTGCTTACCCTAAACAGAGATAACCTGGAGAGGCTGCAGCCTTGAAATGGTATTCTTGAGTGGGAGGGTGTGCACCTCTGCTCAAGTATAAGAAGGCCCAAATTTTCAAGCTGGTCTTCTCTTCTCTTTTTTTTTTTTTTTCTTCGTCGGCTCTCACGGTTAACACAACGACACAACAAGATATCAACTCACCTTCGACTGATATCGCCTCTTTCGTTGACTTTAACTTTCGACTCCTTTTTCATCTCAAAGGCCACACACACTTACCTCACTCTCACCTTTCCTCGACGCATCGTCTCACCTCACCACGATGCACTTCGTCATCCCTCTTCTGGTCTTCCTCACGACCAACTTCTGGGGACTCTTCCACACAGTACCCTTCACGACTATCAACCCCTCCCGTTCGGTCTTGGAGCGCGCCGTCGGAGGTGTACAGCTGGCGAGCACCCTGTACACCCTCGACCAACTCCCACGCCTGGTCTTCGAGGACACCTTCTCCGGCCTCCTCACAAAGGAGTACCTCCTCGACTGGAACGCCGTCGTCCTGGAGCCTGCAACGGAGCCAGCGATGACAATCAGTCCTGGCTTTCGTCCCGCGCTGGCCCCCGTGACCACCTCCACCGGCCTGTCTTCCACGCCCGCCTCGCCCACCTCGCCTTTCGAGTCGACCGCGACATCCACCTCTGGCCAACAACGCGCGGACTTCACAGCGCAGGCTCATGTCAAAACGGTCAGCGAGTACGTCCTGTTCGCGGTCTTCGTCATCGTCATCTGGCTCGCCATCAAGTGGGCCGAGGCGATGGGTGGCATCGTCTCCGCCAACAGCCAGCTTGGACAGGTAAAAGTCCAGCAACGGGCTCTCTGGGAAGGTCAGGAACTCATCCGGACCGGAATGCAGACGCTCTGGGAAGGACAACTGGCCTTTCGCGACGGACAACAGGCCATTCACGACGGACAACAGGCGATCTGGAACGCACAGCAGGCTCTCTGGCACGGTATGGTCGCCGGGAGTGACAGTCTTGCCTTCCTGGTCGACGTGGCCCAATCAATGCAGGCCACAGACAGACCTGTCCGGGTCGTGGAGGATCTGGACATCGATGAAGATAGTGCAGCAGTCAACCGGACTCTGTATGAAGTCTTGGCTAGCTTGGACTCGCTACGCCAGACCATCGATCGCCGGATGGACGCCTTGGAGGACTTGCGGTCACAAGATGACCCGGGGGAGACCTAGAGGGAGGTCAATGGCAAGGTGGTCGTGGACGCGGAGGAGGAGGAGAGGGAGGAGAATGACGCCATCGCGGCAAATGAGAACTGGATGGTGAGGGTGCCTTGGTCTTGGGGGGCGAAGCAGGCGGATTATCCGCGTGGCTCATACCCTCATTGTATTTTTACTCATACGATGGTTGTTGTAAATGCAATCCTTGTTTCCTTTTCTGGGGTTTCCACGTAGTATCAGCAAGGTTTTAAAGTAAAAGTAAGGTTTTTTTTTGATATCTCAATGTTCAATGAACGACATTTATCGCGCCGACTACTCGACAAGGTACTTCCGGCACGCAGCTTTGAGCATCTCGATGCGCCTTTGCGTGTGGATGAAGACCTCCCGATACATGTCGAGACTCTGCTGAACGACGTCCTGCCGTGTCTTGGCGCCTGCACATATCTCAAGCATCTGCTTTTCCATTTCCTTGCGTAGGAATGGCTTGCTGAGGGATATGCTACTGGGAAGACCAGAGACAACGTTGTCATAGCCTTCCACCAATGCGACACCCAAATGCGTTGGGATTAGCTCTTCAACTTTATTTCTACCGGTTCCCCGTTTGTTGACGACCACATATTGCCGGTCCTTGATCTTGGCAATGTGCTCTGCCATGGTTGCGTCCGTACCAATGCCGTTGGCATCCATGAGACCGATCAACTCGGGTTCGGTCAAGTAATTCGGAGCGGTGGTCTTCCCTTCGGAAATATTCGCTTCTGTAGGCTCGAAAGTCTCGCCTCGTTCAAAATGTGGAAGCTGCTGGCTGCTCTCCCATTTCTCATACACGTAAACGTCGAGATAATTCCGCTCTAAAACGAGCAAGCCACTGGCGTGGAAAAACTCATCGCCGTATTGGATCTCTACGTCAGTCCCTGATCCTTTGGCATCGTCTGAGCAGCACGCGAGAAACCTTCGAACCACAAACTCGTACACTTTTCTCTCATTATCATTCAGAGATGTAGGAGAGACCCAACAGACAGGGTGGATTGGAGGATGAGCCTTGTCGTTGTTACGACCGGATCGAGGAGTTCGGAATTTCCCTTCGATCAAGCTTCAATGATCTGAATCAGCATCATGTGTGTCGACCCGCCTTGACCACGAAAAAAGGAACTCACTCTTTCGCATATTGACCCCATCGGTCGTCTGGGAATTGTGTTTCGACAAGCTTTTTCAGATCAATGGCCTTATCAAATTGATCCGTTTCGGTACGCGGATAACTGATGAAACCTTTTGTGTAGAGAGCCTCGGCAACCTTCATAATCGTTTGACTGTCTATTCGAAGAAAGCGACTGCCCATCATTTGGAGATCAACAGTGGTCAAGGGCAAAGGTCTCCATTTGCTTTTTGGTTTCTGAGTGACCTTGGTCACCTTAGCCTGCTTTGCCTTGAGACAGCGTTCCAACATCATAGTAACAGCTGCGCGATCGAAGAGATGGACACGCCTCCATAAAAAGTTGACTTTCTTGCGCTCCCGCTCAAGCATAACCTTGATACTCCAGAAAGTTTCCGGCTTGAAGTTCTGAACGCGAAAGTATCGATCCACGACGAAGCCAAGAGTCGGAAATTGACATGAACCTTCAAGCAAAACATCAGCACAAGTATTTCAAATGAGATGCACGCACCACCCACCATAACTGATGACTTTTTCCTTCAAGATAGCCGCCACTGCTTGCAATTGAAGCGTTTGTAAGCGGGTAAAGGCAGCGCCGATTCGCAGATCGAGCTCGATTCTGGCGGCAACGGCATTCGCTTGGAACTCATCAAGCTCCACTGGTGCACGAGCTGCTTGGAGGACATGACTATCCCTGTCAGTCAAGTCACGTTCCTTTTGGCAGTCTTGTCCATTTTGCTCGTTACTCACGCTCTTTCCGTGTTGCTGAACCTGGCACGCTTTACTTCAATACGTGCATTGCCAGCCTTGGCTTGATTCCGCACCTCAGTACCAATATGTTCCCCTTCACGATCGCAGTCAGTCCAGATGAACAGCGCTTTGCTGTACCTGGCTTGATTGCGGATGTTCTCCGCAATCGGCTTTTTGTCCTGTTTGCAAGGTTAGATTTTCAGTTCGATACTCGAAGATTTCGGGTCAGCCAGACCTTGTCTACATCTTCCTGAACTGGAGCCTCAAATAAAGCGCCTGGAGGGCAGGACATCCAGCCTTTATATTGGGATGCGAAATCCAGTCCTGTAAGGTGGCCGATCACACTGGTCATGGTAACTGAGCATTGCCCCCACGACCCGCCAAAGTTGAACTCGAATTCATAATTCTTGACGTATTGGTTGCCTCGAATTGCATGCTGAATTCATGACTTAGCTAATTCCTGCTGTTGATTGGTAGAATCCTCCAGGGATGCTTCCTACCGTCTGAAACGATCCGCCTGAGAGATGAGTAGCCACGGCACGGGCAATTGCAGGCTTCTCAGCTACACAAAGAATCTTGCGTGCCATGGCAATCCTACTGCACTACAGGCTGGCAGATCACTCCACGGCAAAAGAGAGCATCATCCTCTTCTAACGGGAAGGCCGTGTTGTTCAGACGCGAGTTCATGCCTGAGGCGAGTAAAGGAAGCAGATCGGGGGAATGACGCGCTGAGGTGCCTGAGGACCCCACATATCGAGCGCCTTAACCCGATGAGGTAACACAAGCTAGCTGGAGGTTCCCTCCGCGAAAGATCCGGACTAGCGAACGCCATTTAAATATCCTTCTTCTACCCCTAGTTCCTCGTGTCCTTACGAGCGATTTCTCTCTATTTCTTGGTCGAGTCCTGCAGCTATGGCCTCACTTCCACTTCCCCGCGTCGACTCTGTCGCGGATTATACCTCATTCAAGCTTACCGTTCAGCCTTTCCTCGAGCAGCTGCAATGGCTACCTGCAAGTCTGCGGGAGGCTGGTCTCAACTTGAATAACCTAGAGGAAGTGTATCTCGCCACCAACCCCATGGTGTCTGCCTTTGCGCTTTGCTCTGTGCTGGCTTGCGGCTTTTTTGCGGCGGCCGAGTTCAATCGCAACTTCTCTCAAGTGGATCGCTTTTGGAGCATCCTGCCTGCTGTGTACAATGTCCACTTTGCTCTTTGGGCACGCATGTCTGGCATTCAGACCCAAACTATTTTCACGATCGCCGTGCTGAGTATTCTGTGGAGTGTATGCATGCCTTTCCACTCCCCCTATAAACAAGTGATGAATTTGCGCTAACTAATTGACCCCCATAGGCGCGCTTGACATTCAACTACTGGCGCAAAGGAGGCTATAAGATTGGTTCCGAGGACTACCGCTGGGAAATTGTGCGATCGCAAGTGAACAACACTTTCCTGTTCACCATCTTCGATTTCACCTTCATCGCGGTGGCTCAGTCCCTTTTGCTCCTGCTCATCACTGCTCCAACCTACGCTTTCGTCGTTGCTGCTTATAACCAAAGCAGCGAGGTCTTCACGCCCGCTGACCTGTTCTTCTCCCGTTCTACAATCTTCATCCTGATCGTTGAGTTCTTCGCCGACCAGCAGCAGTGGGATTTCCAGACTGCCAAGCATGAATACCAGAAGACTGCGCGCATCCCTGAGCGTTACAAGGATAAGTTCACGCAGGAGGATCTGGAGCGAGGGTTCGTCGTCAGTGGTCTCTGGTCATGGTCGCGTCACCCCAACTTCGTTTGCGAGCAGCTCGTTTGGTTGACTCTGTACCTCTGGGCCGCCTTTCGCACTGGGACTTATTTCTCTTGGATCGGTCTTGGTGTCGTCGGCTATGTTCTGATTTTCCAGGGGAGCACTCGTCTCACTGAGTCAATCAGTGCCAAGAAGTATCCCGAGTACCGCGAGTACCAGGCTCGAGTGGGGAGATTCATTCCCCGCCTCTCCGTGGAGCCGAAGAAGATCCAGCCGGCTGCGAAGAAGGCCGCTGCCAAGATCGACGAAGTTGTCGGCACTGAGACAGCGGAAGACAAGAAGAGCAAATGAGCAGGAAGTATTGCTGCTTGCTAGACTCTCAGCCGATATGGCGAAAAAAATAGTGCATTGCTTGCCCCTGGTTTGCACATTCGGTTGGCGCCGCCGTGTCGGACTGATTATACGCTGATTTGAGTCTCATTTTTCACACATACACCTCTCAACTCCCCGTCACTTTGTCACTTGATCTGTCAGAATCTAAATCGAATTGCTTTCATGAGCAAGACTGGGAAGTATTTTGTGTAGCTGGAATGTGATAAGATGTACATGTAGCTTCACTCAAGCAGCCGTCAGCGCTTAAGGCCTGGCCAGACGGGCTGACGATCTTCCAAAGTGCGTTCAAATGGGTCTGGGCTCACTCAAGAACGTGCAAAGTGCCCTGTGATCTCCGACCAGGATGTAGCTCTTGCGCACAGGTCGTTGAGCGCCAGTAGAAGCTCCAAGTGGCTGATTGATACATCAACCAGACTCAGGTAGGTATGTACAGAGTACAGACGGTGAATAATCTAAGTTACCTATGAACATAGTCACATCCATTCCTCGGACGTGGATATTCACCCGTCATTTTGCGTGTTGCCGTTCTCTATGTTCCCAAGAATGTCACGGTCATATGCAAAGATGGGCGTAGCCTATAAGAAGGTTGCTTGATTGGTGGATAGGTAAGAATTGGGATGTATAGTACAATATCCTTTCCACCAAGACAAGATCTCTCGGTCTAAGCGCAAAGAGGGGAGTTTAATGATCTTCACATTCGAGACGTGAACTGGTTTCTGGACGTTGGGAAAGGAGATGATATCAAACAGGATAAGCAAACAGAAGAGTGGCGGAGGGGGGGGAGTAGGAGACACAGAGAGTAGAAAGGAGGAGTAACAGATTCATAAGTACAGAACAAAGTGTGAGTAGGTAAAGAAGTGTGACATAACATCGCCTGGCGACAAAAGAAAGAACAGACCAATCCCGATCTCTAGAAAGCCAAGCCAAATGCAGACCAGATTGCTAAAATGATGAAGGAGAAATTCGAACCGACTAAGAGTACCTGAAGAGCTGGCTTTCTAAGACGGAGGGATCGGGGTCTCGTCGCGGCCATCTTTGCCAGACGTCGTCTCCGGGTCGGTGGCTGGCTCGTGGGGAGCAATGATCTCGCCACCCTTGCCGTCAAAGTATTTGGCAAACTCGGCGCTGTCTGGCCACTCGCGAGGACCCAGGAGACGAACCAAATCGTCGCGACCTAGCACTTCCTTGGACAGAAGCTCCTCCGCGACAATACCCAGCTCCTTCTTCTTGGAGCTCAGCAGGTCGTGGCACTGCTTGTACGCCTCATCAACAATGCGACGAACCTCCAAGTCGATCGTGCGGGCAGTGTCCTCTGAGAAAGGCTTCTGGAACTGCTGGCTTGAGTCGTCCTCGTAGTGGATGTATCCGAGCTTCTTCGACATGCCAAATTTGGTAACCATGGCTGTGGCCATACGGGTGACCTTGTTGAAGTCATCACTAGCTCCGCTGGTGACAGTGTCAAAGTGAAGCTCTTCACTAACTCGGCCACCCAAAGTCATTGCCATGCGGTCCATAAGTTGATTCACGTTCATCAAGTACGTGTCACCATTCGCGGGCAGATATTGGGCGTAGCCCAAAGCACCTTGACCTCGGGGGATGATTGAGACCTTCAACAAAGGATCAGCCCACCGGAAGTACCAGCCACAAATGGCATGGCCGGCCTCGTGATAGGCAACTGTGCGCTTCTCCTCGGGCGACAGCACCAGTGATTTCTTCTCCAAACCACCAATCACACGTTCAATGGCCTGCTCGAAGTGACGCATAACGACCTTGTCGGCATTCTCTCGCGCAGCTGGGAGGACCATTAGTATATTTCCAAGAACGCAGGAGGGGGAGGCAATGTGTGGACTTACCGACGAGGGCGGCCTCGTTAACGCAGTTGGCAATATCAGCTCCCGCAAATCCAGGGGTTAGGGCAGCAAGTCGACCTTCCAAGAAGTCCATGTTTTCGTCGGTGACGATCTTTTTCAGATGAACCCGGAAAATTTGCTTGCGACCATCCATTGTAGGACGATCGATCGAAATGTGACGGTCGAAACGTCCTGGACGCATCAGAGCCTTGTCGAGAACGTCAGGTCGGTTAGTACCGGCCAAGACGACGACTTGCTCGGAAGTGTTGAAGCCGTCCATTTCGGTCAGAATTTGGTTGAGGGTGCTTTCACGCTCGTCGTTGCCGCCACCGAAGTTGGACTTGGAACGAGACTTTCCAATCGCATCGATTTCATCAATGAAGATAATGCACGGTGTGTTTTTGCGGGCGTTTGCGAAGAGATCGCGAACACGAGACGGGCCAACACCGACAAACATTTCCACGAATTCGGAGCCACTGACGCTAAAGAACGGCACGCCTGACTCGCCAGCGGTTGCTTTGGCGAGGAGCGTTTTACCAGTACCAGGAGGGCCGGAAAGGATGGCACCCCGGGGGATCTTGGCACCGAGTCTCTGGAATCGCTCGGGTTGCTGAAGGAAGCTGACAAACTCCATAATCTCGACCTTGGCCTCGTCCATGCCGGCGACATCAGAGAACTTGATCTTGATATCAGTTTCGTGGTTGAATCGCTTGGCACGGCTCTTGCCGATACCGAAGATACCGCTCTGACCAGCTCCTCCAGCACCACGCCGGGAGAACCAGTAGATACCGCCAATGAGCAACAAAGTAGGAGCGAAAGATAACAGAGCGCTACCCCATGGTACTTCATCCACATAAGCGACAGGGATTCGTTCATGATTGGGAATACCGAGCTCGTACTGAGCCTGCTCGAGCTTCCTCTCGAAGCTATCTACTGAGCCGATGCTGAAGTAGACATGAGTCACGGGCTGCCCGGCACCCTCGGGATAGACTTGGTTCACGACTTCGCGGTTGAGATCGACGCGGACACGATGACCATTTGCGACGGTGAGCTTCTCTACAAGGCCTTTATCCAGATAGTTGGACCGGAATTCTTGCCAGGTAATTTCCCGGCCTGCACCCTCGCCAGGGAAGAAGCTGCGGTAGATGTAGTATGTGACGAATGCTGTAACAAGGAAGGATGCAGGATCGAGACGGAACTCAAAGACCTTGGGAGTTGGGAAGCCTTGGTCTTGTTTCTTCTTCTTCTGCTGGTCTCGGGCGGATTGCTCGGGCTCCTTGCCACCCTGCTCTTTGCTCTTCTGGCTAGCCTCTTCTTGTCCATCCTGAGACTTCTCGCCATTTTTGTTCGCCTGCACACTGTCGTCCTGTTGATTTTTGGTGATGCCCCGAATATCTTCCTTGGCGAGATCGCTGGTGTACTTGAACAGCCATCGCATCATGCGAATGTGGTCCATCAAAGACGCATTTTTGTGCTTCTCGATAAACTGTCGGACTTCATCGGGCATGCCATTCTTCATCAAGTGTTTCCGCAGTGTTTCGATTGCCTCGTGCTGTGAATCTGGCATGCGGTTCTTGAGGTGTTTCACGAAAGCATCCAGCTTCAACTGGTCTTCCGAGCTCAAGACCGACTCAGGCTCGCCACCCTTAGACTGGGAATTCTCGGAATCCTTGTTGGGGGGTGTTGGGCCACTGGTGGCATAGTTCCGACTACGAGAGGATGTGATCAGTGAAGACAGTCGGGACGGGTGCGTTCGCAGAGAAGTCGTTCCAGCGCGGCCGAGGCACTCGGTGGCTCTCCTCGAGAACCGGGCAATGTTGCCAGGCCGCCGGAGAACGGAGGCCATTGTCAAGAAAAGAGGAGCCCAAAGGGCTGTGAGAATGAGAGAAAGGGATGATCAATCGGCCTCGAGGTTGATGAACACTTTCGCGCTATCCTTCGGACAATTCAAGGTTGCGGTGGAAAGCTGCCGAGCTGCGGCCACTTTCGGCGCGGGTTTTCCTGAAGCCCCGGTACTCGCTGAGTCATCGTGGAAGAGTCCGGGTCTTGGCCGTTCGATCGAGTTCCCGCCCATCGATCTTGATCTGATTTAGAGTTGACGTGCAGTAGTTGTGCCCATCGGCTGTGATACGTTCTTCCACTTCTCTAAACGTCTTTTTCTTGTTGCAGGACGCTGCGAAGTTCTCACTGCCGTGAAGGAGATGGGATGACCTGATTTCGGTACCACTTCCGAGATACTGTAATGGTTAATTACGTCCAGTCTGAAGTGACGAGGTGAGCTTTGAGAGAAGAAAGGTTCTCACATTTCATTGTTTTCTTCAAGACCTGCTTGAGCATGTTGAATACCATCCGAAGTGTCTTTCTGAGAGTCGAGGAGCACCTACCGGAAACTGTTAACATTTGTGCAAACGAAGAGTGACGAGGTGAAGTGCCGCAATGACGGGGAGGAAGACAATCACGATACAGGTATCACCGCTTCTGGACTCTATCTCATGGGTGTTGAGCAATAATAGTCCAAGCTTTCTGGGCTACGCCGTGTTTTCATTGGTTCAAGAACAGAAAAAATGCATAAACACTTCATAACTTCCGTAATTGCATTCATGTGATGCTCGCTGTGGTGGGCCTCCCAAGATTTTGTAAATATCCGGGGTCAATCTACCCTTGAAAACAAGTCTGTGTATCGATCTCAGAAACCTGACTAAGTGGCACGGCAGACTACCTAGGTACCGGTAGGTAAGTAAGTACCTGCCATCGAGTTAAAATTGCGAGTTAGGTATGCCCGTGGCACAAGACAATTCGCACTCAGTTGTACGCCATAACCATCCGGGCTCCATCCTTGAGCGTCAATATACTCGCAGTCCATAAATGTCCGGGCTGAAATCATAACCAACAGAAGATATGTAGGAGTGTCGTGGCGCTTTGCTGGAACGCTATCTCGAGCGGCCAAGAGAGTTAGTAAAGACTCGGCTCCACTCTCAACCCGTGCACGTCCATTCAGTTGTCTCTCGGCTGAAACGGACGTGAAGGTCAATGCGATGCAGGACGTAGAACCTAATAAGCATACTTCTCATTGAAAGGAACAATAACGTAATAAGTGAAGCAACCCCTGCTCTATCCTGGCCTGCTCGTAGGCCTCGTCTGTCGATTCGTCCGACTTGAGCTCAGGTGATCTCCTGTAACCCTGAATTTAAGCTACGCATAGATTGCATACTGACATCCCTGCCGACGGGGTCGGTCCCATAGGCCGGTGGTTGATTTCTCTGCTCCACGCAGAGCATCGGAAGTCCGTGTCACAATAATAATGATGGTCAGGCAATGGACTGCTTCTGTAAGTCTCTGAGTCCTTTTTGCGACCGGATATTGCGCACGGATGATGATACTTACATTCCATAAGGATGTTGGTCATGCACGGCTGTGCCGCATAGCCATGCATCAAGAGATCAGGGTCGCACTGCAGTGCCTCTCGACAAGAGCTTCGCTTGATGAGCAAATGACCACCTCTTGGTCTGATGTGGATGCTGTTACTTAGATTCTGTCATTCACTCGTGTAGACCAAGAGGATGGAAAGGACATGGTAGAGTATGAAAGACAGACTACGATGGGGTCTGACGCCGTTGGGTACCATTCGGCTTGTCCTTTCTCGCTACCAGTGACCGTATCCATGCGTGCACTTAGACTAATGAATTGCTAAAATAGCGGGACATTCCGATAAGTTTCAGCTATAGAGACGAACTACTACTAACACTGCTACTATGTGCTATGTACTAGTACGTCCACTAGTTACTGAAAAAGCTTCCGGAATGCCGAGGTAGCCGACAACCGGCACCACACTTGGCACAATCTCCCCACAAAAGCTTGTCTGAGCTTAGCAGCGAGCCAAAGTCTACCCATTCCCGAAGATTCGCCACAAAGTTAAACCCCTCAAAAGATAAGACTGCAGTTTTGCCATACGTGTCCTTGACTGAATGTGTGTCATGCACTGCGGATCTCCAAGTTATCACTCCCTCAGCCAGGGTTTCGTTCATCGGTCCAACACCCCGTCGCCCGATAAGCATGCATCCCAAACAGGCAAGGATTGACGTCGGACGTCTGGCTTAGCCGCCAAAGATGAGCGTCGCCCCCTTTCTTGTGTGGCTGGCACGCGGAAGCCGAACAGATTGGAGCGAGAGATGGAGGTGGACAACAGTATTTCTCAATTGGCCGGTCAAACAGTTCCAAAGGCGACTTCGGTGCGAGAAACCTCGCCCACCGACCCAAGTTTCAGAACGGTTTGATTCATTTGGGGCCGGTCCCGCTGATTCGCGTGACGGGCCCTCGACCGGAAAGGTTCTGGTGGAGGTCCGTCGGAGTAGCGCTCTTATCGCTTTCATGCCCAGTCTGGATCAAGCTTTCCAAGGAAGTTTGAATCCATCGCCGACAAGCCTTCCATAGGAATTCCCTCCCTCGAGTGGTTCCGAGGAGCGGGTACCTCGCTCCATCACACGTGCCAGAAACCTTTTTGTCAAGGCACTATCAGCTTTCAATCACCGCAAAAGGCTACACACCACTAGAGTGAGCACTACAGCTGTCGCATTCGGCGAAGTAATGCGCCAGAAATGGAGCATATCGCTGAAAATCACCGTGTTTTCGACCACCACGCAGGACACATCGTCTTCATCATGCAGTACACAGTCCTTACGTAGTCGCACCCAGCCATGAATGTTGGCTACCGCAGCAATTGAACCAGTGATGAATAAGCGTTTCATTACATCGCCACTGATCAGGTCTGGTGGCGCTGTCTTTCGAGCGCAAGGTGACTTGGATGCACCACCGAGAAGGAGAGACATGTCTATCCTATGGCCTATTCCCCGTGGCGGCTGACACTGACAGTGGCCGAAACGCAAGCGATAAGAAGTTGGGGACCATTCCTGTAACTGTTCACACGCGCATGGACTGCGTGGACTGCTTCGTGCAACCCCATTGAGGGACAAAAAGCCCGTTAGTCGGACACTAGCGGGCTTCTGCCGGCGGGCGTGCGCGATGCAACATTCACCTTCTTCTTTGGGATAAGCTATCTCGACTGCCCCGCTTCGGCTCGAGGGATCGACTATCCACCGGTGGAGAGAGGCGCATCTAGCATGCTTCTGGAGGTGTCGCTTGGTTATCTGCGCGCGTGACAGCGTCTTTGCTCGCTGCCGAGGGCCCAGTGGGTGTTTAATGGGGAAAAGATTCAAATATGGCGCCCAACCCCGGATGTGTTCTCGAGTCGAAGCAGGTCAAAGGAACACTTTCACGTCGACTCTTCGTTGTCCAAATTCGTGACAATGCCGGAAGACTCAGAACGTGTGGAAGAGCATGTCCCCTCGCCACTGGTGGTCGAGGAGAAGGAGAAGAGTGACACCAAGGAGATGTCTACGTGGAAGGAACCATCCATCAAAGAAGTTCCTCTACCGGCATACACAGACAATGAAGCTCTTTCGACTGAAAAGATCGGCCCCTTGGAAGACGCGGAGGAGATCGTTACTCATGTCATTCATGTGGACGATGACCCATCCCTCAGTCCCTGGACCTTTCGCATGTTCTTCATTGGTGAGTTGCTAATCATCAGCGTGGACGCGCATCCAACAGGTGACAGGAGGAATGCTAATCACTCGGCGCGGAATAGGCATCGGTCTCTCGGCCTTTGGTGCTGTTCTCCAAGAGATCATGTACTTCAAGCCTCAGGTTGTCTTTGTCTCAGTCATGTTCTTGACAGTCCTAGCCCAAGCCATGGGTACCTTCATGGCAACCTTCCTCCCAAAAGGCGGTGCTATCGGCCGGTTTCTCAATCCTTTCCCGTGGAACCGTAAGGAGCATACCGCAGCGGTCCTGATGGCTTCGGCTGCCTCAGTTTCTTCACTGTCGACAGAGGCGCTGTCTGTACAGAAGCTCTGGTATGGGGGCTATCCCAACCAAGCCGCCGGAATTTTCATCACCTTATCCTCCCAGCTCATTGGGTACGGTGTCGCCGGCATGATGCGAGGCGTGTTGGTGTATCCCACTGCGATGCTGTGGCCTTCAAACCTGCCCATCACGTCCGTCATGGAAACTTTGCATAAGCCCAAGGCAGAGACAAGGAAGCGATTCAAAGTCTTTTGGATTGTTTTCGCGGTGATCTTCTGTTGGGAGTGGTTCCCTGAGGTAGGTCTTGTGATTTCATTTCCTCCGGATCCTTTTCGATCAGCTCTGTTGACACCCTTGCAGTACATATTCCCTCTTCTGTCGGCAGTCTCAGTCTTCTGTCTTGCAGATCAGAATAATGCCATCTTCACCAATCTGTTTGGTGGTTCTCAGGGTAACGAAGGCATGGGCTTCCTTTCCGTGTGCTTTGACTGGAATTACATCGCTGGATTTGGATCGCCTCTGTGGATGCCTTTGCAGACCCTCACCAACAGTTTCATTGGTTACCTGGGATGCGTCATTCTCTCAATGGCCCTCTATTATGGCAATATCTGGCGGGCTCAAGATTTCCCCTTTATGTCTCAGCTTCTCTACGACGGCAGCTCCAACTCTACCAATTACGTTCCGTACAACGAGACGGCTATCATGAATGCAGATTTCACGGTCAACAATACCATGGTCGATCAAATGGGCACGCCATATTTGACCGCTACCTACGTCAATTATCTCATTGTGTCCAACGCAGGCATGACTGCCACCATTGTACACATGTTGCTTTGGAACTACAAAGAGGTGAAGCAAGGCTGGGCTTGGATGACTATGGCCAACATCAAGACGCTTCTGCGGCCTTCAGCATACATGTTCTGGCGTCAATCTGGCAGCCGGACTGAGGAAGAGAAGGAGAAACTTCGCCAGGACCCTTCCATCGATCCTCACTACAAGCTGATGCTTGACTACGACGAAGTTCCCAACACGTGGTACTTCTGTATCTTCGCAATCAGCTGGGTTGTCGCGCTCATCTGCTTGTATGTCATGAAGTCCACCCTCCCATGGTGGGGCTTTGTGATTGCCACCCTCTTCCTCTTCGTATTCATGGTCTTCTTTGGAGCACAGTATGGTATCACCGGTTTCGGTTTTAATTTGCAGTCAATCTTCCAAATGTTGGCTGGGTACATGTTCCCTGGTCGTCCGCTAGGTAAGTCTATGTCTGCTTCACGCTTGGACTATTATCTCGGCCCGGCGCTAACTCAAGCGCAGCAAATATGTACTTCACCACCTACACATACAACGGCATGACGCAAGGCTTCCTCCTCGCAAGAGATCTGAAGCTTGCTCAACAGAATAAGCTGTCTCCCAAAGCCACATTCACCACGCAAGTAATTGGCTGTGTGATGGGCGCCCTTCTCAATTACGTGATGATGATCAGGTAAGACGAGCTGCTCCAGGCATATGAGCCCTCGAGTTGACCAAATGCAATCGAATACTGACCCCTATACCCTCAGCATCGTTCAAAACCAAGCCCCCATTCTCGAGTCCGCCGAGGGTACCAACGTCTGGTCCGGCGCCCAGATTCAACAGTTCAACACTCTCGCCATTGCCTGGTCCATCGCACCCCGAATGTTCTCCTTTGGCGCTATTTACGAATGGGTGACAGCCGCCTTCTTGGTCGGGTTCCTTATGCCGCTGCCCTTCTACATCATGCACCGATTCTTCCCTCAACAGAAGATCTGGCCCTACTTCAACACCGCCATCATCATCTGGTACTGCGGAGAGCTTTTCGTTGGTTTGAACGCCTCCATCACCAGCTACTACATCATCGGCTACTTTGGTCAATTCTACCTGCGACGCTACCGTCCCCAATGGTTCGTCAAGTGGAACTACCTGATCTCTGCTGCACTGGATGGCGGTACCCAGGTCATGGTCTTCTTGGCGACATTCGCTGTCTTTGGAGGCTCTGGAAAGGCGGTGCCGTTCCCTACATGGGCTGGAAATCTGGCAAACAACTTTGACCGATGCAAGTACAATGCCAATGGGTAGATCACAAGGTTGCCCCCGGCTTTGATGTGCTATGTCTTGCCCCTTGTGCTGTGCCGCATCCCCGCGATTAGGCTTACAAGAGAAGAGATGTGTCATCCGTACCATTAGGGGGCCGTTTCATGTTTTACTTGTCTCAGTCCGTAATATTGTTAATAATTCCATCACAACGTTTCTACTCAAGATTTTTGTTGTCGTAAGCTAATGCGTACCAACACAGTAGTACGTTTTTCTATTTAGTCTTGCCTGGACTCGGACCCCCCATCCTCCTGTCATCTTCAGGGCTCTTGATGACTTGAGCGTCTGCTAGGCCACGCAAGGTCCTGAGGTGCTTTACCCTCCTCGGTAGTATTTACTTTACGAAGCGCGCCCGATGCCAGTATACCGCCCGCGTGCGGCCATGATACTAGGTACCAGGTAGGTAAGACCGGTTCTTGTGCTCGGGCTAGGATTAGGTCCCTATTTGCCCTAGCTTAAGCAGTCAACTACTGGCGCCCGGCTGTACGTAATGCTACCGGGAGGTTTGGAGGATGGCCTTCCTTGGTGGTCTTCGAGTCATGAGCCTTCTAATGCAGTGGACCGTCATCGGTCTGGCCCTGTTCATCGCCTGTAACAAGAACAAATGCGTCCCCAACTGCTTGCATCGACCTGCCGTTGCTCGAGATGGGACACCCCCCTTGCTCGAGATGGGACACCCCCCTTGCCCCAGCATCTTCTATTGGTATCCTGTCGCATGTGGTTTCACTGGCTCACATTCTGGTTTCCGTCTACGGCTCGACGCGGTAGCCCGGGAGGGAGTCATCTCGAGAGCGGGTCACGAATTGAATGTAATGATTATTGTGTCCTTTCTCCTCATTCTCGAACCAATTGAACGCCATCGCACTGGAAGGGGAGGGTTTGATTATACATTGGAGATGGTCAGGCGATAAAAGATAGACAAGTCATGGTCTCAACAGCAACGCTTCACCAAACAGAAAGCAGACATGCCACAATGAAAAACTCCAAACTCATGAAACCCTGCAGCAAGCACTAAGAGCTTGAGGCATAGCCAGGGGTTGGACATACGAATGATAAGTGGCGATATAGGGGAGATGGGTATTTTGAGTTGCGTTGTTGGAGAGCCCGATTACGACGGAGGCATGCCGGTGGCTCCAGATCCTTCAAAGATTGGGAAATTCATCGACATGTCCGCCCAATCCCACTCTATTGTCATTGGCATTTGCCAAAGATCTTGTGGAACAAATGGCTGCTGGAAAGGTCCCGCGTTGGGACTCATGGGCCGGAGTGACTGATCGGGGAACGGCATTCCACCCATCTGCCCTGGGCTCAGCATATCTGGGAACTCTTGTGATAAGCCAGACATGGTCGGAACGCTAGAAATATAATCAGCAGAGATGCCTGAAGTGGGTGGCACCGCCGCCTCGTTTGTGAATCCTCTGTCTGTGAAAGGAGGAGCCTCGGCAGGAGCCTGTTCTGCGAACATAGAGGATGAAAAGGACGGATACGGCGGCGCGGAGGCTCGGCCCGCTGGCTGTGGTTGCCGCGCGCCTGTTCCATTTGCGTCTGGGGATCCATTTGCATGTGGTGTGGTAGCTTTTCGCTTCTTGCGTGCGTGTGATTCCTTTTCAGCCTTGTCCAGAACGACTTTGGCGATCCTTTCGAATTCGCCGCACAGTGCCAGCATACGCTTGATGCTGCCATTCGACTCATCCGACACAAGTGTGGACAGGAAATTGACCACGACATTCATCAATTTCACGTCAGACCGAGCACGTGCATCATTTGGATTTTGGAGAATGTTGGCGAACAGGGTCACAAGAGCGGACACGGGATAGTAGAGAATCAACCTGTCGCGTAAAGTCAGAACCCGTAGAACACCACTCAAAATGAACAAGGTCTGATTACCAAACACATGCAAAATCTCCCTGTGGGATATACTTGATCAGATTGATTGACGCTCGAGCAGCAGTCACGCACAAGGCGGCAGACATAAAAACCCTCGGATTCAAAGGCCGAGCATTTAGACCTTGAATCGCATAGTTGGAAAGTCGACTTGTCCAATAGCCGTGATGGACAGACATGCGGTGGATGGTTGTCAGACAATTATAGTAGGCAAAGTGGAGAACAACGACATGGATCAAAAGAGGTCCATGCGTTGCTTGAATCTCATGCTCGGGTCGATATTCGATAGGAATGCTGTCCTTCCAGTCTTCTAGCTCTTTGTCCAACTCACCAATCGTATTGAGCAATTCGCCATCAGACTGCTTAGAAGCTTTGGCTGAGTAGAGCTTTTTGTAGACCCGACTTTCGATTGTGGCGAATTCGCACAAAGACCTAAACAGATTGAACTTTCCTTTGCCGTCGGCAAGCGGCACATGCCCAACGTTATCTGGAGGATCTTCGCTCGGGAGATCAACATTCATATCGTCGTCGTCCTGCACCGGCGGCCGTCCCGAACGCAAACAAATGCTTTCAAAATGATCAGTAAACTCTTCTTCAAGTGGAGGTCAGGCCTGCTCAGAAAGAAAAACTTACTCTTTATCGAGGCAGTAAGCAATCCAAAAAACTCGTTTGCGCTGCTCGACTTCGACCGGATTCAGTCCGAAGCTAGATCCCCGCTTGTGTAGGCCAATGCTATGGGAGAGGCGAATAGCGGCGGCCACCAAGAAAAACGCTGGCTGAGGATTGGGCGTGCCTTGTAGGAATAGACTCTGCCAAGGAATGTCAGGATCGGAGCAAGGTCGTAGGCCTAAGATGGTTTTGGCGACTCACCATTCCTAGTAAAGCTTGAACACTAAGAAGGTCGGTATTTCGCATGGTCAATTCCGTCAAGACCCCCATGGCATTTTTCAAGTAAAGCCACGCCTTTTTATCCTCCTCGTGGGGCACGAGGTTGCTCATCACGCGCAGACGATGAGAGATGGCCAACACGACGTTGATGCTCGCCCACCAACCCGAACCCTCATATGGATCGCGCGAGTACTGCCGGTCCACCAGGTGCATGAAGGTTGCCTCGTGGAAAAGAGGGAACATGCAATTGAAATTCTCGAAAAAGTCCTTGAACAGCGATAGCGCCTCCTCTTTCGGTGGTAGTGGTTTGAACACCCGTCGTGCGAAAATGTCGCTAAAGATCTCAGGCTTCCAATACATCCACTTGTTGTCATCCACATATGCCGAGGCAATCATTTCTTGAAATGATGTATCCCCCGTTTTCTCATTGACCCATTGTATGCCTTTGGGAGAGAAGATGGAGAATCCAGAAGACGAACCTGCATCTAAGCGGTCAATTGCTGCCATTCCGTTCTCTTTCTCTCGTGGCAGTGACGCTCAATGACTTTTCTTACCTATGTAACGGGTTTCGCCGCAGTTGTTGGTCACCAGCGAGCACATCATATCCGACAATGCCTCCACCTCAGTCTCGGAGCCTTTTTGTGAATCCGGGGATGTTTCGGCGGTGCGGGGGCTGGAATGTGAATCCATGCGGGGTGTGGTACAGTGAGAAGTAGTCTGCGGTTGCGGGGTTGCACTTGTGGCACTCGTTCGAGATGCACCTTTGGCGGCGTTGAGGGCGTTGGTCCGATCGGCCAGTCGCTTTTCCAGTGTACCCAGATCTGTCTTTCCATTGTCGTCTTCCGAAAGGAGGCCGGAAAGTCGGAGGAGCGATTCCATCCGGCCCAGGCGATTCTCTAGGCCCTCGATGTATTTTGCGCTGTGTCCAGAGTGACAAGTGAGCAGACGAGCGATTGATCTCAATGCCCGTCATCCTGGGCTTGGGGTATGGACCTACCCTTTGGGGGGATTTCGTTTCTTCTCGACTTGAGTGAAGATACACTCCGTTTTGTAATTGATGCAGTGGGAACATTTGGGCATCTTGCCATCACATTTGATTTTTTTCTTGCGACACATGTCGCAAGCCTAGTCACATGAACTCGATCAGCTCGATGAGTTTCATTGTTATCACCATGCAGCGCGACATACTCGTGCAATTCTCCGCCGCTTCGCATCATTGGCATCCTCTCCCGCCGCCAGGTTCGAGTCGTCCGCATACAGGGACCCCGCGAGGCCACTCGAGTTGGACGCATCTTGTGAGTATCCTGCATAAAGCTGCTGCTGGTGCTGGTGTTGGTGCTGATGTTGTTGTTGTTGTTCTTGTTGTTGCTGCTGCTGATTCATCATCATCTGGCTCATATCGAATCCCAACCCGTCTTCTTCCTGGCCGTCCATGACGACGGCGGTTTTTTTTCTCGGTGGCGCGTCCGTACGCCGCGGGAGTGGAGCAAGACCGAGAGTGGGCGGGCGGTCGATTTAATCAGAGCTCTGCGGGGGATGTGCGTTATCTAATCCCGCTGAATTTCCAGTGGTGTAAAGAAGTTTGCGAAGGAGCAATGAAGTCGAGGAGAGGCGAAGAGGAAGACAACGTGGGATGACGCAGTGAGGAGGTTTAGTCGAGGATCAGCGAGACCAGCACAGATGAAGACGCCAGACGGAAAAGCTGCGCCCGTTGACCTGATCCAGCGGTAGTGCAGTGGAGCGCAATACTACTGAAGTAACTTTGCGGAGGAAGCCGTCTAAAAGAAATGGGTCTGTCCCGAAATCGAGGTTCCGCTGAGTCAACAGACCTTGACCTTTAGTACCTTCAAGTCACTGGGAGATGAATCCACCGGCACGCAAGTTGCGGCAGGATGACTTGATGAAGATAGCAAAAGGCCCACCAGCCCACGAGTTAAGTTTTCTTTGACGGGCAGTCAACGGCACGACCCAACAGGGTACGGGTACGGGTTACGGACTACGGCCAGGGACGCCAGCCCGCACAGATATGGACAGCTCCGAGTGCCAGGCATCTGTCCATCGGTCGAATACGGAATACGGATCCCCTCGCAGGCTGCGAGTTTGACACTCCGGCTCCGCCGACAACTCACAAGCGATTGTACCGGGTACCTGAGGTACCTACTAACCTTGAATCATCCTTTTGAACTCCCTACAAAACCCTCAGTAGCTGCTCCTGGTTTCTGCCACTCTTTGCTGGTACACTCAGATGATGAAGTTGAGATAAAGTGTCAACGATGGATCTAATGCTAGCATACAGCACGGACGTTTCGGGTCTCTTAGCTCGAGTGATGTAGTAAGTTGTTACTATAAGTTACCTACCAGTGACACCAGATGATCAGAGCCTTAGTTGTTCGGTAGTATTCAACCCGCACTTTTGTACGGGAGACTTCCAACAATAATTGACTACAAATTGCACAGAACTAAACCCAACGGAATGTGCTTAACCCCGAATGCCGACAAGGTGGGAAGTCTTGGCAGAGGCCGGCACCTGGACCATCCGATACTTCGGGCACCGCGATCCAGAGATTCAATGAGACCCTTCGAACACAGTTGGTAGGGGCGGAGTCGCGATGGGGTTTCCAATTCCATCAGTCTTGGATCAAAGTGAACGAGTACAGCAATCCATCTGTAAATTATAACACAGCATGCCCGGTCGTTGCTATGAAGCCCGGCTCATCGGACTTGAAGACTCGACAAGATCAGTGACGCTCTACTCTTCGTCCGGTTTATTCGTCCGAAACCTCCGTCACCACTTCAATAGCGGGCTCCAAATGGGGGTTTGCCAGGTGGAAGAGGTCAGGTGATTGATCGGGAATTGACTCAGGCGGCGGTTCTCCCCGGCCGTAGCTCTGAGTCATCAGTAGTTGGGCCTGCCCGCCCTGGTGAGGTCAATCCAGGGCATTCTTCGCCAGATGGAACGCCATTGACTACATCCCATGCCAGGTGTATCTACTTGCTTATAAGAGGACTCGTTTAAAACAAGGACAAGATAGCTGATCAAAAGACCTGACCGTCGCCAACATAAACAACCGAATCCAGGACAGACGTGTATCACTGAGCCTGCACCTAAGAATAGTAATGACATAGAAAGCGTAGCACACTTGGACGGTTCAGTAACTAGCGACTGTACTAGGTGTTCTACCTAGCAAGCTCGATCGCAGATTTCAGGCATCAAACCAGAGACGTAAAATGTCCACGATGACGGCAGGACATGGTGATATATTTCGAGGAGTGGCGATCAGGAAAGTAATATAGCACAGAGAAAAGGGACAAGGGAAAACGCATAGAGTACACGACGATTGAGAGCCCCGGTCACCGTAGTGACCCAGAGCAACCCAAGCTGTTGGAATGCAATTCACAAACACAATAGAAAAGAAAAGCAACGCCTCGCTATGCACCGAAATGATAATCGGTCTTGCCCGGAGAAAGTCACCACTCGTGGGTGACTCCGACAGCTGGTCGTATCAAGTTTTCAACTAATACTGGCCACGGCGGTGAGACGGGACTTGGGTTGAAGAGAATCGATCGGCACCGAGGGGGAGAATCACTCATGCCGCAATATCGAGTTGGCATATCAGGAGTGTTTATCGAGGAACTCCTTGGCTTCGTTGATTTTGGTGGCTAGGTACGGGCTGCCGCCACGATCGGGATGGTTGAGAAGCATAAGTTGACGGTGCTTCTTGCGAATCTTGTCCTTGTTCAGTTTCCGCTCTCTAAATACCAAAAGTCAAAGGATTAGCATTTGCGGGCATGAAGGTTCGGTCGATCGGTCCGTCGAGATGACACATACGGAAGTTCAAGGATGAGGGAGGCCTCGCGACGAGTCATGCGCGGTTCAAAGCCACTATCAATTGTGTTAGTGTAAGCAACAGCGTTATCGCACTCGACCGAGATAGCACAAACCCTTTGTAGAAAGCCTTGCCAGCGGCGTTCACGCCGCCCTGAGACCGACGATAGGCAACGAGACCGGCACGGCCCTGAGAAACAAACAGTCAGCGAGATGACGTTCGCGAGGGGCCGTGGTTGTGAAAACCTTAGTCAGGGTAACCTACCAAAAAGGCGGCGACACCGACTCCAAGACCAACAGTCAGAACAGATGCCATATTGCTGCGATAAAGAAATGAATGCGGTGGAGAAGAGGTCGAAAGTCCGGAGAGCGTTCGGTCATGGAGGTTCTGGAGGCGCTGGCGGGATAAAAAGTCAGCGCACGGGTCCCGAACGGGTTTAGCGCCACCTCCTCCACGCCGACTCTGCCTCTCCCAAGGAAAAAAAAAGTTCTCCGAGATAACAATCAAAGGAAGCCCCAGATTCATCCCACACCTCAGCAACCATGCGGTAAGTGCTTCGTTTCCAGGCACATTTTGGCAACTTTGAAATCATCGCCCATCTAACAAAATGATTTATCTTTTCGTACTAGTGTGGAGACTTGCCACTTCTGTTCCCGCCCGGCCTTCCCTGGGAAAGGCATCACATTTGTCCGCAACGATGCCCGCCAATTTCGGTTTTGCCGTTCCAAATGTCACAAGAACTTCAAGATGAAGCGTCAGCCCCGTAAACTGAAGTGGACCAAGAGTCACCGTGCCGCCCGTGGTAAGGAGATGATCGTCGACTCGTCTCTCGTCCTCTCCCAGTTCGCCAAGAAGCGCAACGTCCCCGTCAAGTACGACCGCAACCTGGTTGCCGCCACTATCCACGCCATGCAGCGTGTCGAGGAGATCCGCCAACGTCGCGAGCGTGTCTTCACCAAGCGTCGTCTGGCCGGCAAGATTGCCCGCGATCGTCAACGCGAGGCCGACCGCAAGGTTGTCGCCGAGGGCGAGCACCTCATCCGCAAGGAACTGCGCGAGCGGGAAGAGGGTCGTCCCATGGTGGCCGAGCAGAGCAAGGTCGCCAACCGGGTACACGGAGCCGATCTCTTTGCGCAGAAGAAGAAGACCAAGGTCTTGGTCGACGGTGGTGTCGAGGAGGAGGCGATGGACATGGATTAGAGGAGAGTGGGAAATGGTCGAGAAAAAAAAAGAAAAGGAAATCTTCCCCTCCCGCTCACTCCTCCGGTGCCGTCGAGTTTTTTTTTATCATTTCTTTTCAGTTACCCATTTCTTTGTGATTGGGACCGCTACGACACGATTCCTGGAGTTGGGCTTGCATTATCATTGTGGTTCTCACGGTGTTTTTCAATTCTGTCTATCTTTCTTGTTTGATTTTTTTTGTTTCGTTTTTACCCTTGGGTTACTCAACACTTGTCCAATCCTCCAAAAGCTTTCGATATCACCTGAGCCACCAGTATAGGGGCAAATGGACCAGTGAAAGTTGGGACCAGTGAAAGTGACGATGAAGAAATTCAATCATTCCTTTCAACAGCATTACCACAGGATGACTAGTAGACAGTAGACACTAGACAATCTTCCTTTCCCGTACATAATACTTGCTCACGTTCCTCTCGCCTAGAGAGGAGGAATTTAGGAAAAGGCAGGTCAGAAGATGAGTGTGCATTCCACGTTGAAGTCAATGGCACCACGGTTCTATTCCTTCTTAATTGCCGAAGTTGGCTCCGAGGAAACAAGACCTTGGCAGGATTAATGAATGAAGACGTTACAAGGCCTAATTGGAGGGTTGCAGCATGCATTTGCATTCTGCAGGTATCCCATCGATTCAATGCGTGCACCGAATCAAGGGACATTCATGCTCGTAGTCTCGTACATATGTACGTATTCCCCCCCAGCAGTATAAGTAATTCTATTCTATCATATAACCTGTCATTGAAGACCCATTCCCAAACGCCACCACAATCCAACAAAGCGCAATGAAGCCCATAATCTCGTGTTCGTGTACACCTGTATATCTATCGGAATGCAGTTCTATCGCCACGCCATACCCCTATCCATATCCGAATTGAGATGATCCCCCGAGGTCCGATAATCACTCAACTCCTCCTCCGACTGCCGATGAAAACCCTTTGCACCACGGCGGGAGCCCAATCTCGCCCAGCCCAAAAGTCCAATGAACACTGCGCTGACAACGGCAACGAGAACAGAGTAACCCACGATCGCCCCCGTCGACGCATACGACCAGCTCAGTCCGATACCACCATTGATAATGGCGAGGAAAATGACGATGAATCCGAAGTAACGATGCACGACGCCGAACTTGGTCGCGGACTGAGTCTTCTTATATTGGAGGTGGTGCCAGAAACCCATGGCCCATTGTAAGATGATGGCGAGCAGGATGATGATGCCGATGATTTGGTGAGTGGAGCCCCATGACTGGGACTTGGTGAACTGGGTGCTGAGGTAGAATCCGATAACGAGACCGACGATGGCGATGCAGCTTGAGAGTGTCTGATTGACCCAGTGCCATCGGACGCTCTTTGGATACACGCGGAGGAGGATCGCTCCAAAGGGAAACAGGAAGATGATAGCGATGCAGGCTGCGACTGCGTGAATGATGCTGGGCCAGTTGCTGTCGGATTTGAACTCCTCGGATTGGGTGCCCTGGGATGTTGTGTAGGAAGATGGCAGGCTGCCTGATCCACCTGTGGCGTGGACCATGTCCACGTTGAAGACGCCTAGAAGGTGGCAGACGTTAGCTTGGCCGATACCTTTTTGTATAGAACCCTTGATATTCAGCAAAACCATGACATACCATATTTGGAATGTCTCTCGATGCTCGCCGTCTTGGAGTCACTGCGCAGCATTCGAACACTACTGCCCGAAGGACCCAGGGCAAAGTTCCACGGCTGCGAGGAGGACTTTACATCCAGCGAGCCCGTCTTCCAGCTCGTGCAGTTATTGCATCGGCCGTTGACCGTCATGATGTTGTTGGCAAGACCGGTCCCGTCAAGCAGGGTGACATCGATGGAAGTGGAATACACCGGCTCGCTTTCCCCCGAGGCGAGTCGAGGGCTCACAGTCACATCTGGATCGGAAAACAAAAATGAGAGACAGGTTTCATCAGAGTCAAGCGACAAGGGAATTCATGGACAAACATACTCTTCCCATCTGCACTCGAATAGGCCACGATCATCAGGGAATTCTCCATCCTAGCACCCGTTCCCACGGCCACCCAGCTGTAGCTCGCCGGGCCGGAGAGATGGAAGTACAGGTCATTGGATCCATCCGGTATGTTCAAGGCAAAGGTGTAATTGGCATTTGATCCCAGGGGGTAATTGTAGATGGCAGTGGCGTCCGTCGCAGAGATGGCAACCCCAACGTGGATGGAGAGTATTGAGAGTCCTACATGGCAACCAAGATGGAGGAATGTCAGTATCTCGATTCCATTCGTGCCATCGTCGGCTGCCAGACTCGTCACCGACTGGATCACTGGATCAGGGCGGTCTTGTGGCCATTGGAACCGACGGCCGTTTGGCAGCATGATGCCAAGGCAGCCAAGCAATGAAGCCAAGCCTGAGGATGCATGATGAAGAGACTCGAAGACTGACCTGCGAGCAAGCAACGTGTGGCTCCACCTCTCAACAGAGAAAGCATTATGAAGGCAGTCCCTGTTCACTCGAAGCTGAGAGACGAAAACAGAAGAATCAAAAATTTCGACCGATTTGCACGATCAGACCCAAGATGAAAAAAGTCCAATCGAAATGAAAACACGCAGAATAAGAATGAAATGGTAGAAGCAACGACCCGGGGGCGAACGGGGAATCAATCAAAGGGTCTTTAAGCCTGGAAGGATTCCAGACCTGTCTTATTAAGTACCTAGAAAGGTAATCACTCTACAGGTCTCAACGACAGAAATGGAAATTCTATTTTATTTTATTTTCAGTTTTAAGGGCCCCCGTAGCCGTTGATCTGAGTTAAGACACGGAGTGGCACTATGATTGTGTCCTGTCCAGTTCTGTCAACACTCGCAGTGTACATGTCTACATGGATCCAGACTCGACTCCTCGAGGGGCCCGAGACCGGAGAGAGATTCTTCAACCTCATGGAAAGAGTCTCCCCAGCCAATGCACCAGCCCCTGGCAAGACCAGTGGCACAACCTGACTCGGACGATCTGAGCCTCTTGACGCCAACTTACGTCGCCCATCTCCAGCATACGCTGGCGTCATCTCATGTGGTCCCCCGGCCACGCATCAACAAGAATAGTACACGCCGACCCCATTCTGGCAGTTGTCCAGACCAGTGAGGAGGAAGATGACATTTAGCACCTCGCTGATTGGTCTCGCAGACGCCTTTCGACTCCAGTCGTGGCTCGTAGTCCTCTTTCCTCTTTCCTCTTTGGGGATAATTTGCATGGTTTTCGGCCGTAAAGGGGGACCCTGTCAAACCTTATCTGCGCGCGATGAACTTTTCCTGCCGAGAAGGAATCCTCCATCATGGAGTGAAATTGTGAATACCACATAGTCATGCAGCCGCAGTCCACCGCCACACTGCCCTGCATTGCCGTCCACTCATGCACAGGGTGAACGACGGCCGGACTCGCGGCCTGTGGACACGGAAGCGCCTACGGACACGGAAATGGACATTGAGGCAGTCCCGTCGGACAGGATCCAGATCGTCAAGCTGCCGATTGCCACACTTGAACCATCCGTGTCCGCCAGACTTGACAGAACACATGGACAAAGAATTAGCCGAGATGGGCATCCATACATGCGCCGAGGCCATCCGATCAGCCTGGTGCAGACTGCAGACAAGGCGATTCGATCGAGGAGAGTCCAAAACAGAGGTGCCTGATTCACCTTTTACGATCCTCGATGTACCGTACCTAGGTAACTACTAACTTAACAGGTAACTACATTGCCATGATGCCACTGCACCTGGTACCTATTACCTACTAGTAAGCGCTCACTCCCAAGTCCGAGGTTCCCGGTCCCCCCTTGATACGAAGGTCCGTTCGGTCTCTGCTCTGCATGGCTGCGGTCTGCACACTGCACACTGCACACACAACTACAGGGTCAGGGAGTATTGGCACTGGAAGTGGACAGCACCCTTCCAGCAGCGGATGAAGATCCAAAAGCGAAAACGAAGCAGACGTACTCGTGGACCACTGGACACACTGCCTTTTTTCTGAAATCCACCGGTGCCCACCGGTGGCGTCCCCAGTCCAGCAATCAGCCACCTGCACCCGAGTGCTGACTGGTCAACCCGCAGGCGTCAAGGTTGGGGTCAGAGTGTAAAGACCTCCTGACATTTCTGCGATTCTGCAGGTCGGCGATGGAATCTTCGATTAACGTGCGAGGCGGTATGTTATGTGAAGATAAGCATGTACATGGATCGGTGGATCGAACGATGGCGGCGTGATCGTACCGAGCTCCCGGTCGAAGTAATCGACGCCCGTAGTCCCTGGACGTCCTACTACCTACTTTATAACGAGTCTATACCCCAAGGATATCATGTCATTCATAGACATGATGAATATCGTGGTCCTCACATGCTCTGGTCCTCCTACGTTGCTATTGCACCATTAATTTCTTCTCTACGAGCAAAGCTGAAACAGAACGAACAAAATCGTACCTGTCACCTACTTTAATATCCCGGCTGACCGAACAAACGTCTGTCAACCCGAAATAAAAAAAAGGGTCCTCAAAAGACGTTGGTCTCTCCACTCAAGCATCATGGTTCACGAAGTAGCCACTCAACACATCTGCCTCACGATATTCAACCACCTCGAACATGGCAATATCACCATTCGAAACTTGGTCACACTCAGGTATGTTTCCATTCACTTTCAAAAAGCACCTACAATGCTACAGCCCCCCAAAATGGAAATACTTCAACCTCGGAAACGCTCTATCTCACACACCTATGTTATCATCCAACTCTACAGCGGCCAACCATACGCCAAAATCCCAACTCTCCGCATTCTTTCCACCGACGAAATTGCCAAGATCTGCATCGCGCCGGGTCAGTCAAAGGTACTTTCTTTCTGTGGTGCAGGAGCTCTGGGAGTAGGCGTGGAAGGCATGTTAGATTTGTGTCTCGAGGACGAGAATGAGAACGAGGACGAGGTTGAGTCCAAGTCCGATTCAGAGTCCGACTCCGACTCCGAATCCCGGATCACGACGCTCTATTGGAATGGGCCGTGGGAGCGAAGGGGGAATCAGTTCCATGCGGCGAGTACGGATCGAATGAAATATTCGGTGGTGACTTCGTTGCCGCCGGATGAGGGTGTGCTAGGGTATGTGTCGGTTGAGGTTGGAGAGGTGACGGCGAGGTGATCAGAAGCTGCCTGTACTACCCAACCTATACCAGTACGTCCATTCATACCTTTGGGTCGTGTATGTCATATTTCTGTCTTTTTGGTCGCTAGAAGGAGGAAAGATAACCTTGGGCTTTCTTTGGCACATGTTCGTGGTGATTTTGAGCGCGTCGCATACCTCATACAGAGCTATGATTGTGTCTAATCCATGTGATTCTTGTTACTCTCGCAAATAGGTCACTAGATCGGGCTCTCAAGCTTAAGCACAGACATCGATCGAGATCCATTTCGATCTCGGTCGATCGTTCTACTGGAATTGACGCAAGAGCTTCGGATCTCTGATCTTAGATCTGAGACACGCAAACCTGGTCATGAACCTACTAAGCTTTACGTGCAGAGAATCCCCTGAGCCCTCTACTTGGAAAGCACCCTACACTGTAAAGTACTGTAGAACGTACATACTACATACAGTACAACCCTATAGTTCTAGTCTTCCAAGATCTGACCGAATCGACCGACGAAACCGCAAGTGGAAGACATTCTCCACCAACCGAAAGGTCTAAGCACACACAAGTTCCCAACCCTACCGTACTTGATCCAAAAGTGACGCCATCCATCTGCCCCTCCTATCCCCCAGTGGTACTGCACCCTGCTCAACCACGATCTCTAACTGAGCTTGGACCCCCTCGCGATCTTCGAGGTCCCAAGGGTGTTCATCATCCGAGGTGGTCGAAGTCAAATTTCAACTCGAGCATGTATCCAGCAATACCTATACTTGAGTACGTCCTCCCCTACATCAGCAGGGTTGTTCAGCTGTCAGTCCAAGATTGCGAAGCACGCGTCTCGACGCTTGACTGGATGCACAGGGGTAAACGGCACAAAACGACTTATTTCGAAACATTGGCCTATTCTCATTCTTGAATTTGAATACATTGGGCCGAAATACGTGCAGGACTCCTGAGTCTGACTGCCCAGGGTTTTAGATAGTTGCATTACGCCTGGTCAGTATGATTTTATCAACGCGACGAGAGATTCTATCAATTCACTTCGCCTGTACCTAACCTGTGCCATGTCCTCCCGTCCCCCTTTACTAGCCCTAACATTCACCTTGACCTACCTCCAGTCCTTCTTCCCCTTTGACAATCTCAAATGATTTGAACATCTATACAGAGCCGACACATACTGAGTAACCCAGAGCCATATAGTTTGCATAATCCCTATGAATTGTACTCATATCAAGACATAGAAACACGCAAAACCAAGCGGCACAAGAGAAGAAAATCAGACTCTGGCGGTTGGGCCCACGGGTTTCGTCTCAGTGGGCATTGAACAAGTCTGGCCGTGGAGGTCCCTATCACCAGGACCGGGAACTGAGATCCTGTCGGGACTAGAGCAACCTAAGGTAACCTTGTCACCAACCTTACCTACCCAACTTATACTTGTCGTGAGGTAAGGTTCGGACCTAGTTGGACCCTACGGAACCTTAAGTCATATCGGCGGGGTGGCGTGGGGTTCGGAATGGAGAGAAGAATAACTGCAACGAGAGCCAGGGTCCAGAGCGTCACAGAGCCAAGACATCTCATTCTGGAGGTCGGTGGTTTGTATCTGACTATCGTTAGAGCGTAGAGACAGTATCGATTCGGCCCCCTGTGGCTCCCGGGCCGTCCTCGGAATCGGATATCATAGGAAAACAGACTATCCCACGTGTTGCCGTTCAATTCCGCCTATTTGATGGATCGACTTCGATAAGGGAGCTTGTGGCACCGAGGCGAGTACCAAAAATAAATACTAATGTGAGATAGTATGAATCAACTGAGTTGGCTGATTGGAAATTCTATGACCAGCTGCTCCGATGTTGTTCACACAGGGTCAACTATGCCAAAAACAGTAGACTCTTACAATGGACATTTGTCATGGTGAATTGTTCAATGCGTTATATTCGTCGTGTACCCCGTCAAGGGTGTCACTGGTTACAGAGAGAAAGCAAAGGAAGTGGGAGGAGATAGAGGGAAAACAGAAGGTGAGAGACAAAGGGTCGGTGTGGAGAGTAAAGGAGATTCAAGGTCAAGGAGAGAAGTGGTAGGCAGAGTGGCAGAGGGACTATGTCACGCATGGCGGGATAGTCAATCTGGATGCAGACAAAAGGGAGCACCAAGTGAGGAGAAAGATGAAAAACACCGTGGTGTTTCAATGCGAGAGCTGAAGAGTGGTGGGAAGCCGGAGGAAAAGGACCACCACCTGGATAAGCGGGGCCAGTCGAAGGAGGCAAAACAGCATGAAAAGACAAGAGGTATTGTGCAGAGTACGAGTAAGGCATTGGTCATGATGAATATGCACCAGCCATGGCAGGAAATGGCCGGCGGTGGAGTTTCAAGGGGCATAGGGAGACAGAACGAGAGCCGACTATTCAGAGCAGGGGTAAAAGACCCGCTGGGCCTCTGGAACACGAACACAGAAATGATAAACCAACAGTATAGTCAGGCCAAGGAAACATGGTACAAGGGATCCGGCATTCAAAGAGCAGGGTATTCCCAGAAACGCGAATAAGCCAAAGGCGGAAAGGGGACCGACGACGTTGGATGTATTCAGACAATAGGGGACAGGTCATTCCACAACTGAAGCGGCGGAACACAAGAGTCTCAATCTCGTCAAAGATCACAACGCTCACTCCTTTATGCAATGTGCACATCACAAGGGCTGAACACGCCGTAGATCAGATGATTTCCCGGTGAATCAAAAAAGAGAAGAAAAGAACGCTCAGGCGCATACATTTCGTCATGAGAAAAAAAGGGGTTGCCGTATGAACGGCATTAGAAATGATATCTCCCAGAACAGGAGAAGAGGCTCCCCGACGAAGGGGGTGAGGTCAAACGAAGCGGGTCGTAGATTGTCACACGGCCACTACTCCTCCATCCGGCCAAAGACACCATCATCGTCGTCATCGGTGGGGCCACGACGGCTGCCAAAGTCAACGTCGGCGTTGCGGCGGTGACGAGACTCCTGGGCCGTCAGTTCGCCACTACTACTGTTGCGTGCACCACGCTCGTCAGAGACCTTGTAAGACAGGGATGGGTTGAGCGAGGCGGAGAAGAAGGCTTCGGCGTTGGAGTTGCGACGATAGACCTCGTTCATAGGACCGGGACTGGAGTGCTTGAGTCCAGGGCTCAGAGGACCGGAATGACTGCCGGAGTCGAGATAACGAGCAGGCAAGGGAGGTACCGGAGGCACGTCCGAAGCCATGGACACCGGTCCGGTGCGGGGAGTGCCAAAGTTGCACAGTCCGATCGCGGCCGCCAAATCTGCCTCGTCGTCCTCGTGAAGGCGGGTGTCGGCGGTGGAGGGGCGGGTGTCGATGCTCGATTTGCGGAAGTGGGAGAAGGCGGGGGAGTGCAGCGGTGCACTACCGTTGAACGAGCTCGACGGAATCGACTGGTAGGAACGGGAAAAGGCGTGGCTAATGCTGGGACGCTTGGTCCAGTGGGCCGGCACGCCGGACATCTCAAAGTCGTCATCCTCCTCCTGTTCGTCCATCGGGGGCGGGGTGGTTTCTGCGGAGCTGACACCGTCTCGCACTTCGGACGAGGCACCGGGCGAGGCGGAAGAGAACTCAGACTCTGCGTCGGGAGATTGGTCGTGGGTCTCTTCGTGGGTCTCTTCGTCCACGTTCATGTTGACCAAGACGGTGGCCGCCTCCAGCAATTGCACCTGCTGGTGCTTGGAGATAAGAAGCTTGGACGTGATTGACCATGCTGGATCGTGTTCCCACCTATATTTCCGCGGTACCCAGAAAATCCAAACGTCAATCAACAAGGTCATCAAGAAAGCATATATCGGAAGCGATGCGAAACAGGTCACAAAGAGGGAGGAGCTAAACTAAGGGCCAGACAACTGACACGACACGGACAGTCGTAACAATTGAGGGGTGCAAGGATGAAAGGAACCAGATGGTCACGAGGGCGACCTGAATCAGAGCCGACGTGGCGCAGAGTCCCGAGCGCAGGGAGAGGGAGTGAACGGCCGGGCGGGCGGCAGCACAGAGGGAGGAGAGCAGAAGGGGGGAAAATACACACATATGTTTAGACAAGCAGCTGCCGTGCTTATAGCCTTTCCCGCAACGGTCGCAGCGGAGATCGGCGGGAGCACGCTTGCCATCGGTCTTCATATGGGCACCTTCGCTGGCGCGACGATTGCGGCCCTTGGCGGTGGACTTGCTGTCCTCATCGGAGTTGCTCGGCGTAGCCTTGCGAGCCACCGGTGGTTCCTGGCTGGGACTGTTGATACTCCGCGACAAGTACGAAGGCGATCCCGACGATCCACTGATGGACGACGACTCCAGTCCCTTACGAGCTCCCAGACTTCGACGGTGGGCGGCACCCACGGGCAGCGACGCCGCCTCGCTACCATCCTTCATAGACGCCGCCACGGCTGCCGCAACATTCGCCGCTGCGGTGGTGACACTTTTGCGGCGGGTGATGCGGTGGTTGGCATTGACCACTCCCAATGAGATTGAGTGGTTATGCTGGCGAGGAGTGGTGTTGGGGAGAGGACGCGAGAGAGACAATTCCTGAAGACCAGCGAGTGGCCACCTCGTTAGCATTTACGGAACGAGCGAGACCGGCGACCGGGAGGGGGGGAACAGCCCGGTGAACAGAGCTCGCCCGGGAGGAGTTTGAGAGGCCGAAGTGAAGGTGGACATTGACGACACTTACTTTGAAGGAAGCCATGATGAGGACTTTCTGGCAACTGATTTCTCTTTTTTTTTTTTCGAAAGCCCTGGGAGTGACTTAATTCACTCAATTCTGGAGGGGGAGGGGGGGGGACGGAATTGTTGGGACGATCCGATATACAGACGGCTCGGAAGTATGAGCGGCTAGACCAGGTCGTTGGCGGGATTGCAGACACAGTTGGGAGATGCGATGGAAGTGTGAAGATAGGGTGGTAGAAATGTTGACGGTAGGAATGTCATATAATGAGGGCAATGGAAGCAGACCAAATTACGAGAGGTATGAGAAGACAAAGATGTGAGAAGGGGAAAAAAAGTTTAGGAACTCATGCACCCAAAAAAAAAAACAGGCAGGGGAAGAGGAGAAAGAGGAGAAAGAAGGAGCTGGGCACCGAGAGAGAGAGAGAGAGAGGGAAGACCGAGACCGAGAAACAAGAGACCCAAAGAGCTGAAAGTACCGGGACCGCGTGGCAGAGTGAGGAGTGACATCTGGGACGGGCGTTGAAGTGAACCGCCAGGACAAGCCATCCGGTATGGTGGTGGCCCACCGGAAATCGCTCACTCTCTGGCTTTGCGGGGGCCTTTCCCTTTGAGCATGCGGGGGGGTGACCCTCCGTGACCAGGCAATTCCCAATCTGGGATTCCACAGTCCTTTTTTCCAGTATTTTCGGGCGGTCCATCATGGATTTGGGAATTATGGGAATCTGGCTATTTTGGGATGTGGCAGTATTGGATTATATGGCTGAAGGTCGTACAAGCCCTGGATTTGTCTCTCTTCTACTCTCTCTCTCCCTCCCTCCCTCCTTTCCCCTTCGTCTGGCATTAGACCTCCTTGAGTCGCAACTTTGCAAGATGTTGCAGAAAAAAAGATAAATTGTAGGATGAGAGCGCTTCTCTACAAAGTGTCCCGTATCCAGTGTCCCGTTGTAGCTGGAAGTCGGAATATGCCCTTGTACTTTGAAGGCGAGGAGAACCGGAGACCGCGGCGTGGCATTCTGGAGGTAGAACACTGCCACTGTCGCAGGTACATCAGCAATACTACTACCTAGTTATAGGTTACTACCAGCTCTCTTGATGAACGGAGACGGAGAATATGAAGTCCTATAGTAGACTCCCAATTGTCAAGAGGAGAGTCATCTCCATCTTGACTACCTCCTCACTAGTGCTCTCTCCAGTTTTACTGTTTATTCCTACTCCCTAGAGTCCCTGCTAGTCGGTCTCGCTTCTTTGTCTCTGCTTCCCGAGTGACTCTTGGTCATGTACCCTACCAGACCACCGGCCAAGTGATGCGACAAAGCATGGCTCCACCGGGCGTTGGGGGGTTCCGAGCACCGGGCCAGAGTGGGAGAGACAGTACGACTGGGGCTACTGGAGTCTGGGAGTGAGTGGACTCACCTAGCACTGTACCAGGTAACTAAGTCATGGGCAGCGGGAACTTGGAACTTGCCGCTCAGCAGCTTACGGAACGGGAATTCTGGGACTGACATCAGCCCGGTTTCATTCTTATGATTGTGATGGATGTTCCGATGACCCCTTCGCACCAGAAACCCTCCATTAGGGTGGATTACCTCCCCCCATCTCACTGGGACTGAACAGGTTGAGAGGAAGCCATCTGCATCGAAGGGCCATCGAAGCCCCACGGAAGGAAACCATCGTGACGATGTTCCAGATCTGAGAGATACAACTGCACAGCACTGGCATCTCCGATCTGGTGGTTCCATAATCTGGACCTTAATTGCAGCCCATCAAGGACTACGAGTACGGAGTCGGAGGTAACATAGTGGTGGGTGAGCCCACGTATGTATGCTGACTGCGGGGCACTGCTAATGTGCTGGTACTCGGTTTCCTTCTCATCTCTCTCTCTCTCTCTCTCTCTCTCTCTCCCTCTTCTTCCTAGAAGGGGAGCCTGGGACATAAGTTGGCGTCGTACGCAGGGCAGATTTTCCGGACCTGCCGAGGATTGCGGAGAGTTCAGGTACCTCCCAGGATCGGAGCCAAATCAGGCATGCGCAGAACTACCGGATCTGTCAGGACTCGGCACAAACTGGCCTGGATACTTGCGGAACGAATGACTTCACGTGCCGCTCTTTCGTTCGAGAGAATCAGGTCGCTCCCGAGTAGCTGACGAGCTCGGGGCTCTCTCTCTGGATCTCGAGTCCATGCACTCCGGATCTACCCTCTTGACCGGTCGAGGGATGAAGAAGTTCGGCGGTTCGGACGAGGAGGAGGGGGCCGCTATCTGTTGCCTGACGATCACCCGCTAGGGTCACAAGGGGCGACACCGCCCCCAGTAGTGGCACCAACAGGGCTGCGGATTCGGTGCTCACTGCTCACTGCTCAGCCTCTCCGAGCGGACCGCTGCTGAGGAGAAGAACAATCCCATTACACGTATTAGTACACCAACAAGCAGACTAGGCATAGTCGAGTCTAGCCGTATGGATGAGGTAGTACTACTACTGTAGTAGACTCCTAGACCTGCCAACCTGCCCACCTGGACCATTCACCCAATACGACCTGGAAACCATCCCAAACATTCCTCGGACCTCGTGGTATGCATCAGTGCATCAGCACCGGTTTCTTCGTCCAGGTGGACAAAGCCACCACAGGCGTGTCCCGATCACCTGCAGGTTATCGACCGGTCTAGCACCTGGGTCCGGTGGATCAAGTGATGTCATCAGTCAATCGGCCAACAACCGGGCAGAGAACCCACTGGGTGGACCAATGGAAGTTCGGGCCGACCAGTCCTGGTGGATCCTCGCTGGGCCAGGACTGAGGGAGAAAAAGAGGTGTCCTTACCAAAGTAGTAATCAGCAAGAGAGGGGGACCACCCAAAAAAAGAAATAATAAATAAAAGGAAAAAATCAACCTCAAAGAGAGGGACACTTAGAAATACGACTGGAAGGAGGGGCCAGCAGAGTCGGGGGTGGTGTGATTGGAGTCGCCGTGGGACGGGGCGACTGCGCTGGGATGTTGGACCACTCACGGGACAAGCAGCCGGGGGGTCCAGCGATAGGAGAAGTCACGGGATCAGGTGACTCACGCTTGGACCGTCGGTCCACGGTCCACTGCGGTCGATGCCAGAGATTCAGAGATCACGTTGTCGCCTATCGTCCCATCCAGTTTGTCAACCCTCGGTATGCCACAGCCACCCCGCGCGGCCAGATCACGTTACTGGAGAGACTGTCGAGGCAAGACACGTGCTCGACTGATGCCTAGTTGAAATCACAGTCAACGTTCGACGCTCTAAGTGAGCAGATCATCACTAAGTTACTACGGCCACGATAGCTTTATCCGCCGTCTCCTCTCCGTCCCGATCGGCAATGCTTCAAGTATTGGAACTCCTCGTGATTCTCGCCGGAGACCAAGGGAGAGGTGCTGAGGCCCAGACCCGGGCCCGGGCGGGAAGATCAGAGCTGCCCACCCGCCTACGACTGCTTGGGTTGAGGGTATTGCAGGCGCTCAACAGTACACAGTTACACACTAGAAGTAAATAGTAACACTAGTCGTGTGTTAGACATTGGGGAAAAGATGTCTGAGTGTTATCGGACCCATATGTTCTCTGATGAATCTCGATTGTGTCAGGACTCAGGACAGGTACGTACCTACTGGAGGTTCCAGTATCCAGAATCTGAGAACGTGACTCGGGCCCTGGATCACCCAAGACCAACCCTAAGCTGCAACATCATCCTGTAAGCACTGAGCAGGGGTCCTCAGGTCCCAAGGCCGAAGGACCTGAGTCATTTCACTTTCAGAAGCGTGAGACCATGAGTCTTGAGCCCAACCTCAGCCACTGTCCAGTATCCACGAGCCACCGTCAAGGTGATCGGAAAGAGTCACTAGAGTCACTACAACACTGCTCCTGCGCTGTCGCATTAGTATTTCTGTTGATAATTGCGTCCTTCATACCAGCCAATCTGCTATCAGACTTGACAGATCTTGCGATTCGGACCTGAGAATCGCGCTAGTCCCCACTTCACGTAATCCGTCCGTAAAGTGACCTTATCTGGCTGTATCACCATTCACCACGACTACTAGTCTACACTCTACACTCTATACTCTACTGCTATCAGTCTATCATTACTATGAGTACCTATGAAACGCTACCTATGATCGGTAGTTCTGTACTATCACTTATCAAGGATTTGACTCCATCTGATACGTGACGTTTCCGTACCATCGCGCGATCGCACGATAAGCAATGGCCATGGTCAATCATTCCAATTTCCATAAGTAATGCGATAAGACGACATCACGACAGTAACACCGCTGTATCGGAGATGTACCCCAACTGTCCGAGATCCATTTATCAGGAACATTATCCACACCACACAGACAAGTCTCGGTCAATCAAAACCCCAAGTAATTGATCGAAGGGATAACAGCATATGTGTGTCGCCCAGTTATGAATAACGTTTCTACTTTGACAGCCAATGAGCAGCGAGTCCAATTGAATTTATTGAAAATTGCACAGTATAATTAATGTACATGGATGATGGCTCTGCAGAGTGCAGCGTGCATGATTGTACGTTCGATACACAATTACACATAGTATGATGAATGATCAGCTCCAACATTCCAAGCAATGCTTATATCGGAACCGCCGCTGCCCGGACATTCCTCCTGTCGTTTTCATGGAAACCAAACACCCAGATTCGTCACGGCAGACAGTCAAGGGCTCTGGAAGGACAGATATGCGAACCATGCGTTTCGGCCGGAGCTGAAGAGGGTCATTTCATGCAAGATGGAAGACGGGATAGGATGCCCTGGACGCATGGAAGCTGCCTAGTCGGGTAGATCCAAACAAACGTTTCCAGGCACATTTCTCCTTTGTTTATCCCGAACCTTCCATTTCAAGTTCTACACGTACTTACCAAAAATGTCGAACAAACGGGTAGCACCAGCCCAAGTTTTCAATTGCCCAAGTTTGACCCAAAGAAAGAAAGAAAAAAATAAATAGGTTGATACTCCCTACCCGAGAGTCTGCTACTGCAAGTGCATAGTCGTTCACTGCATAGAAGAGCGTCAGCAGTAGGCGCCTTTCGGACCAATCGTCTGCCTGGATGGGAGCCCATGGGTCTGTCGAGTGTTGAGTATTTGGGCAATCACTACTGCCGCCTGCGAGAGGGCGAGCCGCTAGCCAGCCACAACCCGACATCCACTCTTTTTTGATCAAGATAGATTGCGGTCCCTGTCCAGGATCAAGAATCAAGACGATCGCCGATCGGGAAAAAAAAAACCGAATTCGGTTTGACCGAGCTTCCAATTCTGAGCCCCGTTCAAGCGTGCAAGCCCGAGGTTTCCAATGCTACAGACATTTGGGCCGACTTGAACTTGTACCGTACACGGTGTATAGTAGAGATTTCAAGATTCCATACCCTCGTAGAGGTCTTTGTCGAATATCATCAGCTAGGAAAGAGTAGTAAAACACCGATCAAGTACTGGAAGTTCCCAGCGATAAAAAGATACACACTAATAGATCAACCGGATTCCACCAAACAGGCAAAGGTAATTCAAACTTCTTGATCTTCTTGACCCGCTCACAGATGCCCTTACTTTGACTTGCTCCACTATGACGAAATGACAAGGGACGACAACACACACAAAAAAAAGTGGAAGACGGGAAGCAGCATCTCAGGATTCTTTGAATAAGGGCTGTTGTGGATGTGGATGTGGATCTGGAACAAGTTCAGGTTGTTGTACGACCCTAGGGTATTTCTGTGCGACGTGAGAAAAGTATGGATTCTGGTGGAGGAGATGATGGTTCAACGGACGGGATGGGATGGAGCTTCTCTGCTGTCGAGAATGGAATGAACCACTTGTTCCGCCCCTGGAAACATTTTCCGACATCATCTCGAAGGTAATGGCACGGGGTGGGACCTCGGAAGATTCATGGACTTCCAACACATCATTCTGAACAACTTTTGACCTACAATCCCAAGCTTGACGGTCTGAGGACCGTCTGTCAATCTCATCCTCCACCAGTGTGCCCGTAACTCTAGAGGGATGAAATTTAAAGAGGAAAGCCTCTAAGACCTGGACGTGCAAACACCACAACTGGAAGGCTGCGGCTTGAACCTGGATTTGCGCGGGTGACAACTGCAGTGCTTGCTTCTTGCAAACTTCTCTTGCTCAATGTGTCGATGATTCGACAGTACGGTATACATGATGCAGTGGGTATAGCACTATAGATTGATAGGCGAATAGATACCCGAAGACAACGAATCAGTCTATGCGGGAATTGAGGGAAGTATGACAATCGACGGTCTAACTGGTTGCTTCGCGCGGAAGCATATCATAAGGCTTCCGACCGCTGAAGATCTACATAAACAGGCACTCGACGATGGTGTTTTCAGCAAGGTCGCGATTTGGAAGTCAGATTTTCCAAAGGCAGATACATATATACCCGACACCATTGAGTACAGGAGCTTGACTCGATTTCAAGGATAGTTCCACATCAAACCTGTGCATATCTCGTCCAGTCCTGAAGAACTTTCAATATATGTAGTGCACTACTAGGCCCCGTCTCCAGGCTGGTTCTCAGTCTAAACAAGAGCCCGCAATGGATGTCCCTATGGACCCAGGAAGTATCAATGCTTAGCCCTACCCAAACTTGACTTTCTGTGTCAACCTGACCTGATACCATCCCAAATGGAACCGCTAATTAGTACTACATTGATCAGATCGAGACAGCTCGGTACCTTATACTACCCGCGATCTGCCTGGCCAACCTTAAACACGCCAACCATGCTTACCGATCGATCGAATAAGCCCTGGACAGGCTTGCATACCTTACTCTGACCTGTAATGCTTTCTTGACGATCGATCAGGAGCACTGACAAGGCTACTACTGGTGTAACCTGACGGAAATTGAAGACCCCATGGAGACGGGATTAGTCCACATGGTGGACCTACGTGGACGTGATTGCGACTTGTGCAGTTGCCCGCCTAGAAATATTCTCCAAGTCTGAATGTATTTCCATCGACACGATCGTTTGTTCCAACAGACAGGCGAATCATCTTCTCAAGCATTTGAAACACGCTGGAAACACACGGTGCACACGCCTTGTCCTTCTTGTCCGCCGAACCTGAATCGAGGATACTCCACGCGACCCCAGACAATCAAGTGATCTTTCTGGTCAGGCTTCGTCTCAGGCGCAAACCACTTCACCAGCTCGTCCTCCGTCCAGTTGCAACTAGTCACGATCAGGTATCCTCCCTTCTTGACCAGCCGTCGCGCAATATCCGGGTATCGTTCACATACGCGTGTGTCTTGTGCGTCGTCTGCCAGCGAAATCGCATCGAACGTGCCCTTGTCCAAAGCAATGTCGAAGCCGCCCTCCTCATAGGGGAACCAGCTCAATGTTTCAGAGTCGGAACTCGGCGTGATCTTCTCCCCAGTTTCAGACAACAGAGCCCTTGAGTTCAAGATGTCCCACTCCTCAAACCGAATTGGCGCAACTTCGGTCGCACGCTGTGACGCAGCGTCAGGTGCTTCATCTCCGGCTCCAAACCCGTCCTCTTCACCACTGTACTCGTCCTCGTTCTCGTCCTCGTCATCTTCACTATCAGTCCGATACGCCGAATGACCCCTTGATCGCTGCAATTCGCGCGCCAACTCCACACTTCTCGCCGAGTAATCGACCCCGACCATCTTCCCCGCAAACCGACCTTTCTTCCGCAACAGCGCAAGCATACTTCCGTTCCCCGTGCCCAGATCTAGAATTGACGGCGGAGATTGACCCTTCGCGCGAATGTTGCGCGGCGCAAGTGGGAACGATCGTCGCGTCAGGAATTGGACGACCTTTTCGGGGGCGTTGTGCTCGGAGAACCATGATGTGCCGGGGTCATCTTCGTCGTTGACGTCGGCGTCCGAATCTGCGTCGGAGGTCTCCTCGGTGAGGGGATTGGGGTCTGTCTCCGCGTCGCCATGTGAAATGTGCGCGAGTGTGCGTGCGTAGTATGATTCCCAACTGTTTTATGGCGAAAAAAGAAGGGTTCGTCAGTTTGCGGTAAAGTAGACGCAACGAAGATATCGGAGGAATATGTTGGTCGAGACGAGAGAGTCTGATAATTCAAACCTCATGAAGTGAAAGGAAACCCAATCCCGAAAAAAAGGCACTATCAAGAGCTCCGTGGCTCTTTGAATTTCCCCATTCCCATCTCAAGTGACCTTTCTCCTTAGCCCACCTTGACATGCAGAGGGGCAGAAGCGGGCTGCATGACTGAAAGGTGGGGTGAATCTCAAGGACCATGAAAAGCTTCTCTCCCTCTCTCTCCACGCTGATTACAACACAGTGACACCTACTAGTCTTTTGAGCCCAGCTCACTGGGCGATAAATAAGCTGGATGCGCACCTTCAGCCATAGTTTGCGTTGAAATGAGGGGGATAGTTTTGTTTCGAGGGGGAATTTTGTTGAGCGGAGGAGCCGCGGGCAGAAGATGTCCTTATCGGGTACCTTATCGCTTCCACGCATGCGCCTGGTCGACCTCAGTTGATAACTACGGGAATCGCGATTGCATCCATAAACATAGACTGTGTTTTGTTAGCGGTGTGTACTCTTTACTGTATCTGGACTTAGCAATCAGTTGTTTTGCCAATGGTCTGGAAGCTTACGAATGATACCGCTCATTGAAAGAGAGAATAGTTGGATGCCAGAATGTTTACTACACTGTAAGCGGTTTCTAGCTTGAAATACGTTGCCTGCCCACACATTTGTACGGGCCGTTTGGGATATGAGATGTTTTTATGAGATAAGACTCGTCAGAGAATAATTCATTGATCATACGATCGAACAAATAGTATTACAGCTTGCTGACTGGCTGTGTAGCAGTATGGAGGTATATGTGGAGATGAGTCCTGCATCAGCTTCCATTTGAAAAGGTATCACTATCCACTATAGCGGATTCGCCCATGTTGGGATGGAAGTGGGTGCGACACAGCAAGGAGAAACAAACGATTGAGGTAGTGGGAGGTCCATACAGAGGCTGCCAGGACGTCATGTCCTGTGCAGTGAGGTTGGGATAATGGGGATCTGGCAAAGAAAGTAGACGACTGATATAAAGTCGAAACCCTGGTGAGAGAGAAAGAGCAAAGCCCGCTTTGGTCATAGACATCATCAACCCAGTCAGAGTAAGGGGGTATATGACTGGGTGTATAGAAGTGGAACAGTGGTGAAAAGAAATGCTTCGGAAATAATCCAACAAAGAAAGTCGACAATGGTTAGCAGTCAAGGAGAGGAGAAAAAAAGCAAGTGCCAGTGCCGCCAGAACCGACGATGTTTTTGCCAGGGCAACACAGCGATGCTAGAATCATACAAGTCATCTCAATCTGCCTTTCTCGGAGAGAAAAAAGAAAAAGGCAAATTACAAAAACTCATCGATGTTCCTCAAGATCATACGCTCACCTCCAGCAGGAGGAGATCGCGGGTCCGAGACTTCATTGTAATAGTTTTCGGCGGACGCGATGCTTGCAGATGAGATACCCTCAACCTTCTGCAAGGGTAGAGAGGATGAAGGTTGGGGTGGTGCCAGAAAGCCTGACGTCCTCGGAGAAAAGAAGCCAGGGCCCGGCTCTGGAAAGCCTGGGGGGTCACGGACCAAAATTTCAGTTGGAGCGTGTGGGCCGTGGCTGCTGACGGCCCGTGGTAGATCTCGGTTCCCAAAATCGGAGACTGATTCGATAGATTGGAATTTTTGTCGGAAGGGCAGAGGGCGAGGAGAGAGACTGCGCTTGGGTGATCGGTTTTCATTGCAACTGGTCTTGGGCCGTAGAACCCTGGATGACGATGTTGAGGAGCCGGCAACTGGAGATGGCGCGTGAACCACATGGGGCACATCATTGAGAGCGGATCGTTGCTGTGCCTCTTCGCGTTCAGCACGCGTCACCTGAGGCTCGGAGCTGCGACGGCCGGTCTTAACGAACCACTCCTGAGGCGCAGCTCTCGTAGGAGGAGATCCACGGAGCAAGTGAGCGCGGAAGTCGGTGAGCTGGTAAATGAGACTCATGTTTGGGCCAACCCACTGACTGCGTCCCTTGACCACATCGTACATTGAATTGAAGTCCAAGTTCCGATTCTTGTACAAGCCATAAGCAATCACCAAGGACGCGGACCGACTGGCACCGAGCTGACAGTGGATCAAAACTCGTTTGCCCTTGGAGATTCGATCATCGATCAACTCACACAAGGGGAAAAGATCCTCCAAGATTTCGGAGTTGTGGTCCCAGCCAACGTGGATGTACTCGGGCGACTCCGAGGGTGTCGCAGACGTCACTGGATGCGTGGCATTTGCTTCGGAAGGCTGGTATTCAAAGGCGGATTTGAAAGATATCTCAGATACGGCGGTTTGGGGCTCGCCCATCGAAAATCGCTTGGATACGATGGAGCTATTACGCCAGGTGCTCATCACCGTATTGCTGGGCTCTTCATCTCCAGTACTGAATGGGTTCTTGACTTCCTTGGCAACGTTGATGACGACGTCAAATCGCGCGGCCTCCTCAGCTGTAGGTTCCAGATAAAGAAAGACGCCAGTGTCGTAGATTCGAATAGGTCCGTCCGGGTATCCACGCTCTTTGCCACGAGCGGACTCTCGCGAAGCTGGGGCCTCGTCCTCTTCGTCTAGCTCGGGAATGACAGTCTGAGGAAACGTAGAGGTATCGTCGGGTAATGACTGCAAAGGTGACACTGTACTGTCGGATGATGTAGTGGGGCGTCGTCGGCTACCGGGGCGTGAAGAAGGCCGGGTCAGCTGTGGCAACTGCATACCACCCTGGGGCGCGAATCCGGGGGAAGCAATAGACGTGAGGGAAGGCGATGATTCTGCATGCCGCAGGAATTGTCGACCCAAGGGGGTAGGGGGGACCAAGTCGGGCACGTTCGCCGTGAAAGACTTATCCAGGCCTGGTGTGCGAATCGTGAGGTTGGCGGGGCGTCGTCGAGCACTTTTGGGGGGCATGTGGATTGGAGATGGAGGGGCTGAAAGATTGCGCTGGGATGTCGTTTCGACCATGGACGCCGTCGCAAGTGGTGGCCGGTCCTGCGACGGCAAAGGCACACGCAATGACAGGTTCTTCAAATTGCGTGGTTTGGGCCCAGGCGAGGTTGGGCGCACAGCCGCTGACGCGGGTGACAGCAGAGAGTTATCCAGAGGCATCGCTGGGAACGAGGCGGTTCTCGTGGGGCAGGATGGAGGGAACTGAGGGTATGACAGCGGCAGAATTGATGGGGTTTCTGGAGATGAGCTTGGGGAGATGTCACCCGTGGAGGGACAATCGAAGGGCGAATCGGCCGTGGACGGAGAGGACTCGGTTGAGCCAGAGGTGACTGAAGAGATACTCTCACGATGGCCGGATGGATGGAGACGTTTCGTGTTCGAGTGAATGTTGACAGGAATGTGGGCAGGTAGTTGCAGAGGATGGATCGAATGCTCTTCTTCCTTGTACCGCGAAGGCAGACCACCGTAGACTGACATGAAAGACGGGAAGGTGTCCGAGAAGGACGGTGGACTTGTTTGTATCGGCATGATTTAAAGCCCGCTGCAGACTTTGGATGAAAGGGAGGACCCGCGTACTCTTCCAGTCGGGGGCCCAGTTCACGAACTAGATATAGATGGAATATGGCATGTGTGCACTTGTTTTGAAGGAGTTGACCTCGACTCTCGGAACAACAGTAATCTTTGCTGCCGGCGCAAATTGAAAAAAGGAGTGGAATTGTAGTCTAGGCTTTCTCGGGAGGACATCTCGTTAGTTTTGAAGCTTACAAGTGTAGGCCAAGAGGCCTGGGGGTGCGAGAAGATCCGCGAGCGCAAGCTGCAAGGGCTTCAAAGGGTCTGAAACCAATGATCTGCAACCGCGCACATCATGCGGCCCCCATGGAGTTCAAAGGCAATGTCGTCTTCCACGGGCATGGGACGTGCCATGTTTCAGGGGAGTTCAATCCGACCAGAGACGCTGGGAGAATTCGGGCCATCTTCGATTGGGGGGCCTGTCGATGGGGCCTGTTCACATACCGGATTGTTCAAGCTCGCCGGGTCACCAAAGGATCTCTTTGCGCGTCTCGGGCTCGCAGAGCAGAAGCTTGAGATGGCTTGGGAGGGGTCCGATCACGTGGCAGTGTTCGTTCTGGGAGAGCGTTGGCAGCGATTGTGTTGGGCGTGTGTATGGGTTTTTATTCCAGGTTGCTCCGAGGAAAGACGAAAGCTGGCAAAGGTCGGCGAGGGGCAGCAGAGGGGGCTACAGGGAATAGTTGGGGGCGAGAGTCGTTCCTCCGGGGAATGACGGAGAATGTTGCCAATATGAAGAAAGTCAAAAAGAGAGCGCAAACACGACCGGCGAGTCGAAGAGTACTCGAAGACCGACAAACACGGCTCCGTCCCGGGACCAAGTGAAGAACGGGTCGGATGGAGGTGCAGTAGGCGTGGGGCAAAGGAAGAGAGAAGAGGAAGGAAGGAGAGAAGAAAAAGGCGATGGGAGGGGGGGAGCGGTCGTGAGACTAGTGGGAGAGTGAATTAAGGCTGAGGTCACCGATGGGCGGGTGGTGAAGCAGCTTGTGCCAGCCGATGAATGAGGGACCCTAACGGGGGTTGGCGAGCATTGACCGTAGTCACCGTACTACTAGTATGACTATTCACCACTCACAGTACTCAGGAGGAGGGAGAGACGAAGAGAGAGCGAAATTCAAGAGAGGCATAGGAATGGAATAATTTTGTTTTTGTCGTCTCCAGTGTTCTATTGCTGGGGTTGAGGTCCTCGTAGGGTTGTTTCCTGGTCCCTCCACGCGATGGTGTACCGGTACATCACTACAGTACCTGAGTACATGATCGTGACTCCACCGGACTCAGCGGAGCCGTACAGTAACTTAGTGGAAACTGGAAACTGTTGCGATTTTTTCCATTTCCCAATTATTCGATTTTCCCATTTACCTACTTCCTCTTCCTCGTCTACGCTATGGTCTGTCATTGGGTACTGGGTGAACCTGTTTCGTCGACCTCCGTTGCGACAGCGTCAGACGCACCGGACGACGAGACCATCACAGAGTGTAGATATCTCACCCTGCATCCTGATTTGATCGTAATGGGAGTCACTTCCAACCGCGGGCCCCATTGCCTCGCTCGGAATAGCGGAGGCGGGAGGAGGGAGCTGGGCTGAACCAGAAGCCCGTTACATAACCGCATCTGGATGAGGATGTGATGTTGATCCTCGTGCAACCAGACTGCATCTATCGATCCCGGACTAAGGTTGAGAGGTCTAGACGCGCAGGGAAAGAGGCGAGTGATGACACTGGAAGAAGGATTTTTATAGTCTACCTAAGCCTAGTGAGACTAGGCACTGTAGGCAGTGCAACACATTATCTTATGCTCGGAATCGATACCTGGCTAGAAGGACCAGTGCGTCAATCTTGGTTGTTTCTACCGTCCGATCTCTGCTCATCTACAGTACTATACAATTGCACAACGGATGTCAACACATCTCTGCCGTCCACCAAGTGAAGACGAAAGAACGTTACTGTCACTATCTTGCGTTTACGAAGAAGTTCAGAACCCCCAGGGTACCACTGATCAAGTAGAACCCTGAATATGTCAAAAGTGTCCACCCTCCACAGTCCACACCATCGTCTGCTCTGTGCAAGAGGGTATGAGTCTATCGAGTATCGAGTATAACAGTATGTAGTTATATCGACCTGGCTACTGCGATGTTGTCTGTCCCCTCGGCCATCTGGCTCGATCCTGTATGAACGGGCGGCCGTGGCCCTGGAGCTTACCCTAAGTGTCGGGACGGTCAATTCTTGCCCAAATTTCCATAGTACAGTTACACGGTTACCGAGTAAGAGAAGTAGGTACTGTACTGCGGTAGAAGGGTTCACCCGAAAGACCCAAATAAGAGCGACCTGGCCCCGAGATCTCCGATGCGGGGACCCACTTTAATTTCAGGTGTTCGAGGGGAGAAGGGCTCATTGTTTCGGATCTGTTTCTGCTTCAGACTCTAGTCCCTCGCCCCCGATGATCTTTGATCCATCCTCTACTCTCCATACCAATCCCAAGGTCAAAAGAACATCCAGGAAGGCCATCACACGATCACGCAATTCAATCTATTCCCAGGTAAGCGTGACGGTGTCAGATAGCCCTGGAGTTCGCTTTTTAGGCCGAGGTGGTGTCCAGTGGTCCACTGTCGCGTGGGAACTTGGAAGTACAGTACTACAGTACTACTGAGTCTACTACTGACAGTCTGACTTTCACCCTACTGACTCACTGAGTACTCTACGCGAACGCTGACTGGCTTCGTGGACTGAACAGACCCGAACGGGGTGGCTTGGGTGGCTGCTCTAAATTTAGCCGCCGGGGGCGTTGGGAGCGTCCTCGGCGCCAAACGCACGTCGATGACAGGCCTATGCCGGTGCGCCTGCAATCGAATTTTTCCTTCTCACACATGGATCGCGTACGTAACTCTCACCTACAGTACGTGTGCCTGTGGTCATGAATAGTACAGTAGAAGACCAGGTTGGCACTTGGCAGTACTGTACATGACTCCATCCAGGAAGATACACAACTACAGCACCTTAGCACACAGGTAATGATGCGGACTGCCGCACTCGAGACCTATTCTTTTCATCTTAGTAGCAGTACACAGTTGAATTCAGTGCACCGGCATGCACGAGCTGCTAGTGGGAGACTGTGAGTGACTGGATCTAAGTCACACTTAGTTAGTACTCAACAACTTCTTACTTCTTAACGTAATTCCCGGCCAAGCGAGACACCCGGCCAGGCGAGACACCCATCCAAAATCGCGTCTTCCTACATACATACTAACTTCAACCACCTACCATGCCACTAATTCGCTCTGAATCTCAACAGAAATCGGCCAATCAGGAGGGCAAGATCTTATTAGCTCTTGATGATATTAAAAATGGCCGCATCAAATCTCTCCGCGCAGCAGCGAAGCTATACGAGATACCGTCTACTACACTACACCACCGCGCCCGAGGACGCCTTCCACGCGTCGATCAACGTCCCCCTGGCCATAAATTGACCGATTTAGAAGAGAATTCGCTTACTGAGTGGATTATCTCTATGGATACGCGTGGAGCAGCGCTAAGACCTGCTACTGTAGCAGAAATGGCTAATATCCTCCTTACTGCGCGTGGAACTAACCCTTCGTCTACTGTAGGCAAGAATTGGCTATCAGCTTTTGTTAACCGACGTGATAAGCTTCGTATACGCTTCTCGAGACGTTATGATTACTAGCGTGCCCTAAATGAAGACCCGAAATTGCTACGAGCGTAGTTTACGACCGTATAGCGCGTTATCGATAAGAACGGTATATAAGCGGAGGATATCTATAACTTTGATGAGACAGGATTTATAATAGGCCTTATTTTAGCGCAGAAGGTAGTTACACGAGCAGAATACTACGGTCGGCGGTCTATCCTATAGCTAGGAAACCGCGAATGGGTTACTGCTATCGAAGCTATCTGCGCTAATGGCTACTCGCTTCCGCTATGCGTGATCTTTAAGGGCAAAGTTGCTATTACGGGTTGGTTTAAGAACCTACTAAAAGACTGGCGGATTGAGGTCTTAAATAATAGCTAGACTACCGATGATATAGGCCTTCGCTGGCTATAAAAGCACTTTATCCTATACACGAATTCGCGCGTACGAGGCCGGTTTTAGCTATTAATTCTTGACGGCTATAGGAGCTATCTTATACTATAATTCGACCGAATCTACGCAGAAAATAATATTATTCCTCTTTATATACCTTTATATTCTTCGTACCTACTATAACCGCTTAATATTAGGTGCTTTGTAGTCCTTAAGCGCGCGTACGATCGCTTTATAAGCGATCTTACGCGTAGAGGATATAATTATATCGATAAGTTTAATTTCTTAGATAATTACCAACACGCGCGGCTAGAGACCTTCTAATAGCTAGCTATTATTTAGAATAGCTTTGTAGCTAGTGGCCTAGTACTAGTCGATATAGAAAGAGTACTTTCGAAGCTTAATATCTCTCTACGAACGCCTATACTACTAAGCAGCCGGCTAATAAGCAGATCTAGCTAATTCACACCAAAAATACCCAGAACCGTGATTCAGCTACAAAAGCAAGCTTCGATGCTTAAAGATCTACTAAAGTAGCGGTCGAATAGCCCTCCGAGCCTATCAAAGACTATACTAGATCAGATTATTAAGGGCTACTGTGTAGCGCTACACAACACCGCGCTACTAGCGTAAGAAAACGCGAATCTACGCGTAGCGAATGAGAAGGTGGTGAAGAAGCGTAATCGTTTAACTAGATATATACCTTGCGAAGAGGGTTTAACTGTCGAAGAGGGCCTACAGCTAGTTGCGCAGCCAGATTTACCAGCAGAAGCACCTGCGGTGGAATCGCATGGGCAGGGCGAATTGCCTATTCAGGCAGACCAACCAGCGAAGAGAGCCCCGCCTAGGTGTAGTAGGTGTAGAGAGATTGGCCACAGGATTAATTCATGTAAAAATCGCTATATTTAGCTAGATTAATGGGTGTTGGTTGAGAGAATCGATTTTGAAATTTTCTAATAAGTTTGGGTGTCTCGCCTGGCCGGGTGTCTCGCTTGGCCGGGAATTACGTTACTTAGTTACTACTCACTTATGTATAGCGGAAATGAGCGACGGGGTGAAGGCGACTTCACCTGCGGGCTGGCTTGCCCGTGAAAGACAAACTCGGGCTGATCCTTTCGGAGCTAGGAACCTTCGGAAATGAAGCAAGCCCAAGCGTCAAACTCGTACCAGGTACTTGGATGCTCGGTAGACGCCATGCTTAGTACTAGGTACTACTGTGTAGGTAAGGTAGTACTATAGCATAGTGAGTAAATAGTAGGTAAACTAGGTACTACGTACACATCTACACAATCACATCGCGGTGACCGCCGTCCATCTGGTCTCCCTGCCCACACGTTGGATCGCCCCTGCACAAGTTCGAGAATAGCTTCTCGATGCTTGCATGCATGCATGTGCATCATCTCCTCCCGCGGGAGAGCTCGATCAGAAGCGTAGCTGGTTTTTCCGATCGGAGGACCCCGACCGTGGTTGGTGTGTCAGCGAGACCTGAAACCGCAGACGATCCCGACGGAGCTAAAGGAGGCGATTCTGAAACACCCCAGTGGGTCCAGCCCCGCGCTAGTCGTCACTAGCGGCCCCTTGGCAGGACCAGGACGGAGCCTATCGCCGTTGACGAACGGGGGGAACCCAAGTTTGGAAATGTCCAAGCGTCCACTGTCATTGCAACCTGGCCGTGAAAGGCGGATCTTTGTTGAAACGACGAACCGATGGTACTGTATGACTATGCACAACATCCTCAACACCGAGAGAATCAAGAATGTGACTTGTGATATTCATCACCACCGATTCATTGCTCTCCAATCATGACGCCGTAAGGGAGATTTAAAAGCTGGCGGCAACACTGCTCCAGAGTCTCAATTATGCGCCTGTTTTTGTGTGTTTGTTCTCAATTGCTGAGAAGGACCCGCGCGGTCTTCTTCCGTCTGGCTATGATCCAACGAGCCGCTGATGATCTCCAGACTGGCCACTGGGAGGTAGACTCAATGGGTGATCATTATACAACCCACTCCTGAGCAAATGAAAGTCAATCGAGCCTCAGACTGCGTAAGCTCCCCGCCAGATGGAGCACTGAGCAGTGCACTACGTGAGTACGTTCAATCACAGTGCACCAAAAAAGGGGCGCTTACAGAGCTGTTTTCAGCCTCTCACGCACATCCATGTATGACCAAGGTTCCAGGCTCACGGATTCCAGAATAACCTCGGGAGAGACTCCAGGAGTTATATTACATTGCATCACTGCATAATGCTTATATCTTCAGACTGGTTGTCCTATGCGCTTGTAAGCCGAATAGAGCACCGTCTCTGTCTTACAACGGTTCCGCTTCAAAGTCCAAACCAATTTAAAAGTGACCATGAGACGGGATCTATGTACGAGATTGTGGGTCATTGAACACTTTGACCAGGTTCATTACCTGGCAGGCGGGTTCCGTTCTGCTATCTCGTTAGCGTGGAGCCGTGGACTCGTGGAGGGTCAGTCGTGTTGTATTACCAAGTTACCAACTAACTAGGTCACAATACTGAATGCACGGGATATCTCAAGCCCTGCATTCATCGAGCGTATGCATTTCCTGGCCAGTGCGAAGCAGAAAGACCTGATCATCACCGCTTGTCAGATCCTGCACCAAAAGCAAATCTCACGTGGCGAGGATGACAATTTGCATTATCAAAGCAGAACACCCATTTGGGAAATGTATATACACATACGATTATAACTTGGAGTTTCAATATCGGTCTGGGCATCAGCGACGAGACGGCCATTACCTACCTATATTCTGCCGCGTATCAGAGAACCTCCAGCTTGCAGTACGTCGGCAGCCACCTCTTCCTGCTCTGGAAACCTGCCTAGTCCTACCCCCAAAGACAGCTGCGTAATGGCAGGAGAGATTTCCCATGTCGTCGACCTGTTGTCGATTCCCCCAAAGACCGTCCAAGGTCGTCTGCAGGTGATCCTCATTTGGATGACTTCTGGCCCGTAGCCAGACAAGCCTGTTTCACCTTGATTGCTTTATTGTCCAAGCTCCTGCTTAGCCCCGGTGTCAGTGCAGATAATGAGAAAACCGGGATCCGGAACAATAGCGCAGTATGCGGTACCACTCACCTATCCACCTTGAGCAGGTAAACCATGTCACTACGAAAGGGCCACCGAAAGAACAATGCCTCCGGCGAGCTGAGGCGGCAGAATATGGAGCAAGAATGCCAATAACTCGCTAGTAGTGGACGGCTAGACGCTCGCTTCCCAGGCCATGTCACGAATTTATGAAAAGGCTGTCATTAATCTGAAGCGCAGGAGTGTATACCCAGAAAATATATGTAGATTGCGGCTCAACTCGACAGGTGGTTGTGTCTTTGGACTCTTTCTGAAACGCTCATGCGGACGGCGATTCTGCCACCGATTCATCTAACAATGGATGACTTCAACGAGCCTGGACTCTCTCACCAGTCTGGCGAGAGTGAGGCAATGTTCTTGAGTCGGTTTGTGCAGGGTCTGAAGGTTCTTGATTCCTGAACTTTCGAATGAAAGCTCCATTGTTTTTGGGTGCGTCTTTACACAAGTCTTGGCGTCATCATGAAATGGCATTGGGATCCAAACCTTCTATAGAATCTTTGCCAGCGAGATGAAATTAACAATCCCGCCTATGCCAAACAGGCGATGGAAACTGTCATGTACCATACGGGCAGTGTATAACGTACAGTGTACCTATGGGAATGATCAGAAATCAAGTCTCTCAGTGTCTGAGCCTCGGCCTTATCACCACCTGACTTCGGACTTAGCAGGTGGCAGCCAGCTAGTCACCTACCGCACCACAATCTCACATCGTCCTCTGCTCCAGTCCTTCAGTTCAATGTGATCTTAGGTACTTAGAAAGATTTCTTCATCACTCAGCCACCACATTCCCATTCAAGGCACTAGATCTTATCTGCATCGAATCAGGCAGCTCTGAGCTAGCAAGACGCAGAGTTTGGCATTTCGCTCACATCGCCATGGGACATATCTGAATATCCCACTGATACTGGACTGGAGCATGTCCAAGCACGGTCAATTGGTGTCATGCTGCCTCAGCGCTGCGACACAAAGCTAGATTGTGTCGTGCATTCATTCCAGACAGCGTCTCGCATCGTCAAGACAGGCGCCTAGACTCTGGTAACCGTCCCCGAGGATTCAAAGAATGTTATCCAATGTTGTGCAGATCGTGAGAGTCTGATTTCAAGTCAGGCGTGAAGCATCTCGGATCTGAAACGGTTTGGCTGAAGAGCGAATCAAAATGGACGTCAAATCTCAACATGAACAATCGTTCCAGGTCTGAGAGCAGGTTTCACAATCTGACACAATTGATGGCTAGTGGCTACTACTTTATCGAGTAAGACCATCGACGCAGCCCTAGTGTCTCGAGACTTGGTTTGATGTGGCTATGACTGGAGTTGATTCAGTGAACACTGAACAGTGAGTGCATGCATTCGAACCCCGTCTAAATCCACGTGGTCAGATGCTGACTTGTTCATCATGGGCCATCGGAATACCGGTCCAGTCATCAATTGTTTTGGTATGACTCCACTATTTCGCGATGGCGGAGTCCCTGCTCCGCGAAGCCATCGTGTCAACGGCAGTCACATGTTATGCCACATTCAACCCCTACATAGGGCTCGCAGCAGTCCATCCACCTCATCAAGGCAGATCCTGGGACAAGGTGCTTGACGTTGAACTCAGCTTGTGGAAGCTGGTCAACGATATCCATCGCTAATATGGAACGGCACCGAATACACTGTAAGTGTCAATGTGGGCTCTTGTGCCGAACCAATTCTGAAACCATGGTTGACCTGGGTCCTGGGGTCTATCTCCGTCCACACGGGCCAAGCATCATACATATCACCTCGCTTGAGCTTCGAAAAGAAAGGCATAGCCCTGTCCAGTGGCTTCTTCTTCTCCATGGCGGAAGCGAAAATTTCCACTCGATAGAGCGTCGGCGCTCGGCGGCGCTCTTCCAGATAGGCATGCCATGGGGACGGTCCTGGACTTCTGAGCACTTGGCTACTGGCTGGTTGGTCATGCTGTTGATTTCCAACTGTGATATTGCCATTTACGGGGTGTTGATGTGATGGAACCAGTCAAGTTCGGAACACTCCAGGATTCCAGGAGCTTCCTTTTGGCAAGCTGGAACTCGGATTAGGACAGGGAGTCAGGTTAGGAGTGTGATGATACCAATCCCGCTAAGATCACTTCTATCGGATCTTCTCAGCTGCATTGGATGAATAGTTGCCCGTCTTGCTGCAGGGTTGCAATAATCCCGGGAATTGACCTGTCGATTATAATTCGGCAGATGCTACAGTCAGTGCCTGGGTTCTAGTTACCCGTCTGCGCTTTAAGACTAAGAGTTGCGAGGCCTCAAGTCCTTGAGATGATAGCCTGAGAACGATAGATGGGCGTGTAGAAGTAGCAGTAGTAGTCCAAGAAAGTCAAAGTGAACTTGTGAAAGAGACCCAGCATCCATTTCCCCTTAAAAGAGACCGAGTACTGATCGCATACGTTTCTCGCAGTGACTGGCCCTTTCTCACTTCATAGAGAAGCCAGTTGAGAAACGCCTTGTGTGCTTCTCATGTCAAAAAATCTCCTCAATTCAATATATTTTGTGTGAAAGTTCCGTCCTCTCCCAGGTATTTCCACCACTGCAAGCCCAACACTTTCGTTGTCTTGTGATGCCGCAGGAAGAAGCCGCCCGAGTGACGACCCGATCTCCGCTGCACCCCAGCCCGATTCCCCTTCTTCTTCGACCTGCAGCTCCTGAGGCAAGCAGCGGTGACTCTTGACCCTGACTTCTCCTCAGGTTTAGGGGGTAGAGCTTTGTTCCTGCCCGTGAAGCTTTATTGCAGGAAAAGAGTGTGCAGATACAGAGTATCCAAAAGCGAGAATTGAGATCGGAAAGGTGAGTGATGCCACCATCCACATCACATCAGTTGACGACCCTGAGCCTCCACGCACACCTGGTGCGACCACCGGCGTCACTCTACTCCGCGAGTCTGCCGCTAAACAACGAGACAGCTCGATCGCAGGCCGAAGAATTCACGGACCAGCCCAGCCAACTTAGCCTGTTCAGGGCTTGAGATCAGCCCCACTGGCGCTGCTGTGTTGGTGAAACGCCAGCTCTCGGCCCTCTCTCCAAACGGTGCCCACGAAACGGCTCTTTCTCACGGTCGCACCCAGTCACGGCGGTCCGTTCCAAGCTTTCTGATCCCCAGCCTCCATTACGCAACACACACACACACACAGAGTCCGACTCCCTCTCTCATTCTCTCTCTTCTTGCCTGCTCACTCGTGCTCGCGCGATCATCGACAATCAGGCCATCTGCATTGCATAGGAGCAATTCGGTAGTCACAACCACGCTCAACGCTTGCTCAGCTCCCAATGCCGGGCACTTCCAGAACAATAACAACACTTTCCAATCGGTCCCTCGCCCTAACGTGAAGAGTACTATGCCTTCGAGTAGAGTTCAGTCTGAAACAAAGACCTTCGCCAGTGATCATGATCGCGGTTTGAACGGTGTATCTCGATTGGGCTCTGACACGAACAACCGCCGCAATAGCGCAATCTTCAACAACAACAACCATACCAACCACAACGGCACCAAAGGACACCCCAGTAGCACCCTTGATCATTCTCCAAAGATGGACGACGGCCGTGCCAAAAACGAGGATGTCTTTCTCAACATCGCCAGATCAGACTCAAGCCGTCGCGACTCGCTGGGTCGTGCGGACTTCAGACGCGTGAGTGGGTTTCTTTCCATTGCGACGACGGGACATGCGTCGGAAAACAAAGCAGAATACTTGCAATTGCAGGACAACTTGGTACCGAGATTCTCTCACAGCATTGCTGACATCAGAGGAGGTGAGAGAGAATAGTCGCGACTAGGATATCCTCCGACCAGTTTACGGTCGCCAGCCACGCATGCCGAACCAGAACAACAAACCCCTTCCCTCGACCAACGCTTCAGCAACCCCGAAAACCCCTTGCTTGCTCAAAAGGGCTCCCCAACTATTCCTGGAGGATCGCACAATTATGCTATCTCAGCGTCTACCTCCGTTCACCCTCTAGACGATCCAACGCGCTTTCGATATCCTAACCTCAACTCCGGATCGCGATCCGTGATCGGCGCGCCGCGCAGCCGCCTGAGTCGTGCAAGCCCAGAAACATCACCCCGTTCACCACCAACGAGAGGCGAGCGCCGATCATCAATCCATGAACCTCGTCCGAGACGATCTACACTTTCAACGAGCCGAAATGGCCGGGTACCGTCTTCTTCAGATCCCATTGAACGGGGACCTGAAACTACAGAGAAAGCACGCGATGGAACCGAATCAACCTTATCTACTAATGCGCCTTCGACCGTCTGGGACGAGCTGGATGACTTGAAATCTCGAATTCGAAAATTGGAGCTCACTGGCAAATTGCCTCCATCCTCGCAAGAAGCTATTTCAGGTGCCTCTCAGGAAAGACCACGGACTGCGGCGACAACTGTGACAGTGATGTCAAGCTCTCCTCGACAGCAACGCAAGGTCAGATCTCCCTCTGCAGAAAAGGAAGCTGCGGTGCAAAATCCAGTTCATCCTCTGTTACAAACGGCCATGACCAAGGCCCAGGAGGTTCTCGCACCCGAAGTGTACAGCGCACTTGAGGCCACGATCAAGGATGCTTTGGCCTTGTCTACCATGCTGGGCGTGAATGCAGCTCCGTCAGGCACGGTCTCCGTTGTGAATGGAGCATTCGCTTCCCCCGAACGAGTGGCCCGCCGAAAGGCCGACAGTGTGTGCCGCAGCCTAACGGAGCTTTGTCTGGCTTTGACAGATAAGCAGCTACGGAGAGACCGGTCCGCTTCGGCAAGTCGCGTGTTGGAGTCGCATTCGTTGCGCGCAAATAGCGGCGAAACCGAGTCTTTAGCCGGCAGTTCCGCGTATCAGCGCATCACTCCCCCGGAGGCCGGGGCTCTCGAGAGGCAACCAAGCACGAGTAGTCGAATCACCAGTCGCTTGGAAGCCCGTAGACTCTCGCTCATCAATACAGGTGTCCCCGCTACTGGCGACAGTCGGGTAGCACAATCGCCCAGCGTAGCTCCTCCACCGAGTCGTCTTCATCGATTATCGGCATCCATCCGCAGCCGCAGACTCGCTCAAGATGACGAGTTGGACACCACAAGCCCACTAAGCCGGTCTCTGTCGAGAGCTGCCACCGAGACAGAGACGTCAAGCCTAGGCCAGAGCACCTCGACCCAACCACGGCTCTCCCTGGGCCGCTCCATCAATCGCTCCATGCCGAATGCCATGCAACAAGGACAGCGGGAGCAGGTAGTAGACTTGTCTCCCCGCACCCTCCAGTATCAGCACCAAGGCTCCGCGAGTGTCTCATCTCCGCAGAGCCAACCTCAAACGCCTACTCCTTCGTCGAATATCCCCTACCGACGAAGCTACATAGCCACGCCTGCCCAGTCGCCTGCGATTTCCCGGTCCAATATTCAGGCAGGATCCCGCCGATATGGCTTTTCATCTGACTTGCCCGATAGTACGGCAGGGTCAGTGGTCGAGGGACGTACTCGATTCAATGCGGCAGACGTGCCTCGTAATCGCACTAGCATACCCCCTGCCAAATCTGCCGTTGGCTACACCCCTGTATCGCAACCTCGCCTTCGTACGAATAGCTTGGATACGCGACGGTTCGGTCTCAGACGCCGCTCTGCTGCCACCCCGGATGACTCCTTCAATATGGACGACAGCATTGACTAGGCCGGTACTCCCGTCGCCTCGTCTCGGCCACCCCGACATTTCTTCCATATCGGCGGATTGGCCTTCTTATGATAGCTTGTGTGTGTCGCGATGAGAGCTAGCGTGAACGCTGCGCGCTTGCGTCCTCTCACCTTCTCCGATCCTTTCCGTCTTTAACGCGTCCTCGAAATCGCATGAACATGAAGCGTCCTTGCATTGAATTTTCACATTGGGATTGTCTCCCCTTCCAGCATTCGTCTCTCGCGCCTTCATAGATTTGCATGCATGCATTTTTGTTGCGACTGGAATCACTTGACCCTCCGCAGCTTCTTCGACATCTTCATTTAGCCAAATTTCTTCGACTCCGTGCCACTCTTTGGTCTCCCCGCCGGTTCCGCATTCTCCTCAACGTCAACGTCATGACGCATCCAGTTTAAACACCTCTTTGCATCCGACCTGCGGACTGTGTCTTCAATTCTACCGAAGAATTGCTATCTGGGACCCCTTCAAGTTCTGGTCCTTGTCATTTTCTTCTGTCTGCTTTTCTCTGCGATCATTCTCTGTACACAATTACCGATACTCGACCATCAATAGATGGAGATACATGATGAGAACAAGACCTTATCGGAACTTCTGATTCTGTTGTCCATCATCCTCCTACCTATGTCGATAGTCAACTTCGTGCCCCTCTTGCCCGTCCTATTTTTTTCCATTCCACTTCTCTCCCCGGCCACTTTGTACATCTTCCTAAGCATGTTCACTTTCAACCTCCCTATCGGTTGATTCTCATTCTTACAGTATCAGCCTGTCTCCGGGAGGTCCTCTTCTCCTTCTCTTCCTTTCCTCTTCTTTTTTCACTATCATGGAACGAATCTGACTAATGAATTGAATGAGCTCATTACTTCTTTTTCCCGTTCTTCAACCCATCTACATCGCAGGCCATTCGGAGTCTTGACCTGCCATTGTTAAGAACCATCGCATGCTAGGACTTAGCCTACGCTCTCTGTCTGCGTTTCGATCAGTAGGAAACGACCACCAACATGTTCCCAGAGCGTCGTTGGCGCGCGTCTTACCCCCAGCTCGTAGATGGAAGCATTATTATTGTAACAAAGAACTCATTGGCTACAGAAAACAAACACGTTGAGAAAAACTTTGGGATTTAAGAATTGGTCGGTATTGAGTGTACTCGAGATGTGCCTCAAAGATGCCAAAATATCGTGGTACCTAAGATAGCCTTTGAGGGAAACGAAAAAAGGAGGAAGTCGAGAAGAGGGATAAGAGGACATCGGTGGGCGGAAAGCAAGAGAGCGGGGGAGGATAAGGAGACGGGAATTTTGAGATGAGGGCATGGAAACGGACAAGTCGGGGCGAAAGATAAGAGTGAGGCGCAGGGTAAGAGTGTTCACAAGGTGGGCGGTATTAGAGCACTAGAGATGGGGCGAGCCAGTTCAACTTCTGAAACGTAGCGGGGAGGGTGTGTAGCGTTTCAGATGCAGACTGTCTCCTTGACCAGATACATTCGGCAGCGAGCACGACTTTCACTAGGGTTGAGGACTTCCAACACACATTTTAGGGACGAGGGAAGTTGTGATCAGGAAGGATTATGGAAACGTTTTGCAGGGTTGACCGGCTTCTCATGTGCACGTGCATATTCCGGAAAGAATAACCTTGAAACTGGAAGTCGCAGATGATGTAAATCATGTATCCGAATGGCCGGTCCTGCAAGAAAAATCAGGCACGCATTCAATAATCCGAAATGGTCGCGTTGGTCTTCGCAGGGACAGCGGACGACTAAAAAACTGAATCCCATGCCGGATCATTCCAAAGCGACCGCCCGGGTCAAGACCCCGATTGCTGATTATTCAAAATCATCAGGCACGCATTTAATCATCCAAAATGGTCGTGTTGATCTTTGCGGGGACAGCGGTGAGCAAAAGCATACCTTAGAAGCTGAATCCCACGCCGGATCATTCCCAAAGCAAGCATTCAGGCCAAAAAGTCAAAGAGAACTAGAGCAAGGGCCCGCGCAAACACAAATACGTCAAAAGAGTAGTGGGTAAAGATAAAGGATACTGATGGCAAGATGGAAGGAGGATGAGGATGACGAATGGGAAAAAAAGAGATAAAGAGGACGAAGAGCAGAGAACGGAAGGAGTATCGCTTGCTCAAGACCGCCGCAGATCATGACCGACGGCTTGAAGTCATAAGGTTCGAGGGGAGAACGCAAAGGAAACCATGCAAGCGGGTCTAGGCCGCCTCCCCACCAAGGTCAACAAACCATGGTGGTAGGAGAGTAGATTTACTCTTGGGGCAGCTGGCTGCGGCGAGTCTTCTCTGCTTCCAGGTTCTCATATAGCAGATATAAAGCCTTCTCGTTAGCCGAGGCGCTGCCCATGATGGTGAACATACGCTCGCCGGTCTCGTCATGGGGAGCCTTGGCAATCGAAATGCGGGCGCCAGAGCTGCGGCGGATCTCGGTGATCTTGCTGCCCGCACGACCGATGATGCAACCGACCATATCAGCAGGGATGCTGATATTCTGGGTCTGGATCTCGTCTCCGTCCTCTGTCACCAAGGGGAATCCACGGCTACCGGCATCGGAATTGGAGCGGCGGTTGAAACCACTGTTGTCACTGAAATCGGCTCCATTGCCCGTGCGGTTGTATTGGCGGTTGTTGTAGCCGTTACCAGGGTTGGTGGGATTGGCAACCTGCGAGCCAGGCTGGGCGCCACCGACAGAGGCACGAACAGCCGGGTTATAGAGCACAGTGCCCGTGCCGCGCTGCCAGTCGTCGATCAGGCACTTGCCAATCTCCCAGACGGCCTTCTCAATTCCCTCGGGTGTGCCTTGTACTTCGACAATGCGCTCCGTGGACTGAGGAAGCATTTCCTTCTGAGCGACCATGCGCACACCAGAAGCGTCCTGAATCTCCTTGATCTTGCCACCCTGTCGCCCAATGATGGTGCCCATTTGGTTGTGAGAAATGAGCAGGCGCACAGCTTGAGGATAGTTAGCATTGCAAGTCAATTGGCGCCGGGTACTACCCATGAATCCGGGGAAACACAAATAGGTAGGGAGGGTACTGCGTCCAGGGAAGTGCACCGGGTAAGGTGTGGGGTAATGAACAATATAGGGCACTGGCCAAAGTTCCGAACGATAGCCTGCGAACATTCCAGGGTGGACTGATGGGTGGAATTGTTGTCTGGGAAGGGCTGCCTTCTTGGAACGGGGGGTCTTGGGATCATGAGAAGACTTACGGTGAGTTCCGTTGTTGGAGACAACGCCACCCATGCCCATCTGAGGTGCGCCCTCAAGGAGACCCTTTGCGACAATCGCATAGGCACGAGCAGTACCTTGGAGGGGGCCAGTAACGGTGAGGACACGGTCGTGGACACCGGGGACAACCTTGCTCACTCCCGCCTTGACGCCAGTTTCATCACGCAGATCGGCGACATTCTTGCCAGCTTTGCCGATGATGACACCAGCTTCCTTGGAGGAGACAATAGCACGCAGGGTCAGCATGGATTGAGCGTACTCTTCCTCAGTCTTGGGAGTGATATCCATAGGCTCCTGCTCGCCAGTCCCGGCGTAGGCGTCGTTCATGGGCTCGTCAGCTGCAATGGGGGCTTGGTGAACTTCGGTGGCCTCCATTGTGACTAGGTATCAACTTTTGGGGAAATTTTGGGAAAATGAAAGGGTTTTTGTGATTCAAAGACTGGTCGTGCTCAGAGGTAGGACGAGAAGGTGTGAGTGGTTGGGGGTACGGTCGCGACGAGATGGACGGGAGTTTCTCTAGACAGCAACGCGATCAGCTCTCATGCTTAGTATTCTCACCAAGTCCTGCGCCATGCAGTGGATAACCAGGCAACCAACGTGCACAATGGATGCACGAAATTGTCTTTGCCGCGAGCTGCAAGACCAGTATTCGATGGATGATTACTTACCGAAGAGGGTCTGGTGAAAGTGGAGAATTCGACGTGGGTGAAGAAGAGGGGAACGTGACGAGGGGTCACACGGAAAGAAGGGTTGTGGGAAAGCGAGAGGGATAGAGGTGAAGCGAGAAGCGAGAAGCGATCAGAGGGGGGAACGGAAACGGAAACGGAACGAGGAGATGGAGAGGATGGCGAGGCGAGAGTAGGTGAAGCGAGGTAAGGTGTGAGGAGGGTAAAAGGTGGACGGAGATGCTGTGGAAGAGTGGGAGGGTGAAAGCGGGAATTGCTGGTGACTGAGGCGGAGAGCCGCCAGTTGACGGGCCCGCTTTGGTGCTCTTTGCTGTGCAGCCGGCCTGCGAATATGTGAGAGCGAGTTGCTTGACTACCGAAGTTCATATATGTTTATGTACGTCGTTGTGTCAATCACGATTCGAAACTGATCGAAGTTGGGGGAAGAAGGAAGGAAGAAGTCGACTGGGTAAAGTTCGTCTTTATATATTGATCAGATATGACAGTATGTTCCGGAATCGTTTGCGCCTTGAGTCCATCTGTAAGTTCATCTTGGACATCTTGACAAACTTTCCTGGTTAGAACTTAGAACATTCCGGCGGAAGAAGGAAGGAAGAAGTCGATTGGGTGAAATTCGTCTTTATATATCGATCAGATATGACAAGACGTCCCGGAATCGGTTGCGCCTTGAGTCCATCTATAAGTTCATCTTGGATATCTTGACAGACTTTCCTGGTTAGAACATTCCGGCTATTCCCAAGGCACCGACTGATCATACCTCTGAGTAATATTCATACTAAGGCAGCGATCGGAGTCAATATGATATGTCCAGATTATTTACGCTTCAGGACAGTCTGTAAAGGAAGTCCATCTTGGATATCTTGACACACATTCCTGGTTAGAATAGTCCGCCTATTTCCAAGGCACCGACTAATTATGCCTCTGAGTAATATTTGCATCAAGGAATCGATCCACTTTGATAGTACATTCCGTAATTTTTCGCGCTTTGGGACCATCTATAACTTCAAACTCTAAGTGAAGTCCATCTTGGATACCTTGGCCCTTGGGCTTGAGGTCCTTGACCAACTTTCGTGGGCAGAATAGTCCGGTTATTATAGGGCACCAATTCACTATGTCTCTAAGTATTATCTATCTTATGGCATCGGTCGACTTCAATAGTACCTGTTTGCTAAAAGTTTTGGCCCCTGAGACTGCAGATAAGCTTAAAGTGAGCTTGGATATCTTGAGCACCTGGCATGAATAGATTCATGGTCAGAAGTGTCCAGCAATTCCCAAGGCACCTATTGAATGTTGCGAACATACGACGAACATGGAGAACCATCAAGATCGAGGAACAGAATGGTGGCAAACCTGGCTGTCAAGTTTGCTATGGACGCGCTATGAGGTAAATATCGTGAGCTTCGGTTGACGACAACTGGGACGCGTCTACGCCCAAGCCATTTTCTGCCGGCTCTCTCTCTCTTCTTCCTTGCTTTTTCTCTCTAGGTTTTGATTCATTTTCTTGCAATGCACAAGTTTGTTTGACCTTACTGGTACGCATCGTCTTGAATATACAAGGTTGACAAACCTGGATGGTCTGAACAGTTCGGCTATTTTCAACCCACCAGCTCACTATAAGGTATCTCCAAGTAACATCTACACCAATGCATCAATCATGTTCGATAGTACTTTCATGAACTGTTCGCATCTTGAGCCAATGTAGAAGTTGTCTTGGATATCTCGACATACTTTCATGGTTAGAACTGTCAACCGTCCGATGATTTCCCAGGCACCTATTCACTTTACTCTCAAAAGAGATCTGTTCTCAGGAACCCGACCAAGCGGCCCTGATGAGGGAAACTATAGATTTTGTACTTATTCTTTAAAGTCTTCCAAGTGATTCGACATCCGACGAAAGCCATTAAATTGTGGGTATAGCTGTAAGGCTCCCACAAGCAGTAAGTGCTAGCACAGTTGGAGATCGTTAGACTCAATTGCTTGATTCATCGATCCTTCTTGCCCCTTTTAATTGACAAGACTTACTATCGTAATGCCTTACCATCAATATCTTGAATTGTCTCAGCTCTACTTACAAACGTTGTGGATCCAGTCAGACTGTCAGACAATGGCGCCCGTCCAATTCAATCAAGTCCATGTGCTACTCAATGTCAAGAATGAGAATAGGTACTTGTTCCACGACATATCTGTGGAAGACCTGTCATTAAAAGGCAGACGAATCAGTAATGGGCTCGAGAGAAGATGAGAAGCGAGGGAAATACAAAGCGAGGGGAATAAGAAGTGATGAAAAATAAGAAGCACGAGAAAATAAGAAGCATGAGAAAATAAGAAGCATGAGAAAATAAGAAGCAAGGGAAAAACAAGATGAGGTATAGTCAAGGAAACGTGAAGTTCTCCAGACAACAGAGAGGCGAAGCCTCTAGTCTGATCATCTGAACTGATCCTGGACCTGCTTCCTACGAAGGCATTTGCTCTACAGTTCTGCATCAGCGATTTTCAATAGAGTATAAGTATCAGCATAAATAGCATCCGTAGCGCATAGTAGATTCCCATATTGGAGGCAAAAAAGTGCTCCCCGCCAACGGTGACCGTGTATAGTGGACCGAACCAATGTCCTCACAATTTAACTAGGCTGGCATGTCAATTGTTGATCTTGTATTTCGGGGGAAGCTGGACTAAATATGAGTCTCCATGGCCGTTTGCTGGAGAAATCTACAACAGGAAAATACAATCGACACTCCACTTGAAAACGTTGTCGGTATCTTTCTGAGGATTAAGGTTGTTTATCTTACATCTCATGCTTTATGTATGTCTCTGGCTGTGGTCCAGCGATTACTCAGTTCTTCTGTAGTCCGAACTGCATCTTTTCACCACGTCTCATGAGTGAAATGACGTCAATCGAGGCAAGTCCCTGTAGGCTCAGTTCAAACTCTCAAACTCGTCGCAGTGGCTAAAGCAGGCCTCGTGAATGATTACATCCCATCGAGATATATACAAGGGGACAGCTACAAACTCAACTGCTCCGTCGCCGTTGTCCCAAGCCTGGCAGAGTAATATGAAGAATGGAGCGAGCTGACCTACTGGTCCGCAATAAACACGACCTTCTGCACCTTCATGGCATTGAAGATCTCATAAGCTTCCACTGCTTGCGACAGAGGCATAACATTCTCTGTCATGAATCTATAACCATCATTAGTTCTGCAACAGTCAAGCAAGAATGGGCGAGTAGAGTATGACGAAGTCCTCAAGAGGAGGGCGTGATGGGTATGTAGAGTCTCAACAATTTCTGGGCATGGTCGCCACTCACCCAAGTTTATGCTGGTTCTTTTTCAAAACTTCCAAGGCCTTTTCGGAGACAGAGCGGACGGGACAGCGACCCATCTGCACTGTCAGGTTTTTATTGTAGGCATCGGCACCATTCCACGGGATCTGCGAAGGCATGAGCTATTTAGTCATCATAACCATGAAAGGTCTGGAATTCTCTTCATCGGAAGCCCTCAATTAGCTCTCACCTCGGCATTGTGCACTCCAACACTGCTGATCACACCCCAAGGCCGCACAAGGTCGTAGGCCGTGCGAAGGGCAGGACTCAATCCGACGACTTCAATGACGGCATCGGCACCACGACCATTGGTCAGTTCCTGCACTCGCTTATCAAGCCCAGCCCGATCAGTCATGAAATTCCACGGCTCAGCACCGAGCGACTTGGCCAACTCCAGTCTGGAAGGCACAGAGTCAACAGCCAACAAGTGCTTGGGCTTGTACTCGAGCGCATTGATCAGTCCGCAAAGTCCAACGGGCCCACAGCCGATAAGCACCACAGTCTGCTCTGCAATCTGTTCGGGCGTGCTGTTCTTGAATGCATTATATGCTGCAAAGTAGCCCGTGGGGAAGATATCTGCCATCAGGACAAGGTACTTCTCGTCCACTCCCTCAGGAGCCTTGATCACGGTACCCTCAGCATTAGGCACCCGAACCTAGAACATCGTACAGTCAGCCCAATCCTCCTCGGCTCATAGAGCCTCTGAGCCCTCATTGACATACATATTCAGCTTGGCTACCGTCCAACTTCTCGCATCCAAAGAGGGTGCTCTTCTCACAGCGGGAGGAGTAATTCTGCTTACAGTAGAAGCATTTGCCACTGCCAGAGAACGAATTAGGAATGCATTTGAAAGAGGTGCCCGATACGAATATCTTCAGCAACACAGTATATACGTACCAAGAAGTCGTGAAGGCGCTCACAACACGGTCCCCCTTCTTCAAGGTCCTCACTGCAGAGTCAATCTCAACGACCTCGCCCATGAACTCATGGCCCATAATAGGCCCTTCTGGACTGGGCTCAATGCCACGATAGGTGTGCAGATCACTAACTCGCTCTTGTCAGCCATATCATATCATCCATGTCATATAGGACCATAACAATAATCCCCATCACATCCGGTCTCAGTACTCTTCTGCAAGACTTACCTCCCGCACAGCGCGGTATACCCCACCTTGACAACAACATCTTCGGGATCCTGAACGTGAGGGATTGGGCGCTGCTCGACGGCAACCTTGTAAGGTGCCTTGAAAACCACCGCTTGCATAGTACCGGGATTGGCCATGACTGGTCTCTGTAATTAAGCTGTGCAAGAGCGGGATCACAAAAAAAGTTCGAGTGTCGTCTAGCTGCCAGGTGGAATTTTTTTGGGTTGTGCGGCATCGGCAGAAGCAGTGTAGTGGGTCTAAGCCTCTGAGGGAACCTTGCATGTCATTCAGCTCTGACAGACACAGCTCTGTTGATGAATCTCCAGCAGTTCATGATCACGATGTAAAGGAAAGAAGGTATAAGTGATTTTGGGCATGGTCTGTCCGGGCAGGATTGGATTGAAAAGGATGAAACTTTTCGAACGATGTGGTCGTGAGTGATCTAGCACATCCAACGAGCACAGACGTCATTAGGTGGTTCACGGGTAAAGATGGATATACGGTACTCAGCCTTTTAATCGACTTTCTCCATGCGACACCCGCTTTGTTTGTACATTCTCGCACATTGAAGAAATGCGAGATCCGCAGACAGCTACATTATTATACTGGCGGAGGGGTAAACCCCCATCGCTCCGAGCGAAAAAGAATCCGTGAGGATGTGAAGAAAAGGCCCGTATTATGGAAGCTGCTCGCTTGATCATCGCAAGAGCAGTATATTGAGCTCTGAGATGCGTGCTTCCAGTCACCTTAGGGGCACGAGTAAAGATAACGCATGACCACAGCGCCAAAGTATAGTCGGATAGGAAGCATGGAGCAATGAAACACAGGCTTTCAGTGCAAGGCCAAACAGAGGTGGAATGACCGATGGAAAACAAGCATGGAATGACAGTCACGGTTATGACAGGATGTAAATTCGACCAGAAATGAGCCCGCATTTCCCCCACGGAACACACCACAGTCTGGGCATGACAACCACGAGAAAGTTCAATTAGACATCAGTCTGTGAGTGAGCACCTAGGTCACCTGGCATAGCAGTTCTTCCTCGAGAATGAATTTGCCCTCCTTGTACTTCTCGCTACCTTCGTAGGCCTTGTCATATTTCCAACCCACGGTCTCTTTGCATTGACGGCATGAAATATCACGGACAATGTGACGGCCGGTTGTCATACTTCGCTCAACTGGGTCGGACTGGGTGATGTTGACGACGCTGTTGAAGAGGTATGCTTTGCCATGCTGACCACGAAAGCTCTACGACAACGGAATCAATTTGTCAGTTTGTCCAAAAGCAAGAGGGACTCTGTAGCCCAAAGATCAAGCGCTTGATGAAGCTATGCTCACCCGGCTGATGATATCATTGTAGTCTGCCAGGTGGGTCTGGCATGATTTGCAGCCGAATATCTTGTTAGAAGTCAAATAGACGTTGTAGGTTAGGCCCATTGTGACGATCTCAGAAATGTTCTCTTAGGAAAAATGAGTCGCGTCGCAGCTCCGACGAGGAAGGCTCAAAGGTGATAGCGAGTCTAAAGGAAGTGGATGCCGTCAGAACCTGAGAACGCCAGCGCAGTGATACGTTGGCTCAAAGAACCAGTGCGAGGAGCGACCTCAGGATCAGTGTGCTCAAGAGTTCGGAGAGACTGTCAACTTCCCGGCCTTTCTTATTGTGATGCCGCGAAACCCGATATATTGCAACGAGTCGTAGCCTCTTTCGGTGGACGATTTGCAGGAATCAGCCCAGTACGGTCCCAGTACGGTCGGCAAACTTGCCGATGTTTGCTCTAGAGGGGGTTTGATGCCCTCACAAACAATCCAATACCTTCAAAATTTTTTAAAGTTCCTCAACTTGTGCATGAGCTGGAGAACCAGAGTTGACGACCAAAGAGGTTTGACGAGAATCCCCGCACGATAAGGCCGGTTGGAGAGACTCGGAACTGAAAAGCGGAGGGCGCAGGAGTGAAGAAAATGGGAGTCTCCTGTACTCGCCACAGGGTCCTCGAATCACACCTTCTGAGAGTAAAGCGAAGAAGGCTCTTAGAATCACCTTAAGGCTGGCAAGTTGCGACACGATAGTAATGGAGGGCAAGAGTTCCAAAGAAAGTCAAGGTATTTCTGGGTGCCTTAGGCTGGTGTCTGGACACCCCGCATTGGACCTGATCAGCTGCGGAGCCGTTGATGACATACCATGGCAGTGGCCTCCGGCGCCGAGCTGAATTAGTAATGGGTACATGAATGGAACAGATTTTGAAAGGACTGAAATCCAGGCACTGCAACTGCTTTTTGCCTTGGTATAAAGCGCTTGATTCGGGTGTTCATGGTTACAAAACAGCGAAAGAGGTCACTGGACATCAGGTAGTGTTCTACCTCTTGCGGCTCATCAGGCGATCTCGGCCCAATCGAGCCACAGCCTCACTCGAACCGAATCCGACACATCCAGTGAATTGCATGATTTCGTGCACATGGCTGGAGACAGCCAAAGTTTGATGGTAAAAGGGACAAAAAAACGAGTCTATGCATATTCAGATGCTTCCATTAGAATCCTGTACAGAGAAAGAACACGAATATAACGCCAGTAAACATGCTTCAGCATGCTGGTTGTCCGAACTGTACACTTGAACTTGGATGAAAAGCTGCGCTGCCTCGAAACCTCCACAGAATTGTCCACCTAGATGTTTTCAGAGCTATTCATAGTCCCTCAGATAGCGACCGGGTAACTCGACATCCCACATGGGACGCTCAATAATAGCCACTTCCAGGTTGTCGCCGAGACTCTGGCTCTCTTCGCCATCGTCGTTCAAGCCTCCTCCGAGAGGTACCACACCGAGAATGTCTCGGTACTTGTATGTGTGCCACCAGCGGCGCGCGGGCTGCGAAACAGCGCCACCGGCTGGCGCGACGGACTTGGTCGGGGTATTGATGGTGCCATTGAGGCCAAGTGACTTGCCCTTCTTCTGAGGAGTACTGAGCTCGGGAGCGGGACCATCCTCACGGCGCAGACGAGCAAGAGCGGATTGATTGGAAGCAGCAAAGTTCTCGTCATACTCATACGCCTCATCATCTTCAACGTTGCGCGTGCGTTCCTGATCCAGTGAGATCCACTCGCTCTGGGACTCGTCGTTACCAACGATCTTGCGCACCTTAGTCCCCACGTGAACATCCATCTGGTTTCGGGCGATTTTGTCACCAGCGCCACTGTTGGGCTTCTTGCGTTCATTCTCGTCATCGTCAAAGGGGTCACGCTTGCGCTTTGAGGCCTTGACGAGCTGTTGAGAGGGCTCCTCGTCCTTGCCCTTGAACTCCTCGGGGGAGGGGAAGTCTTGTTGCATGTCGAACATCCACAGCCAGGAAGGTCCATAGAGCCAGACCCGCTCACGGCCTTCAAAGAGATCCCACAGGCAACCCATGGCGCGGTCCTTTACACCCCTGAACTCTGCTGGAAGGTAGGCCTTGGGATTGCGTCGAGACCAGTCGGACAATTTGCCACTGCGTGCCTCGAACTCGATCAATTGATGTTCGCTTGTAACAACCAGCAATCTATCCTCTGCAGTCGCGCGTGCTGCTTGGCCATTGCCGTTGGTCAGCGACTTGGCGAGAGGCCGCTGGGGTCTGAAGGAAAGCAAGGTTATGCCGGCCTTCATTCGTGGAATTGGAGACTCTGAGGCTGCAGGCTGCCACCTCTCCAAATCGAAAATAACATCCTCATCCTCGTCCTCATCATCCGAAGGATCGGCGTCTTGCTTGATTTGCACTTGAGCACCTGCTGGGCCCTCCTTGTTGGATACCTCCTCCAGGGTCCAGGTATCAATACATCCAGAGATGTCAGCGACAGCCAGTATTTTGCTGTCGTCGGAGAAGACGGAGGATCGAACCGTCCGCTCATATTCGCCCAAGGTTCCGTGAGACGCCTTCTCGTGGCGAGAATGACGCTTGACACGTTTGAGAAGAGCGAGCTGGGGCATGACAACTGGCTTTTCTGAGGTCGAAGAACCGGACTGGATGCGAGCCACGTAGATACCGCTGTCGGGGCGAACGATACAGAGCCAACGATTGTCAGGCGAAATTGTCACAAGACGAGCGCCATCTGCAGAAAAGGCTTTGGGGGTTTCGACTTTCTTGATCAATAGAGCCTTCTCATCACCCTTCCGTTTGCGAACAGCGAAGAGTTTCACGTCGGAAACAGTTGCAACAGCAAGAAGCTTGCCGTCTGATGACAGCATGGCAGAAGTGATATTTTCTTCGCCCTATACATGAAAACAGAAATCCATGAGTATTTGCTCTGCGCCATGGAACCGTATTTTGGAATATCGCTCACCTGAATCAAGACTTTCGCAACCAGTCTGTGCCTCTGGCCATCGATGTTCTCGTTCAAAGAAGCGGGACCTCGAGAGACCCGCCAGAGACTGACTTCACGGTCCCAGAAGCTCATCACCAGGCGTGAAGATGGCGCTGAAGATAGTTGAGGGATTTGTGGTAGGCTGGACAGCTTTCGATGATGTTCCTTGCCAAATTCGCGAAGAGGAAGGACGACGGGTGTGGCATCGGGACCTGCGAGTATTGCGTTAGCCCAGTGTGCCCTTCCTGATAAGTTAAGCATTGTGCTCATGTACCTCCTGAAACAGCGATACTAATTTCCTTGGTTTCGTAGACGGCGAAGGTCTTCACATCATGCGTGTGGTATCGACGGTGCATGACCTCTGCCCATCGGCTCTTCTTGTCACCCTTTTCAACATCTTTCTTGCGGTATACCACGGTCCTCTGGTCTGCGCCACCACTGATAACAGTGTCACCATTAACGCTCACAGCAACGTCAAGGACATCGGCCAGATGGCCCTGTATCCGTTGAATGAGGGAATAGTTCTTCGCGTCCCAGAACCGAATCTCGCCCGCCGAGTCACCAGAGACGATTGTCCCGTCTGGCAGACACTTTACAGACCAAACCAGCAACTCCTTCGGTCCACCTGCAGGGCCTTTTCCGAGCGAGATTGTACGCAGTTGTTGACCGTTTCGGATGTCGAAAAGGCGAATGGAGCTGTCGGCGTAACCGGCGACAATCGTGTTCCGATTCTGGAAGGTGACACTGAGGACTCGGGCTCTTTTCGTAGAAGGACGCATCACTCGGAGGAACTTGAGATCGTCGTCTGCTGTCGAGAGAATGACGATAGATCCGTCTGCACAGCCCGCGGCCAGATGCTGGCCAAGATACTCGCCATCGGCGGGGGGAAGATATTTGCCGTTAGCACCCTTCTTGGTGGGCTGCCACTGCGGTTGGGCGGCCAGACACCAGATCTCACCATAGTTTCCGCTGGAATGGCGCAAAGGACGGCCTTGTTCCAAATCCCACTCGGTAACGGCTGTGGAATAGCCAATGCTGAACAGGCGCAGCTTTCCCGGCAATTTGGAATTCATGGGGCCATCTTCTTGGGGGTCTTGGGTCCAAGCCAGCCCTTCAATGCTTCGGTCTTTCCCACCCCGCAGCACAGTCTCCTGGAACCAGGCTCCGCGCATAGGATTCCATAACTCGATGTCGCCGTTCGCACGACCGATCGCTAGTCGAAGAGTCGGTACGCCGCGTCCGGCAAGATCTGCGGAGGGAGGATGTGAGAAAGCAAGCGAATTGATTGCTTGCGGGTTATAAGACACGAATCGACAGCGGTGAATGTCCATGGTTGCCTCCAGGCGCTGAGGTTGCAGCCTCTCGTAGTCGAACGGAAACGTAGGCGGATTTGGGACTCGATGGGTGATCGTGAAGTGGAGAGGGCTTCCGAAATTCGATATATTTCTGAAATGCGATGCGATCTAGTCTTTCACGCAGTCATGTCGAATTTTTTGCTTCGTTCGGGGGTCTGGATCGCCGTTACCAGTTACGGCTATATGCGCGCTCTTTTTTTTCTTCGCGATAAAATTTAGCGGGCCGGATTATCTCAGCGGAGAACATCTTCGCTCACGTGACTATAGCTATCGTCAGCTATCATCAGCTCTGGATGCCTTGGCCTCAGGGCATCCAACGCGCTGTCCGGCGACCTCAACAATAGTAGGATCAATCGTTGTTACGAGAATTATGTAGACTGAAGAATATGAACCATCTACATTTCAACCCGGGGTTCTATCTCGTTGACGTGAGCCTCCAGCTTTCTTCGAGATCTCACACCGAATTTGCAAAAGGATTTGCATATGTATAGTGAAGCTGTTCTCTAAACTAGTCCGTTTGAATCCTTGCGAATACATGGTCTTTGAACGTATCGAGTCTCGAGGTCTTGGTAAGATCGAGGAAGTCAGCTTCAAAAAGATGTCCTGGGGTAGTTTGGATTCCTTCGGTCGACAGACGCATCTTGTGCGACGAATGTAAATGGTGGTCAACGGCAGTTCAAAGATGCTCAGCAATACTTGGACCTGCTTTGGAGCCGTTTGAAGTTGGCACACTTGATGCAAACTCGTATTGAGCAAAGCAAGGACAACTCTCGAATGAAGCGCTCGTAGGTCTCTTCGAGCCTCGGGATGTGGCTTGCCTGAGTATTCAATATACTGTTTCTGTACGACATATTGAAGATCACCGTTCGTTGAAAAGGGCTCATGCGCAAATTAACCATCCACTGTACCACAAGAAGGCCTATCGAATGTCCAAGGAGCCGCTCGTTGGGCAGACATCATCGGGCACGAGGATCTCTCGTCGAATGGCCATTTGATGAAGAAATAGCACTGCCGATCGACTGTTGGCGGGATGCTGAGTGACTTTGCCTATCAACCATGTCAGCGTTGCGTTTCATATCAAGTGTCCGGCCACACGAACACTGCCACGTCAGGCAGCTTCCTTTCTCTGCCTTGCAAGATACTCTATGAAATCATGTCTGTCGATTCGCCTCGAACCTGGATGTATGTCCATCCGTTACATGCGCCATTGTGCGATGGAATCGATTGGCGGCCAGTGATTTCCTGGGCCACATACAGCATGACTTGCCGCTTCAAAAGTTCACTGGTCAGCCTCAGCGGGTCAGGGACAGCATTCAGCTGAAGAGGACGAGCGAGTAAGCCGTTCCCAGCATCCCATTGGCCATCGAATGAGGCACGGTTGGATGTGGCGGGCGGGGGAATCTCTCGTACACGGTGGTCCATGCGAGAGCCAGCTCCGGGGGAGTAGACAGTCAGGGAGTTGGGCTTAGATGGAGTTGACGGACTCTGGTGATTCAGAGGAGCAAGCACCTCTTCCGATCCGTGGTATGATCCAGCACGAGTCTGTCGGATGCATCTCCAACCCGCTCGAGCGGGCCGTGTCGGGAGCTGGTGCCAAGTTGCTCAGACGGATCAAGGATTCAGAAGCGGGATGTTCAGAAGGAAGCGTGCTGAGTGCACTTGCCTATTTGAATGTAATTGTGTCGAAGACAGGAACAATAATAATAATGGTCGGAGTTTTCCCTCCAAGCAGGTACTGTTGCGCCGCGAGTGTGGCTTTTCACGTGTCTGCTCACATGTACTTGTGGCTCATGTAAATCGTGATAAGGCGCGTGTGAAACCCCAACCTGGAAACCTTGAAACTCAATCTCTTCGGGACAGAGAGAACAAGGTTTCTCTGCCCTGATCTGTGATGTGTAGACTGGAAACATTTGCTCCACCTCCTAGGGTCAACCAGTTGGGCCGCAAATTTGCGGGATCTAGCCCGTCCCCTTTCCCCGGGTCTTGAGGAGCTACAGAGTTCGATCGTTAGCATATGTCCAACCTACATTTCGCGTCATTCGCCGAAGCGATGAGAATCATCTCGGAAAAACTTGGGCCAGTTTCGGTTGCGACCTGCATTCAAGAAACAATGGTTCCAATGACAACCAAGGGCCCGTTGAAAACTTACACCCTCGGTCGACGGTCAGAGCCATGGAAGACTACTTATTCCGTAGGACAGCCTACGCGATGCTGGAGAATCTCCCAAAGTCGCGCTCGGGGATTTTTTAATTACAGTATGACCGGATCATTAGTATCTCGCGTTCAATTCAGTGAATTCACTACGAGTGGTCCTAAAACAGTAAAATGATTTTGGTCAGCTTTGCCTCTTATCGTCTACTTCAAGTTACCCCCAGAGGCGGTGCTCATCAGCACGGGCTTCCAAATCCCACCTTCTCCCCCGGCTAGTCACTTTCCCGCCACTATGTAGGTGGAAGCTGTTCCTGAATTTACTTGTCTCGGTGAGTTGGAGGTGAGCTTTGACCGTCTCTAATCTGACAGTTGATACTCGTATCAAAGCCCTTTGTAAGAGCTCAATAAACAGGTATTCGAATTTGTACCGATCGTCTTCGTTTTGACTCGGACACTGCGATCAAGCCAGATTGTGGGACGCGACAGCAGTGATGACGGCATTGTTGACTGCCTCGATCGTGGCCGGCGGTCGCAGATTTCCTTTCTTTAACGTTCTTTTCTTGTCCGTTCCCGCTAGGCGTGGTCTTGTAAAGAGAAGATTCTGGATTCCATGAGTAGTATCACATCGTCGATGCTAGTGGCTTGAAGAGGTCTACCTCAGTATACATCACTACTCATTTCACTACATGACTACATGACTACACTACTACAGTAACTTCCAATCGAAACTAGTAATCACAGGTAATGAGTTCCAATTTTTAGGGTGATAAACCACCAACACTCAAAATACAGACTACATTCCATAAGTGCATTTAGATCTGCAGCTCGCTTTGTTGGGAAGTCACACTTCACTTAAGTACTCGACGCGACATTTGTTCAACCTTAGACACTCTCTGCTCCAGAGTCTAAAGTCCTGTCTCCGGACTTCAGATAGCTGAGAAGGTACGGTAGTTTCACGGTAGACACAATAATCACGTGATAGTTCTATGGGATTGTGCAGGATGCGTGTCCATGCACTAATGTGGAGTAGTGTTCTTGTGTGCCCCATAGACGAGCGGGTAGTCCCCACTTCCGTCGCGCCTCTAAACCTAATCCAGTAAAGCTGTGTATTCCAATTGCCAGCACCTCCTGTCAACCTGTCGTATCCCGATCAGCAGAGCGTTGAGAGCCATCCATTTGGAAATTCATCTTAGCAGCTGCTGATATCTCTCCAGACATGCTTGCTTTTCAGCCTTTGTGTAAGCAATAGGACATCGCTGGGCAAGAAGTTGCAAGACTCGAAAGTGCGAGCCGTCGTTTGTCGCATCGAAAATGTGTCGAGGAAAGCCAACCGAGAAATCCATCGCCGATGCCACGGTTCTGTCTCCGTCAGCCCCGTTCCGATTGTACCCAATCGCAAGGTCATCATGTCTTCTACTTACGAGATCACGTTGCTGGCTCGCAACCACTTTAATCCATAGTGGAGACTGGCGACGACACCGGCGCGCACACTGGGTTTTTTGTGGCCTGCTCACCTGGCATTTCACAGACCTGTGAATCAAGAGACCAAGCGTTGGGTCTGGAGTATAACATCTTGATGTCATGCTTCGGAGATGATCATCAGACTCAACAAGTCCAACTGGCGGCCATGTACAGTAGCTCCCACATCTTGTTCCCCGTCGTTCAGGCCGGTCCAGGCGAATATTATTTGCGCGGCTGACGTAAAATTCACGAAGACGCTGAGGTGACGTTCACGACCGCAGAATATAGTTAGGCTTAAGGACGCCTCGGGAATGAAAATATTTGACGTGGTGGGGTGGAAAGTGACTCCACTGCTGCGAGAAATTCACATCGTGATAGTGACGATACACAACGTACACCCGATAGAACAAGTAGGTTTTTTATAAAGAGGGGCTGTTCCTCCTTGAGAATGGAACACTGAAAAAATGAAAAGTCTTTCTCACCGGTCATTCATATGACCACGAGTGGAATGGGTATTTTACAATGGGAGGGGAATGAGAAATCAGGTGCGTAGTATAATGGCCATTTTGAGCGACCGCTAGTATTGGACAGGAATCTTTCTATTTCTAGAGAATCAGGTCAATGATCGGATGAAGAACCTTGTGCTTGATTACCGAAAAGGGTTGTACTATGGTGAATGGTCAATGATCACTGCATGTAGTGCATGGATTGCTTCCGGTGACTCGCGACTTCTGAATTTCTGGAGATGGCCGATGGCACTTGCTGTATTTCAAGCGGATTGGAAAAGTATGAACCAACAGCAACATTGGAACCTTTGTCAATGTCGACTCTCGAGTCTCACCTCACTCTCACCTAAGTATCGCCGGTTTCTAGTATTCTACTGTCGTAAATTTGTAACGGAGCTACCAAAGACTGGGAAGAACCTATAGAACGAAAGTGCGAATCCACCCACTGCACGAGCAATGTGGATCGCCGAATACAGTGGGCTTTACAACATACGAGATGGCTCGATCGGGTAACTTACTGTATAATGAGGAGCAAAACTTTGTTACTTTGGGGTGCAACTACGTCGCGGAGCGACTAGGTTCAACAGATCTTTTCCAGAAAGTCAGCCATATTCCAACTGGCCAGGGAAGACTAGATACTTCCATTGTCACATGTATTGTAGCGACTACATATCTACCAACCAAGAGATTGAAGAGAATCATCTTTATTTTTATCGAGTACTGCTTTGAAGGCTCAATTGAACACGTCTGCATGCTCCGTGACTCTAATGAAACCCTGCTATTCTTGATACCCCGAGTCTTTGGTGTTCAATGCGTACACTGTACAAGGGAAGAAAAAAGATATTGCCCTACCACTGGAGTAATATTCACGTGATATCCATTCAAATATCGATATAGTAGACCTCGCCAATGAACTGAAACAGGTGAGCGCTCAGCGCAGTCGGGTATTTTGTAGATATGTAGTCTCCAAGAACAATTACAACAGGAGAAGACCACGACTCAATTTCAAAGTATCCATCCCACAAGAGCCGTCGGAAAACAGCTCCTCACCTTCCAAGGACATGTGAAACGCCGATACCTTATGAAGATGCGGTACTTGTCGACTAGGAGGTCGCTATGCCAAATTACCTTGATGTCCAGTGTCTTTTCACCATTTATCGCTTAAAGTGCGTCTCCCAGCTCTTATGTGGGAATCTATGACAGGGATTCGCAGACTTTGGAAAGACATTCACCACCCCCTGAGCAGAGAGGAAGATAAGGTACTGGATAGTGACGTCGATACATAGTGATACATATTTTGCAAAATAGCCCTAGAATTAGGTATGTCTTCTACCAAGATTCCCGCTCACTCGGGAGCACCCTTACATGGGAGGCAGCTGAGTCGTACAGACGCGGTCCCGTGATGTTGAGATGATCCAGACATCACTGAATGCTTGATCTGTCTTCCGTCTCTTGAGGAAGATGCACAAAGCAGCAATGCTTACGTGTTTGCAGAGATCGGCTTAGTGACAAGGTACTGTCGGTCACCACCTATTTGCTGTGTAAGACTGACACGTACTGTACCGAGCTTGGTGTTGGTTGAATGGCAAACTGAAGCTCAGTCACGGGGTTCAAGGCATGCAACACTGTTGAGCGTTGACTGTACTGTTCATCAAGCACAGTGTCGAACCTATTACTTCTGTTTGCCAGGCGACGGGACATTGAAATAACTTGTGCCAGTTCGATTGGTGAAACCTGTCTTACCGCTTGCACCGACGTCTGGAAAGGACGGGCTGAATGGGACCGGGAAAGCATGGCGTTACTTAAGGCGTCAGTTAAAGCAGAGCCCCTAGCTGGCGGCAATAGTGCTTTGCTCCTTCCATTTATGGTCTCCGGTGCTCAGTCGGCCGTGTTGTAGTGTTGTTCACTTTAAAGTGTCTGAAGTGACATGTAGAAACTGTGATGCCTCAAAAGAAGGTCAATGACGGCGAGACTCCCTAATCAATGCCTTTCAAGGCCGAGGAACTTTCGGGAACATGAGAAAACATAGTTAAATGGATGTACATATCTGAGCTTGGTTCCTCGTTATGCAAACCTTATCTCGGAATCGAGGAGTCTCGGGTAAACATACGCGGCAATTCGGAGCCCGGCGAGGCCCAGCGAGGTAAGGTCTAGCATGTCGCTTTCCAGGCTACATGTTGAGGGATAGACACATAAGGGCGCTGCATGAGGCGCGAGGTCTCAGAAACTTAAATGAGAGTCCAGCCTAGAACCCACTTTACACAAAGAGAGTGTCGTGATTGTGCGTACTTCAGAGGTCAGGGTTCCAGAAAAGGAGACACGTCTGCCTGCAACGCGTTCGTCGTGGTCAGACCGACCCCAGGTATGGAAATCAAGTTCCCAGGAATCAGAACCGGAGGGATCCTGGGCCTAGGGCGCGCGGGCGGAAGACTACTGAATTAGCTCTCAGTACATAACCTGCTTTTTAGGTCGATTCGTTCCCCACAGGAAACGCGGGTCAGGATCGCTGCAACACCAAAGATGGTTCGGATATGAGGAAAAAGGGAAGCAGGGGAAAGGGGCGGTCCACAGATTGGAGCACAGAGGCAAGAAGTCGTTTCAGTCTCATTAAGTACAGACCATCGATTGACCTTACGTGTGAGGCAGCTGGGTACTTAGAGTCAGTATGCAGTTAGTCCTGAGGGCGCGACGCGAAAGTTCCAGCTAAGCCGGATCCTCCACTTATGCCCAACCGAGCTGAAAGGAAGGCGAGAATATGGGCGGGCTAGTGGAGGTTGGAGCCGCGATGAAGTCAATGCCAGGGTCATCCTGGGCGTTGGTCCAGTTATGGAGCGTGAACTGCAGAAGATCCTGGAACGCGACCGTATCCGGAGGCTAAAGTTGAATCATTTCAAGCCATCTCAGCGCTAGCTGGCCCGGGGGGCCATGGATAGTCCACGCATCCAGTGGCTCAATGGCCTTGGCGGAAGGAGAAGCAGTACACTCAAAGTTTAGAATGAGATACTGACTAGTTGAACTTGGTAGTTACCTAGTATTAGTAGTAACAAGTTAACAACTAACAAGTGCCCGTACAAATGATGCCTGAGAGACTGAGAGTACACTTACAATCTAATACTTACATACATTTGTCGAGCGCGTGTTGTGAGCCTGTGGTTACCTGCCATGGTACTGGAGTTGATTCAATTGCTCATTTGTTGTACCTCCAAGCCGGTACCAAAGCATGGGGGTTGCGAACCATTCATTGGACCCAGTGATCGCTCGACCCCAGAGTCCTGTTTGATTGTGTACTTGTCAACCCCTTTACATCTTGACATCTACGACTGCTCATTTCGGTCAAGTCGGTCAAGTGGGTTCGACAGCCCGACACCAGCTGCGCCTTCAACCGCGACCGCGTCGGAGACCTAAGACATCGAGTTGCAGAGACGGCAGAAGCATCTTTGGGTACTTTCAATGACACAAGAGCCAGTATTGATGCCGGCGCTCTGCAGTACTCCAGTAGTAACTACTTGATCGCTACCTGAGATTTTCTCTGCAAATTAGTGGTTAGTGGTTAGTGGTCAATCATGTTGCATGACTTTCATAGATCAGTTCCTATTTCAGCCCTTGATCACGCTGTCTACAAGTTCGACATACTCTTGAGCTCTGATATCTGACTTCCGAATCAGTCTCAGGTTGTTGCCCTGGTGCAAATTCCACTGATCCAGGGGAGTAGTAACCTTGTTATCCAGGCAAGGGCTGAGTAATCTTAGCCAGAGTTCAAGAACCTTAAGGACGGCTAGTATGTTACTACTGGCCTGCTCGAACATGTGCTACTGGAACAGACGACTTAGACTTGTCTTTGCCGGACACGATCCAGATCTCCACCATTGCCCGCTCAGGGAGTAAGTGGCTGTATGAGGTGCTTTTCGAGAACCTTTCCGCTCGTCCTCCGAGTGGCTCAAGCCCAATTGATTGAGAATACTTGCGCGGATGTGGCCCGCACTGTAGCCCGCGACTCCGTGCAGATGAGAGTCAAACAGCGTATGCGGATCAAAATGACTGGGTCGCGATGTACGGTCAGGTTGACGATTCAATGCGTGTCAGAGTCCACTGTTCAGTCAGCGTTACAACCTTAATTGCTGAAGTCTTGAGACACTCCTCCCTTTTTTCGGGGAGAATACAGCGTTTAGCTCCTAGTCCCAGACAGGACGTTCAGATGATGTGCCCGAGTTGCTGATCAGTCATCAAGTGGTAACGATAGAACCTTCAGGTAACTATGGACGATGGATTACAGGTGGGACCAGAATCTGCCACGCTGAGGGTCGGTGTCATGGATGTTCATCTCACCCTAATTGAAGCTGGAGGTCTCATCGTAATGGACCCATCTTACCACGCGAGCAAGGGCCACTCCTGGGGGGCTCAGGCCTCACCTCCTGAGAAGTACATACCTACGGAAAGGTACCTTACCCAGAGACGGGAGTCTTTTGCATTAGTTATGGGTATCATGGAGCTCAGGCTTGGCCTTGTAAAGGTAGTCAGGACTCGGAAGTGGTAGGTGAGATGAACACCTGCAGGGGAATTCGTTCGAACTTCGAGGAAATGCCATCCTGGGTTCGATTCATTATACCGCCAAAGCTTTGAAATTGGGAAACAGTTCGATCGTTTGATCAAAGACGCAATCGCCTTTTCAGCCCGGAATACCGCCTCGGCAAGTCACAGTCGATGGCAGGGTTAAATCTGGGCTCTCTCAGTCCTGAATCTGGGCCCCTTTGACACTAGCTCATCAGATTGAATCGTATCGAGTTTGAACGGGGAAATCCGTTGTCGACACTCGACAGTAAATGTAAACCCATCGGTTTAGTTTTGATACCAACTTCTGCCGGTACCTGTGTACTTGTAGCAGTGGACATTGGGACAGGAGCGCTCTTTGAGTTATCACTTCAACCGGCGCCCAACGTCAAATTGTCCCCGGGTCAGATTGAGTGGCCACTGACTAGTCAGTGTCCGGAAGATAGCAACAGAGGTACAGAGTACAGAGTACAGACTACCAACTACGGAGCAGTACATCTACACGCTCACTTAGTAGTAGCTACTTGCTACTAGCTACTAGCTACCTACACTCCTACAGTAACTACAGTTAACTTTCGGACTGTTCTCAATCTCTCTCGTATGACTTCATGGCACAACAATCTTCGATCAGTGAAGGTGAGATCCACGGTCAGGACGGGTCTGGGAATGAATGTCAATCGCTCCAGATGACTTGTCTTCCCCAATCTCCCGGCCTGCATTGACCTTGCAGGGCAAGTGTCAGAATCTCATCATGAGAATCAATCCATCACCACAGGTATATTACCATACATACTGTATACCGCTGTATCAAGTTACAGTCTCTCGAGCGCGCTGCCCCGCCTCCCGACTATTACTGAACTAGTCATCGACCGACGCTGGATGACTGGCTGAGACCCGTCCACTGCGTCCAGCAATCTGGGAAATGAACTGGGGCCTGTATTCCCGGTAATACTGAAACCCTCGCCCGACAGGAACGGGTGCCGCCAGCCTGCCATTGCTCGATACTGATAGCATCCTCGGCCCCATTGCCAAAAGCTCCAAGAGGACCAAGACTGCCCACGGAAAGGCACAGTACGGTATGTCATTTACCCAGAACTTTCACCCTTTCCTGAATCCTCCCTCGCCCGATGTCGAGTCCCCGCCAGAAGCCATGGTCTGACTCTGCGCTGCGGTGTGCTTTTGTATCGCAGAAGAGGATCTCACATTGGCCAGTGGCCACCGTCCATGCCAGTTTGCCCAGAATTTCTGAATCAACGAACACGAATTCTCCATCTTACATGATGTGACTGAGTCGAGCAGCTCTATCATAGCTCTCCTCAAGTAGCACATGCTGAGGCCACAGTGTGTACTTGCAGCATAGTATCATTGTCGGGACCGAGGACGCATTGCGGTCGGCAATTGTACTGGTACGGGATGAATGTAATTTTGAGGCCCCATTCCGTTCCAGATCCCGTACTGTACGAGTGTACGCCTTGGTACGAACCTCGCTGCGGATTCTGAATTTCTAAAGGCTTTTCATACAGACATCAGCCTCCACCTTGAAAGTTCGTCATGACGATACCACACAGCTAAAGCTGGGTTCCAATATCTCCGTGCGAGTCGTCTCAGCGTCTTCTTTTCTTTCCCACACCCGCCTGGAGAGAGAATCTAAAACCCTCCTCCTTGTACCTCTCCTCCCCCTCATCCTCTTTCTTCTCTCCTTCCCTTCTTCTTCTTCAAGCCGTCTTCCGCTCTTCGTCCTCTCCTTGGTCAATTTGCGGAGCGATTGGAGTCTGGTCTCAACTGGCCGAGAACTTGAAGCCTTCCCGCCTCCCGTTCTTCTGTCGGTCTCCAGACCTCCTGTCGATTCGAATCCCCTCCTCGATTTCGACAATCCTCCCAATCCGTGACGTTTGTTAGCTCAAACGGCAGGAATCCCCCCTCCTTTTTACGTCCGCGTCCGCCGGTGCCCTCTTGATCCTCGGACCCGACCCTCAACCATTGCCCTCCCTGATCCCGCTCCTGCTGGTTAGAAGAGCGACGCTGTGGGGAATATCTCATCTCGAAGAGCTTTTCTTCTGATGAACCCAAGAACTTTCAGGTTCTTGACTCTTCAATTGGATTGAGGAGACTGTGTTGGAAAGGGTAAGTGGCAATGTGTAAAAGATTTCCTCCTTGTCCGTCCCCACTCGGTATTACAATCTTGAAAGAACCCGACGCCGAAGTTCTCAATCAACCGCCCACTTGGATGCAAGATACAATGGGACACGGGTGCGAAGTGATTTGCAAGGGGATTCATCTGGTAGCACACTGGGAAAGCCATGCGGAGGGCACCAAGGAAATGAAAAATCCTTGCGGGTCGGCAGTGGTCGGGTGGAAGAAGATATCAAGATCGACAAGGTCTTCAATGCCATGAACAGTCTTTTCCACTCCCCCACGGTCACTGCCCTCCCCTGGGGTTTGACGCATTCCAGTCGACGTGAGCTGCAACCGACCAAGACGGCAACTCATGGGAGAACATTGCCGCTTTCTCCGCTCACACTGGACTGGGAGGAAGGGCTTTGTCAGTCGAATGTATAAGGCCCATGTCCTCATACACAATGGTGTCGCATGATCTGGAACTGGAAGACTCAACGTCCCATGCATCGGAGACTCAGAACTCACGGTCAGATGAATGCGTCGTGGGCTTTCCCGTCAGTGCCATGACAGGGGCGATGAAGATCTTATAGCAAGAATTGAGCCCGCAGATTGAACATACCATGGCTCGGGGTGGTTCGAAGGTCCGACACCTGGGCAACACATACTCGATACAAACTTTGTTAGCTTTGCCTCTCTAGCCGCTCGCATGCTGACACGATGCCTTTTAGCGAGATAGATCTTCGGTCTAAACGTGTCTTCGGTTGTTGTTCACTGCTTCGTGTTGCGGTGTCCCTGTCACAAACGATCCGTTCTTTCTCTTCATTCACCCCTCTTCTCAATCTCCAGGAGGTTCTCTCGGAACACGTTAACTCGTGAAGTGTATGTGTTTGTCCCGCAGCCCTTGTTGCACGTTCTGCCCCTCCCCTGACAATCGTGGTCTTGTCCCCCTTCATAGGGTTGGCCTGTGCCTATACTCCACATTCCGCCAAGCAGCACCCGGCCTAGGGGTGAAGACGTTTACTCGTACTCCATCTCTGGGACTGGCATCCACCAGAATTTGAATTCATCGGATCATTCCTGCGTCCCTGGTCTAGCCTAGATGCCAGACTCGCCGTCACGGTAAGGGTTGCAGTGTGCCCTGTGCCTGAAGGCTTCTTCGCTGGGGTCAGTATCTTTCTGCCGCTCCTTAGCCCTTGGATGGTTTGGCTTGATATACCTTTCCTCTTCGTGCATTGGATAGCATCGTTCCTTCCCACCTCACACTCTTTCCGTCTGCATGTCTTCACACATTCGTTAATCTGCCAATCGCGCAAACCGCACACTATCCCTAATTCTTAATATTCTAATACTCTCTCTGTCACGTGGTACTATCGCTAATCCACCTTGATTCTCTTGAGCAGCTTTCGGTCATTGAAAGATTTCCTCCACTACAATTTTCGCTTTGCCATCACCTTCTTTGCATCTCTATCAACCCCCTCTTTTCAGCATACAGACTTGGTGCCTACCAGCTGTACCACATTCTTTGATCAACTCACTCCAGTCTTTCCCTTAATCTTACAACTAATAACCGACCACTGTCGTTCTCTCATTTTCGTCGTGACCTGCCACGCATCTTCGCGCTGCAGATCGTTGCTTCTCGTCCCAGCTCTTGCAAGCTATCTCCGATACTCCGTCCATCTACATCTTGGGATCGTTCCTCGATAAATCATGGATCATTTTCGTCCTCGATCTGGCTACCAGCCTTGTGATACCTTCTTCGTTGAGGAAGACTTGCGAGCACAGGCCGAAAAGCAGGCGAAGCAGGAACATGATAAGCTTGTGAACCGTGAGCGACAGTACGCCTTGGCTACTCAGCTCTCGCGTCTCACCAGCGATGAGTACCGCGACGACGCCGTCCAGCACATGATGGAAATGGATGTAAGTTGAACGATTTCTGTGTTCTTACGCAATGCCACGACCAACACACAGTCTTGATAAACTAACAATCATATGTCTCTAACAGAGTCGAACTTTGCCTGACGTCGAGTCGATTGACATCCAGTCCGAGATTCAATGGTTCATGCGTCCGTACCTGCTCGACTTTCTCATCGAGGCCCACTCTGCCTTCCAGCTTCTTCCTTCGTCTTTGTTCTTGGCGATCAATTTGCTGGACCGTTATTGTTCCAAGCGGGTGGTCTACAAGCGCCACTACCAGCTGGTTGGTTGTGCGGCCTTGCTGATTGCTGCCAAGTACAATGACAAGAAGGACCGTGTTCCTAACGTCAAGGAGTTGAAGTCGATGTGCTGCTCCCTCTATGATGACGACATGTTCATCCAGATGGAATGGCATGTCCTACAGACTTTGGGATGGTCCGTCGGACATCCCACGGTAGATGAGTTCCTCTCGATTGCCCTGTTGGATGAGCCTTATGACGCTGAAGTTGAACACATGGCTCTGTACATCTTGGAGATCGCCCTCTTCCACCGCGACTTTGTTTCCAAGCTATCGTCTGAGCTTGCTCGTGCTGCCCTGGCTCTTGCCCGCTGCGTTCTCAACCGACCTCAGCCTCGCCACAATGACTGGGCTGCTCAGTATGACTCGTCGACCGTCGTGGATCTTTCCCTCCACATCCACCAACCCTCCAACGTCGTGGCCCGCAAGTATGCTTCGTCCCACTTCTCTCGAGTTGCCAAGATCATGGAGCAGTTCCTCAGCCGTCAAGCTTCTCTGGCTAGCTACTCTCGTTGCACACCCCCAGTTGAAAGTGCAGTTGACTCAAAACCCTACATGGGGGAGATGGGACTCGCGACTCCTCAGAAGCCCCAGCAGTTGAGCGCGGTCTCCCGCGGATACATGACCCCACCCATCACCCCCGACACTGGGGCCTATTCTTCGCAGGCTACGGGTCAGGAGCTTGGTCATGGTGCCACGGCGCCCCACGGGTGCTTGCCCTCTGAAGTCGACACCGAAATGCAGTACATGGCTACTGACGCGTATCATCCACAGGAGGCTGTCTATCTTCCTCAACAGTCGCACCAGGTGGCCAGTTATGCACCTCAGGGTCAGATGGTGATCGAACAGACATACTCAGCGATCATGTAGGCGCCTCCACCATTCCATCATATTGTCAACGTACGCCTTGCATCCGGCCGCGGTCCGCAGAAGTGGAGTCAAAGGCCAGCCACTTTGTTCGATCTTTCTGTTCTTCGTCAACAAATGTTTGCATACCCTCATCTCCCTTGAACTTCCATGATTTCCGTGGGGTCACCATTTGCATTTCACCTCATTCCTCATAGCATTGCAAGAGCGAGCCAAATTGCAGTTTGTTTTTCTGAGTATTTCTATTTTATTACCCTGCATCACACATGTTCCCTCGTCCACCCAGCATCTTCAACTCCCCCCGCCATGCTTCATTGAGGGGGTCTGACTCTTCTCTCTGGATGTTCTCTTCTTTGCTGCGCGTCCGTGAGCGCTGCGCTTTGGCACACCATTGCCGACTATTTACAATCATTTGATATTCTTACCGCTCTGCTAACACCTGAGTTGCCCCCCGCCCCAACCCCTTTCAACCCTTTATCCCACCCAATGGTCCCCCCTCAGAAAAGTTTTTAATGTGTCTGGATCGTCTCAGGATGGCCGCACACAAAAAAAGCAAAAAAAAGAGTCAAAACTAATAAAAACAGCCCTGACGGTCTTGCCACTGGGGAGACTGTCTCGACAGGGACGAACAAAAATGACTTGCCCCGACCGTTCCACATTTACCCCCTCTGCTTCCTCCTTGGAATCTTGTTCAACTACCCACTTGATGTTCAACTACACCCTCTGTGTCTATTCTAACATGTGGCCCATGTGTTACCTTCTTGTCAGGACCTTGTTGAGATTGCTTGATTTGATGACATGTGTGGAATACAATCTGTCGCATGGCCCCAAGACTAAAACAATCTTGTGGTTTCCTCGATTGACTCCTCTTCACGATATCCTTTAAGAGTAAAGGACGTAGTCCTAATTCTTTTTGCCGGAGTGTATGTTGGATTTGCCGATTGAGATTCCCCCTCATTAGTGGTAACCAAGGTCATCTCGATTAAGTCCATGGATCTATGTCAATGTCCGTGAACGCATCAGTAATTCCCGGCCCGTCCCTGCTGTTTCCCATATCCGGTTGCCATTGTGTAATCGACTAGGTAAGACTCAGAGAGGAGTGGAGGTAGTCTGACCAGAGATAGTGTTTCAATTGTGTCTTCGATTCTTTGCTCTCATCTACTTGCGGCACAAGCTAGGGAATTCCGAGGTCGGATGCTTTGGGCATACCTTAGTATGCCCTCATTTGGGTGGTTGCAGCATTGGGACCTCTATGGGAGATCCATCAATGGAAGCACCTATACCTTCAGTAGATACTTGTACTTTCATTCATAACATGACAAGGCCGTAGGTGCCTAAAGCTTCATTCTCCATTGCGTCGCTTGATCTTTTTCACAGGGCTCTAATCTGAAATATACCCAATCCACCTCTATGCCAGCGCCAACCGGCGTGCGCTATTTAAAGAACCCAACTTCGCAGTTTCAGAATGAGTAATAACTACTAGTCAGTACTAACTAAGCACCTATGTACTGTACCTCGAGCTGGAGATACCCAATGCTTCGACTTGTAATCGTTGCCCTGCTCTGGAAGTCTTCCAATGTATCGATGACGTTTAGGTCTCTGCCAGTGCATTGAAGTTTTATCAGAAGGGGCACTGGTAGTGCTGGTCGGTCATTGATGCGCTTCTAGGGCTTGAACACCTCGATGCTCGATGCTTCTAGCCTGGAGTAACGTGAGGTGGGGAATCAAATCTGATACATAAATCACAGCAGGTCGGTAGTACGGTCACCATGGACTGACTGTCCATATACTCTGTGCTCTGCCCAGAGCCCAGCCCAGCCAAGCCTGCCTGCCTGCATCCATCTACACGACGATGTCACAATCTATCGCTCCATCCCGAGTCAGGGTCAGTATCCGGTCTAGAAATGCAGATATATACATGGGCTCTGTTCAAAAACCTACCCTAGGTATCCAGTCCGTTGATAATCCCCGATCGCCTTGCCAATGGACATAGGTACGTACCTGACGTAGGTAGACGAGGTCCTGCTATCTACTTACTCCCCATAAACCAACCTTGGATACTTACTAGTAACTACATAGGTAGCTAACAGACGTAACGCGATTCGGGAGCCAGCGGCCTTACCAAATCACGAACCACAACACTTCCAGGTCTCCTGACCATTCCACAACAAGAAGGCCACCCCGTAAAAGTCCCGTGGCAATCGCATCGCAAGACATCCCATCCCATTTGAAAAGTGACGCGCTTCAACCTCGACGGAAAACCCAAGGCTGATCAAGTAAGGAGCACGAATTTTAAACTCAAAACAGTAAGCCTCAAGGGACGAAGAAGACCATGGACCTAAGTTACTGACCTGTTCTCGAACTCCTCGTGCCTGGTGCCGGTTCCTCGACCATACCCAAGTAAGTTGTACATATGCTGGATGGGATGATCGACCTCGGGCTTGACTCGTCAGGAAAGTCGGGTCATGGTCTCCAAGAAACTATGCTCCTGCGGGGATTAGCTATAGAATATACTCTATAGTATATAGTATGTACTAAGTATATGTTGTACCTGCTTCATCGACTATCGACAACACCTTTCCTATTGAATATTGAATCAACCGTGCTTACAAAATACATACTGTAAGACACTGTAGTGCCTGCTCCAGCGGTCCCATCCATTGTTTCGGGAAAAAAGTAAACAAAACGCCCTCCAATGGGCCGGAGATCCGGGATGCTCTGCAAGCTCCCACTGCAGCGCTCAGAGTGGATACCCCTGGGACATGACACCCAATGATAGGCTGTACAATATCTTTCGGGTCTCCACAGCTTGCGGATTACTTAAGTATGACATGTAAGTTATCTGTATTTTTCATTCATTCTTGTTGATATTGTGTGTTTGCTAACAGTAGGCAAAAGTAATCTTGTAAGTAATCCCGCTATCCACGCTATGCATCGCAGTGTAAATATATCAAAACATTGAGAGAAAAGCAGACGTTACCCATTGCCGCCTGAGGGCAGGAGGTAAGAGAAGGTTGAGAAATGACGGTGACAATCTGGGTTCTTCAGCGGGGACCATGACCAAGTGAAAAATGAAGGGGAGGGAGCGCGGTCGCACTTGGGTGCTGAAATAACGCTGTCCGCAAGTAAGGATCTCCAAAGAAGAAGCATGCAAAAAAAAAGAATAGTGCTGCCATGGTGGTACAATGAGGTGTGAATCAGGCGAGAAATAAGGCAATGTCGTACAAAGAGGTAGAAATAGCAAGAAAGGTGGGAAATAGCGGGAATGGTCATATCTTCCTCGATATGAAAGACGTGGGAGAACATCGGACCGAGTAGGTCATTAGCAGAAAGCAGCACAAGACGAGAAACCGACAACCCATGAACAACGACGTGGACTGTTCAAGATGCCATTCGAATTGGGGGCCACCAAGGCCATGTCAAGACCTCAGATGACGATGATCGGGCTGTAAGAAATGCGCGGAAGGAGCGGGAGTGGGATGATTGCGGAATATGGAGGCTCAATGCTGGGAGAAGCTGGTGACTGTTCCTCGCCGGTAATCATCATGGGGGACGAGGATTTTCCAGTAGCAAAGGAGAAACTTTCACTGGTCGAAGAGCAACCTCTGCATGGCCATATTGACATTGGCACTTCCGATTGGCACTTCCGATTGGCACTTCCGATTGTCACTCGCCCAGGCTGGATCATTTTATTCCGAGTCGCTGTTGCTTAGATGAGAGACCTGTGGAGAATTTCTATTTGGCTGGCGGCATGATAAAGCGCCATCGAGACTGAACGTAGCGAGGCGAGTGGTCAGCGCGAAGCCTTGCGCGTAATCTCGAACGAGGCCAGATCGCGTGCATAAATAATGCCAGCCTCTCATTGCTCCTGTGCGTTGTGTTGGTTGATCTCTCGAGCTGACCATAGATTTGCCGTTCTTTCCTCAATTGATGTTCCTGCATTGGCTCGACTTGCGGTCGACATCTTCCCCGTCATTCTCCGCAGGGTCCTAATCCCCGGAGGAGGGAGGTATGCGATGGTGTTACTTCCATCGCTGTTTATCCCAATCTGACGGCCGTGTTTCGTCATAGGTTTGGCCGCCTTTGTTATGGATGATAACGGGAGGTTTGCGGACGGAACTGATAGCTGTACATGGAGATGCGGTTAGTCAAGGTCTTATGAAGCTGCAGTGGGAGCTGTGGGTCAGGGCTGGAATGACATACCTCGGACTTCCGTCGCACCGCCCTGATCTGATGTACTGCTGACTCCGCTGGCCAAGGTGGAATTGGAGTCGTTGGAGAGCTTGTGAGGCATGGTGATGGAAGTGGGAGGAGAGAAGATCAATTGAGAGTGGAAAAGAATGGTGGCAGTAAATACTTGATCAATCAATCCGAATGTCTGAGGCGACGAGAAGAATGATGATGAGGGTGATGACGGTGATGGAGCGATAAGGATATGTCAAGATAGAGGGAGGCAGTATGAGAGAAGGGAAAGAAGGAGAGAGAGCAGACAGTGTTGAACTGGGTGCGAATCCGAGAGCTGGCGCGCTGGGAGTGATGGACTTTAAGAGAGAGGAATTGATGAAAACGATTGATGATGCAGGTGGAAAGATTGTGTGGCAGATGAGAGAGGCAATACGGAGAGTACAACCAGCGTGGTTGCAGAGCGAACACAGCAGAGAGGCCTCTTTTTGTATACCTTCCAGCGGACCAGTCCAGCTCTGCCGCGCCTTACCCGATTGAGGAGTGCATCTGATCGACAGACCAACTCCGGGGAACCCTGAGCCGCCTTTATCGCCCCGGGAAGCTTGGGGGGAGACACCTTTGCTGACACAAGCGATGGGGTCCGATCATTGGGAAGCATTGGAAAGCATTGGGAATGGATCAGCCCCCTGACGTACATCCTCTGGAAGTGGATATACTGTAATTCCGGAGTCAGGACTAGTAGTTGTACTACTAATCGTAATCTCACTGCATTTTTGCTATTACATAGGACTTACTACTTAGTAACTTACTATTGGTACTTAAGAGGGGTCTGGAACTCTGGATGCCTGACTCGGAGACTATCATCACTTAAGTAGTTGACAACTCCCAAAAAAAGTACAAGCTGGAGACTATCTTTGATTAGAGTATAGACTTGATACCAACTAGTAGTATACATTTGAATGTTTTTCCACTACGCAGTGACGGGTAGACTTGAGACTTTCAGATTGAAATATGTTGAACATGATTGCGTAGGTATCCTCGATTCCAGGAAGATTATATGCTGATGAAAAACGTAAACATCAAAAGGGGACTAGAGGCACAGGACCGAAACATGCGCCTTATTGGCCAATGCCCATTACGTCGCAAAATATGTGTACATATACAGGCCTACAGGTCTCGTAAAGTTCTAGGTACGCATCGTCTTACATACTGTGCAGACTGTAGTGTGCACCTACAGAGCTTAGTATTACTAGTAGGAGTCGGACAGCCCGCTCATGGCTGGGGCTCCGAAAGAGCCTGGGCTGCGTACTACTGTAATGTAATACTGGAATTTGGTGCCTGGTATGAGATTATGAGATATGTATGTCGTATGATATGACACCCCTGAACCATTGGTCAGAAATGCCAAGTCCAAAGTAGGGCAGCCAGTCACGAGTGCAATTGAGCTCTCGAGCGGATCTGCCATAGATTACCATTACAGGGCTAGCTAAATGCCTGATACATAAACACGGCCTGTACCAGCACACAGGGGGTGACAGGGTGTAGTTGTACTGTTGTACCACTTTCCAAGTATCCATGGTTCTAACTTTATTGTATACTTGTACAGTAGAGTGTACTTACTGGTCGACAGCTGTACATTTGACGCTAGGTCAGGTCCTGTTGTTTGCGACCCAAGTGCAAGAACATGTCCCTGTTTCAATGCCCTTTCGTCACCTGAATGGATCAGATCGGGTGTCGGGATGGATTTTCAGGAACGAAGCCAGTGATGAGATGGACGGTGGAGCCAATAATGATGAGTCAGCCATTCTTCCAGAAATAGTACACCAGTGTAATGGACTATTCACTATAGTATCACCATCAAGTATCAACAATGATAACCCGCACGACCAGTCTTCTGATGATCAAGTACACCTCAAACATAACCAACGATTGTATAGTAGAGTCAGATGTTTATAGTGAGGTGTGTGCACAACGGCTCCATGCAATGCAGAGTACCGTGCAAGTGTCTTGAAAGTGAACAACAGCCAGCTGAGCATCGGCCGACAAGCGGTGATGCCTCAGGCCCCAGAAGGTGGGCTCCGCTCATGTGACCAATCACTTGACACGGCAAACCTGTCCTGTTCCACGTACATTGAAGTGGTCCCTGAATAATGTAGTCAGTACGAGACTACTTATTCAAGTGTCCTGTCCCCCGTCTGAATTTTCAATATTTGATGGCCGACTAGTGCCAGTGATGGATGGAAAGTCAGTCAAATGTGAGGATGTCTCGGCGATCCTGAAGATGACACGGGAGGCAAGAATCTCTCGGCAAAGTTCTCACTGGAATGAATCGAGACGATGTCACTTTTCGTGGCGATGGGGGATCGGATCATCCAGGGGCCAGGAGAAGCGCCAATCTACACCGACATCCTGGGTCCCTGAGACTCCCTCCGGCCTGACAGGGGCCTAGAAGCGGGTGAGGGAACTGGGCCGGGCTGGCGTGTTGAAGCCTAGAGAGTCGTAGTACGGCCCCAGCGCAGCACAACTGTAGCACAGTAGTCGCACCCAGCAACCTACCGGATCCAGCGCTCCACAGGTCAGCGAATCCACTCAGGTCCAGATTCCCTCCTTCTTTCGAGTTACAGTGATGGTCTTGGGCTTGAACGCGGGACCTGTTCTCCCTTGCCCCTGAGCTGCCACCCCCGGGTTTTGCAAAACAATTTGGCGTCATTGGCGAGAAGCGCGATTAAAGCGAATAAAGCGAATATCCCGCGCCAATCATTACCGCCCTTGACTGAATGGATCGTCGATCCTGTCACTACTGACGACTCATTGTCGTTCTTCGGCCGCTTCCAACACCGACGTCTTTGTATGACAGCTCCGGTATTTGTGAGGCGAGGCGAGATTGCAATGTGGAAGCGAAATTGTTGGGTACAGGAGTACGGAGCACGGCACATACGAGGTCACGGGACTGCTGCAGAGCAAGCATGAAACGGGACAGGAGACATCCACACTCCACGGGGACATGGTGAGTCGGACTTGGGTGCTCATTCCTGTCCTGTTGGCGGAGAGCCTTTCCCTAATTATGATTGACGGTTCAGATGCCTGCCTGCTGTACACTTTGCATCGGTGAAGCAGAAGTTCCCTTCCGGGCTACACGTCACTTCAATGCTTCTAGCCCAAGGTTTCCATTTTCGGTTTAGGCGGATTGGGGATCCAATGATCGCAAAGGACCTTCTGTCCATTCCTACAGTTGACTCGGGGGTCAACGCAGGCATGCATGCCCCGATTCTTGGTCCAGATTCAGTCACCAAGCAGGGAGGCAGGACCCCGACATGGTGAGGCTATGAGAGGAAGAAAGGGGGGGCAGGACACAGAATAATCATGGCATAACCCCATGCTCGCAATTCCCTCACCCAAGCTCGTTCATCTCGTCATGAGGGCTTGTCTTATTGCATCTGATCGCCTTGCCCACCGGTTTTCTCTCGTTTCATCCGATCCGCCCAGCCGTTCATACTCCGTCGGATGCCCAGGGTTCGACGCCCAGTCGTTGTCGGTGCCTGCTGGCGCACCTGGTCCATTGTGGTAGTGTAGAATGCCTTGGATCGAACACTGCTGGAAGATGCGGACGTGACTGGGCCCTTAGAAGTCGACTCACTCAATTGGTTTTGGAAGGCTGGCGAGGAGAACATTCGGGCAGGCTTCACCGCATGAGACGAGGTGGGAGCTGCCATCCACGTGTAATTCGTTGGACCGGCAGGCTCGAGGGCTGGTCGTGATGGGTGCAGCGGTCGTGGCTGGAGGCGGTGGGAAGCAAGCGAGACTGGGACATGACTGGGGTCTGATTGCGGCTGTGGCTTCGTCGACGAAGCGAGGCGATCATGCAAAGTTGACTTAGCCGACGGAAAGCTGGGCTGGGATGATCTATCCTTTGTACGAGAAACGCCGGGGTTTCCGAAGAATGTTGAGATACTTGCTTGATTAAGGCCATCTTGGTGAGCGGAAGTGGTGATTACCTGAGCTTTGGCTTGTGAGCTCGCGCCACTCTTGGAATCTTTGGGTTGAACCGCAATGTAGTCTCTTGCTGACGTGAAACCCCCAGTGGACATCGTGGTGGGGACCATGAATGTAGATGATGTACCGGACTTGTGGCTAGTAATTGAGTTGGAAGTCAACGCTCGCCTCTCATCATCATATCTTCTGCGCTTGGTAAATGGTTCTTGGGTACTGTCACCCCAGTTTTGCTGATGATCCCACCCGTTGACCTCGGCGCGAATTTCCTCGCCTTCCGATGTCCACCTGTCGTCCAAGATGGACGGCAGCATCGCGATATCTTTGCATAATTCTTCAGCGGCCGGACGGGCTCGCCGTAGAGTATCCGCAATGCCATAAACCACTTGTTCGTGAAATTGAGGACCTTTGAGACGAAACCGTGACTTGACAATGCGTGGAGGCAGGAACGGGGTGAGGCTGGTCGAACCATCTTCTCCCTCGCCAACGCGAGGTTGCTTGAGTGGTAGACTCAAGTACAAGAGGGCCTGGGCTCGAGTCATGGCAACGTATAAAAGCCTCCGTTCTTCGTCGATTACCTCAGCTCGCGAGTGAGGGATACTCCCATTGTAAACGGCAGGAATGAAGACAACTGGCCACTCTAGGCCTTTGGCCGCGTGAATAGTCGATATCGTTACGCTGCCTGAACCCCTGTCGTCCTCATCCTTGCTCTGAGCCTCCGTGGCCAGAGCCACATTTGCTAGAAATCGAGACAGTGCCTCTTCCCCTGGGTGAGTTTGTTGCTGCTCAACGCCGTCAATCTCAGGCAAGTCCTCTTCAGGGTTAGTTTCCCCATCCGACGTAACAACATCGCTAGCTTGACCCATCAGCTCCTTCACATTCGCCCAACGACCGTCCTCATCCAGTGGGTACGCCTTGAGCAGATATTCTTGGAATGATAGACTCTCGACGATGTACTCAAGGAGTACGCACGGTGCCGACGCATCCGCGCAATCCTGTAACTTTTGCCTGGAAGCATCAATCAACTTGACTAAGGAGCAAAGGCCAAGTTCCGCTGCCTTTTGCAGCTTCTTCTCTGTTGCCCTGCGGCCCTGAATCACGTCTTTGATGAACACCCACAGAGTGACGCCCGCCTTCTCCGCTCCACCCGTCAATTGTTTGATAGTCTCATCACCGATGCGGCGTGGTGGGACGTTGATGATACTCAGCAAAGCATCCGAGTGGTCTGAATGACTCACGACTCGCAGATAGTTGAGCAGTGTTTTGACTTCGACACGATCGAAGAATTTCCGACCGCCGACCATCTTATAGGGAATCCCGGCCCGTCCGAACGCGGACTCAATGCGTGTTGATAGTGAGGCTGATCGAAGGAGAACCGCAAAGTCACACATACGAAGTAGGCCACCGGTCAACGCAATGCTCCTCTTGATTTCTAAGACCATCCACGTCGCTTCCGCGTTTGGATTCGGGAGCTTTCGTAAAACAGGCAAGGTACCGAATTTATGAGTCGCTTCAAGCTTCTTGGCAGGTCGCGTAGTATCTTGTTCAATCACATCTTGCGCAGAATTCAAAATGGACCCACAAGAACGATAGTTGGATTCCAGAAGAACAACAGACGTGTTGGAGTACTTCTTTTGCATTCGCCGGAGGTTCTGGATCTCTGCGGATCGGAACCCATAGATACTTTGATCGGGATCACCGACGATAGTAATCCGACGGTGTTTGGCGGCAAAAAGATTCATCAACTCGTACTGAATGATATTGGTATCCTGGAATTCATCGACCAGGACCGTCTGCACATTCGAGACGCATTCAGGATGATCTCTTAGCAGATCACAACAGCGTACAAGAAGGTCATCATAGTCGAGCAAATTGGCTGCCGCAAGAGCCTCGTTGTACGCGCTGTAAATCTCGACCAGTTCCACTTCATCAGCCTTGACCTTGTCGGACAAATCCCTCGGCGAGAGACCATGCGCCTTGTGTTTAGAGATTCGTCCTTGGGCCGCTCTAACATCAATAGTTGATTTCAGACGTTTGATGATTCTCTGTCAGATGCATCAGTGATGGTGTCTTTGAGCGAAACGACCTTGAAAGATCATCAAAATGCACGATTTCCACCAAATGCACCACGACCTACCCGTAAAATGGCACGAGTATCATCCGAATCTGCGATTCCGAATCCCTTGCGCAGCCCAATCAGATACCCGTACTTGACCAGGTACCGTCGACAGATCGAGTGGAAAGTGCCCAAAATCAGTCGTGACTGCAACTTCTCCCCGATCAGCTTGCCAAGACGCTCGCGCATCTCTCTACTGGCCTTGATCGTGAAGGTGCAGCAAATGACATCTTGTGGTTGATAGCCATGGTGAGAGAGCAGGTACGCGACACGCGCCGTGAGGGTTTTCGTCTTGCCCGAGCCCGGGGGAGCGAGAACCTGGAGAATCGGGGCCGAAGAGGTGACGGCCTCGCGTTGAGCGTGGTTCAGACCATCAAGTATGGGATCCATGTCATTTCTGATAAATGAAATTTGGCTGGATTCGTCTTGACGTGAAGCTTTCTTCCCCTCGAAGGTTCCTTCCTAGATGTGGCGAGATGGACGCGACCCAGACGCGGTGTCATGTGACACTGAACTACCACGAGTATCTGGAACAAGCATGCACATTTTGAAGGCGCTGCAACTCAGAACAAATATGATATTCATCGCAGACAGCAGCCTGTGAATTGTCTCAATATTTTGATGGAACCGAGGAGTTCTATCAGATCTGTGGTTCTAGGTGAATAGATGAGATGAACTTCAGTGGGACGCATTTGCGCCGTGCGTCGCTCACGCCTTCAAGGCTTGGTCACCAATGGATGTAGACATGTTCATGACTTGACACAATCGCTGTTGGATAAGAGAATACTATCACTTTGGTGTGGAAAAAAAACGATCTTCTTTTTCCCACTCTATTTGAGTACTGCCATTGGCTATTCACGTAGACCTCTAACATGAGGAGCGTTGAATAGCCTTACGGAATAGAAGGAGGCACACCAAAATCAACACCATGCGCAGGACCTTTAGGACGCTTACCATTATCAGTCTGCGCATATGAACTGTACAGGGAGGTTCGGGCTTCACGATGCAACAAGATCACACAAGTACTGTAAGTGTAGAGTGCTGCTCAGTGGCTCGAACTGGAACCTACCTCAACTACACCGGAAGACTAAACGCCCTTAAGTGCCGCAGCCACGAATGCAAACCTTACGAGCTAGAGTTCCTCCAAATCCGTCGGTGCATGTTGAAAACTCTAGCACCATAGCTCTACCTAGCCCGTCTAATCAGACGTGTTGTGGTAAATCGATTTATCGTGTCCGACGCCCTTGGATGACATTTCAGGCAATCAGGCGCCCTGAGGAGATGATGGCCGATATCGGATCTCGGTAACGGAACGGGGGGTACTGTAGCTCCAAATTCTCCGATATGGAGAGACTCTGCATGAGCCTCCATTGCATCTCCAATTCACCCGCAAACATCAGCGAAGCGTTGTCTTCGATGACGTTGGCTAGCAGATGTGTCCAATGCTGCAAAACGCTTCAGCTTCCAGTATCAATAAATCACAATCACCTTCCCGGGCATATAGGATCAGCTAGGTCGGGTCGACAAGAGAAACCATTCACGGATTCTCATTACCAAGAAAGATAGATAACGATTCGTATAATCAGGCACGGTGTCTGCCTCTGTAGAGTGCAGTGTACACTGTACAGTGTAGGCTGAGTGTACACCCCTCTTCCACTTTCAGCCGTCTACAGATGATAATGCACTGGAAGAGGATCCAAATTCATCTCGTGATCAGCCGCTCGGTCCTATCCGTCATGAGGATGGATCTCGGGCAAAGTCCACTTCCTGCTGTCCAAAGTAAAATGCACGATGTAGTCTAAGTTAGGCAGGTCGAGAGGTCGTCTTCCACACGGCTCCTAAGGTAGGTCGCTTCCAATCATGCGCCACACCCCTCCTGGGCTGACAACCGAGTGGGTAGCGAACACACAGGCCCTCCCCGAGCCTCCCGCGCTCGAACGGGAGTTGTGTAACATGCTGAAGCATGGAAATGTATCGCGGGTGGATCCAAGCTCCATAATGACCCAACTTTGAGAGGTGGGTGCGCAGTGGACGCGTATGGGTTCAAGGTTGGCAGGTTGATACAATACTTGGGTCACTCAAATGAGATTTGAGTGGGAGGAAAAAGGGGAGAGATATGTTAATTCTGGATGCTATTTCCAAAGAATCGCTAAGAAGCACTCTGGCCTGAACAGACGGTGAAAATTATATGCAGTCCGAGGAATCGGTAAAAAGAGAAAAAGAAAAGAAAAGAGAAGAAAAGAGACCGGAGTTGCGCCAAAAGCAAACTCTCAGAGATTGTGCAGTTTTCGCCTGCTGGCGCAAATAACCCTGTTTTCGGGCGATGGGCCCTCAGGAGAGGGGGAGAAACAAACGCCAAGCGCGCCGTAAGATGTATGTGAAAGTGATGAGATGGAGCAATGAAACCACCATGCAAGAAAACGCCTCAAACTTCAGCAAATGTCGAGATGGAGAGAACATTTAGTCTGAGCTGAAAATCCCCAGAGGGAGACTCATGGCAACCTCATAGTTGGGGACATTGACAATTTCCGTAATGTGCAAGTCTCCTGCCACACTGGCCAAGATGTATGCCTCGGATTTAGTGAGGCCCTTGGTATGAATGAGCCACTGAATCAGACCACGAACGGCACTTTGTGCCGCCACGTAAAGGTCAGGTGCAACGCCAAGAGCACCATAAGTTCCCAGGTCGGGCAAAGGGGTTGGTATTTGAGCGCGGGGGGGAGTCTGATAGTGAGGTGCGGTGACCCAAGGTTGATTCTTCATCAGTTCGAAACGGAGGGTGGCCTTGATGGGAGTTTCGATAGCGGTTCCACACACTTCCCCCTGACCCTGAGCAGCGTGTCCGTCGCCGCAGCTGAACAAGGCGCCCGCCGTCTGCACGGGCAAGAACACAGTTGAGCCAACGCTCAGCTCACGGCAGTCCAAATTACCTCCCGCCTGGGTAGGAGGGACTGTCGACAGTTCCTCATCGGTGGCGGGAGCGAGACCCATACACCCCAGGAATGGCCGCAGTGGGATGCGCATGCCTTTGAAATTTGCATACCCCTTCTCACGATCGAGCGACCAAATCTTGATTTCGGGTTCCGGGAAATCCTCTGCCAGCAGACCAAAGCCGGGAATGATCGCGGACCAACCCCAGTCCGCGACTTCGAGGGCCAACACTTCCACTTTCAGCACGTCCCCTGGCTGCGCATCTTGCACGTAGATGGGTCCAAACACAGGGTTGGCGATGCTTAGATCGAGAGCACTAATCGCGGATGCATCCGAGCCGGCATTCAGCTGGCCGTTACTGCTATCGATGGCGTCAAAGGTGACTGTTTGACCCGATGCAACAGTCAACTTGGGCGTGATTTTTCGAGACCATCTGACATGTCCGCATTCCTTTCCCACATGGAAATTGTTCCAGCCCGCAGAGGCCATGCTAGAGCTGGGGGCGGTGATTGATTTGACGTGAGAGAGTGTTGCAGTCATCGGAGGCGATAGCCACGTTTGATATTCTATACTTTCGGCGGAGTTGCGACGGGGACGACAACAGGGAACCGAGGTCGAACGGTGTCAAGAGAAATCAGGCCCGGTGGCGGGCAAAGGCGACTTTTAAGGACCCCCGTCTAGATGAGAGAATAGAAAAAGAAGAGGAAGAAAGAACCCCGAGACCGAACGGGTCCGGAGGGTCGACTTGGGTGCCATTTAAGACGAGCCCTCTAAGCGGGCAGGGTGCGATCCTCTCTTGATGGGAGGGGGGGGATGGACAGTTAGGGAAGGTGGATTAGCCACACGAGAGAGTGGGAGGGCGGAAGAGGGGGGCGGAGGGAGCGGATGGAGCACGGAGCACTGAGCACTGGGCATCGAGTCCACCATCATCATTCGATCGCCAGAGTACTCGTTGTGACGACTTGTCGGTGGAGAGGTGTGAGTTTCCATCGCGTCCAGAGGACGAGTGGGCTCTGACCAACTTGCGCAGATAATGCTTGTTCTCGAAGGGGGCTCCACTCCGGGAATCCGATTTCGTCGCCTGCCTAAACGGGCAAGACAAGGTTCCAGGGCACTGGAACTACCATCGGCCCGTTTGGAGCCTCTCAAGTCGCGGCCAGTATACCGCAGGTACATGCACTCATGCAGTACTAGCCGTAGTATGCCAGGCTTGCTGCCCTGCTCATTTGGTAGTTGTTCGCGTCAGGTCAGCATCAGGCATCATCATTATCATCATCCAAAAGACTGGAGCGATTTCGTAGTGCGTCGTGATTTGAGCTCCGAACGAGCTGCCTAGTCGTCAATGTTGCTTTAGTTTTCTCTAGTCCACTTCGATCAGGTGCGCAATAACCTTAGCGATCCATGATCTGGTAGATACAATTAACACTTCACAAGTTCACAGTAGTATAATTCTGGCTACCAAGGTACTACCGTTGTACTTCAGACTTACCAAGCGAGTACCGAATAGTCACGCTTGCGAGTTTGCCGCCTCTTCGCGCAATTTCACTGATGTCTCGCGATGGAGAACATAGGTCGATTCCAACTACACGCGACTCGCTTCAAGTCACCCATTTGGGGGGGGGTTTCGATAAGAGACTAGAGATGTTGTACAGTACTGTAGTATGCCATTTCGCTTACTCCAGAAAATCATGTTCCATGATGTCTTTTTCTTTTTGTCTTCTCGAGAATAGGGTACCCTTTTTCAATAACGTTTCTGCAGGTAATGATTGGCCTTGAAAGGAATACCGGTCCACTCTGACGGAATAAAGCGCCTATTCGCCTTCTCTTTGCCCCCCCCCCCCACACTCTGGTTCTCCTCTTTGCCCATAATTGTTCTTCTTCGTAGTAGCCTCCCCTCCTGGACCCATAGTTGGCCAGGTTAAAGCCATAATCAGGCGTAGTCGCCGGTGGATGTACACTGGTACAGCAGGTGAACGGGGATGTCAAACGTATACCACCACCTTCCAATACATGAAGGTACTTTTGACAAACTGCATGGACCACGGCATAAATTGTTGTAATCATCGGCGATGCTCTGTCCAGTCACCTGATTGGAGCCAAAGGCTTCGTCGTTATGTCATCCGGGACCGATAACCTTCCAGATCGACCTAGTCAGCTGTCCCGAGAGGAGAACCATCAGGTGGGGCCAGCACCGAGGTTAAAAGAGGGGCATGTCCGGGATTGAGCAGGGGGGGGAGTGGAGGAGTGGCACAGAGGACTAAAAACCGTCAGTTTGAAGAATCCTGACAGCCTACAGGAGAGGGCAGAAGAAAGATCATTCTTCTGCGAAATCATGCTGATGAGCCGGTGACTGGTGGAAGAGGCGACGAGGCGCACATGGCGGCGTCGGGACTGGTGCTAGCACAGGTGCAGGTGTAGGGAGAGAGACCGCGAAAGCCACTAGATTAGGTAGGTGGTAGGTCGGGGCATCATCATCAGCCTCAGGAGCACCTGACGAGTTTTGGCAGGGTTGATGATTTATCCAGCGATGCACAAGCGTGGCATTCTCGTCCCTCTCTGATTCAAAACATAATAGTTATTAGGTCTGAGCAAGGTAGTGTACAATTTACATGCCTCGAATAACAGTACTACTTCAAGTCGTGACGTAGGTACTCTAACCGAGAAAACAACCTCACTTTGAAGGTAGTGGTACTATAGTACCGATTGGGTCGTGACTCACCGAGTCATTCAACAGTCGCTCCATGCGATGATCATCACTTCGAGATGAACTAGGCAGTAGCAGTAACAGGACGCCTAAAGAGAGAGAGAGAGAGAGAGAGAGAGAGGTCTTAACACTGAATCCGTCTATCCGGCGATAGACCCCTAGGTGTTGCATGTGTGATGCGACAAGTATGGAGCAAGGAGGCTCGTGGCATCGAATTGCCCAACGTCAATGACCCTCTCGAGATAGCTTCGGATTCGATGGAAGGACGGACGAAGGATTCAAGGTTAGCACATGAAACGCGACGCCACCGGAGCTTTCCACGAAAGGCAGGCCGTTTGACGAGATCGGATATTTAAATACCCGAATGGGGAAGCAGTGAGATTTTCACAAATTTTCTTTTCGGCTGGGCCCACTTATCGCAGACTGGAAAACGGTAAAAGTTTCCTATCTATTTATTTTGTATGTGTTTGACCCCTCAACCTCTTTCCTCTTCGAGACACTCGTTCGCCGGTTGTACTCATCTGCAGCTCCAGCGTTCTTTGATAATCCGTGGCTCTGTATCTCAGCGGGACAACCTGTAGACGTGGCACACATTAAAAATTCCATCTCCGTACTTCAAGGTGCTTTCCTCAGCTGACGTGTGTGCTCTCTGTCTCTTCGTAGTGTGAGATAGATAGTGACGGATGACTACCTTACTTGAGTTCTACCTTTTCCTACAGAGAAGCACTTCCACTCCACCACCTCTGCGTATGCGTTTCCCTTGGTGGAAGCGGCGTGGTCATGGCCGGCCAATATGACAATGTACGTAAGGTGAGCTTTAGCTCCGATGTGCAACTGGACCACTACATAGAACCCAAGGTCTGGAGATACCTACCAGTCCCATGCGATACAATGAGTCTGGGGGCTCTGGGGACGCTTGAGATGACTGCTGAAATTGTCAGGTGAGGGCTTCGGTGCTCTCAACCGAATTTAACGGCCATTAGGAATTTGGGACTAGTAAGTGGTGACATACAAAATAAAGTTTCTTAAAGACGACCACGAAAAAAAAGCAAAAAAGACCAAAAAAAAAAGACCAGCGTCTACTACTGTCAGCTGGAGCGGTCTTACATTCTTGACTACTTAGTTATCACATAATTGTCGACCTCAGAACTTGGTGTATTCCGAGACATTAAAGATAGCAGCAAGAATACTGGTGTCGATGTGCGATACTCGGGTTCTCTACAGTTTGACTTAAGTAGTAGGTACGGTACCTAGGTGTAAGTTAGTGAATCACTGAATTCTAAGTATTCGTCTGAATCTGCCAAGTACCCGTAGGCGATGTTTCTTCTCCCCGATCATCTTTGTCCCGCTCACGAGATTTCTAGAAAAAATCTTCCGAACGGAAGCCTTGGGCGATTCCTTGCTGAAGACACGACCCGCGAAGTCTTGGCTCCTTTAGTTCCAACTTGAAAGCTCAACCCGTCGAAGGAAACCCTTTTCCTTTTCCACAGTCACCTTCTTCTTCCGGTCAACGCGACGAGCCCCCTCCGCTGTGGGGCGCCAATTTAGTTGGTACAACCACATTGGCCCAAAATAGATAAACGACAGAAGGATCTGCAATCTTCCATTGCTCCCCAGTGGGCCTACAATCGAGCATTCTACACAATCCAGTTATCGTACTGGTAGTCTGGTACAGTACCAAAGATGTCTAGAACAATTCTTGGTTGTTATCGTACTGGGCCAGCGGGCCGCTAGGCCAAATCCTCGACTCGACAGACAACAAGACCAAGATCAAATGCCAACACAGAACCAGATGTCGCAACATGCCCACCGTAGTCCAAGATACAGGAGGCCGTTCAGATTTGGTCCGGGCAGATCGAGATGGGCGCGGTCTTCAGATTGACGGGACCCTCCACTCTTGCAGCTTGAACCAATTGACATTCCTGGAAACGGCTAGGACGAGTCAACGATCCTACACAACAGTTACAAGTTACGACTATGCACGTTGCGGTTACATACATCACGAATCCGTCAACGGGCTCATCATGTTTGGAAGTCTCCAAATAGTACTGCTACCATGCGAGAAACCCAAGCGCATCTGGAGTTTTTCCGAGTAGACTGATGCAGCAGCAGTGTCTCTTTTCGGCTCTTTATTGTCAAGCTTGTCCTTTCTCCGTTTAGGGTCTACAACGGTCCACATGCATGTCGAAACACCTTCCGCTTCTCTTTTTCTGGCTTCCCCAGTCACCGCTTAGGAGTAATAGGTGCCGAGTGATATAACGGCTGAATTCCTTGTAAGATCCCCACCGCTCTCCCCCCTCCACCACTCGGAGAAAAGTTTTTGGTACATGAATGCATATTGTGTTTGCCTTGTCGCCATACATCCCACAAAATTGAACCGCTCTCGCGTGTTGCAGGTGACTCGTCACGATTGTTGCCCATTGAGCATCACGATCACGCACGAAGCGTTATCACTCCTCGGCCGACAAGCCATACGACTGACCACTTCATGCGCCACATCGGTAGCTTGCATTCCTCGCAGCGACAGGTCCATCACGTACTGGATCAGCACCGTGTCGTCAATATAGTCCGACACCCCATCCGATACGATAACGAGAAGGTACCGTCGATGGGCATGTAAGATGCGTCGTGAGGTATACGGCTCGTTGGAAACGAAGTTCCCACGCTGGGGCGTGGATGACGAGGAGGCGCGTCGCACTCGAGGCGTTGTATGCTCCTCTCCAAGCGAATTGACGGGGTTTTTGTACTGCAAATCGCCCAACGCACGGGACATATTCAGGGATCCTGGCATGTCGGATGACCTAGGTCAGTATAGTTTCATCCATCTTTGGCAGACTGTCATCATGACTCGCGTTGGACGCGGTCTGGGAGGGCCCGCTACTGTGTTTACTAGTTTAGCGTCTCCGCAGCCTGCAGTGCTGCAGTGCTGCACAGACTCCAACCCCCGGCGGATGCACTCGGGCCCTGCGATCCGTCACCGCCGTCCCAAGGTCCGGCTCCTGCGCCTTTTCAAGGATCCATCTCTGCAACTTACCGAGTCGAGAAATCCCATTTCGTTTTTCTACAATTCCTCCTGCCTCTTTGATCCGGGCCTGCTCGCTTGGAGTATCGGGCTTGTGTGCCTCGGTGAGTCGACGCTGTGGATGACAAACCCCATGAAGGTTAGCATGATGGTCTTTGGGCCTGGACACTACCACGACAACACAATCCGTACAATGTGGAAGGGAGCTCCGGTCCTGGGGTCTCGCTCCGCCATCAAGACATGTGAATCACCCAGGTTGGAGACCACTAGTTCTCCCTCGGTCAGATTGATCAAGCACATGGCCACGGTCGATCCGGACATGGCAGGCTCAACGGACTCGCGCTGGAATCTCTCCAGCAAGAGTGCGTCCTCGTCGGCCAAAGCTGCTTTGATAGCAATGGCATAGTCTCCGCGAGGAAGCTCGGTTCGTTGAGCCAGTAGATGGTGCAGATTCTTGCTCGCATGCTCCGCGACTGCATCAGAGCCGCTTGAGGGCGAAAGAATCAGTAGTGTACCCACTCAGTTCTGCGTCATACGGGAATTCTGGTATATGATTGCAGGTTTCTTCTTGCTTACTGGCCATCGTAGACTGCAAAGAAGGCGAGATTCTCATTCGTGCTGGCTGGGAAGTGCTCTGGCAAGATTGTCGTGTACCGATCCTCTTGGAACTTTCTGCTTCCCTGAGCCTAGTAGGATCGAGCCAAAATTCAGTCTCGACTGTATCACTTGAAAAGCCACAAGGAATATCAAGGGTGATTTTTACTTGACTAGCTCCGACATCGAAAAGGAGCAGGGCATCCGAGGACGACATGAAGGAAATGGTCTTTTTTTGAGGGGGAAACGAGCTTGTCTTTCTCGCAAAGGCTCACATTGTGTGAGAATCATACTCGATGTACTCTGTCAGGTGCCAAATTATAGCGGTGATCTATAAAGAGTTCAGTTTCCGGAAGTCAAAACCGACTCCGTCACTGGCTACTGGGTAGAGTTGACATCACGTCCTACGAAGCCGTCGATTTCTATTACTTGTCTGCTTTGAAATATCGGACGATACTCAAGGAACATCCGGCGCTGATGACCTTGAAAGAACAAGCCATATCTCAGGGATTCTTGTGGGTGTCAACCATAAAGTCTCGAGGACTTTCACACTTACCGATCGTAACCACGCGATAAGAAATGCATTTTACCCTGTGTGGAGTCGGTGGACACGGAAGTTTTGGTACTTGGAAATTGCAAGGCTACGCATATGCGGTAGAGGTACAGCGGTACTTCCCGCCACTTTTTGATGGATCTCAGTCGATCGGTCTTCGCACCGCACGGGCCACCGGTGCCTCGGGGAGATTTGAAGGGCGAGGCATCATTCATCCGTAAAGTATTTGCCCAAACGCCGCAGGCCACACATTACTTGCCCCTCCGCAACATCGTCTGCAAGTCTGGCGAGCCACGGAATCCGCGAACAACCACATCCTTATCATGGGCTGGCCCGGGGTGGGAAGTCTCGCCGGATACTTTTTCTCTCGTTCGCAACCCAGCAACGACAGCGCACGACCGGACTCAACTTCCACGAATCCGGCGGACATTCAATCCGACTCGCCTCTTTCTTCTTCAGATACGCAGGATTTGAAAGAAACCAGGGACCATGGAGCGGACGTGATCACGAACTTGGCTGAGGAAAGGGATCTGGAGAGCCCTCAATCAACGCCCAAGGCATCTGCATCAAACGCGCCGCCACCGGTTCTCGCCGTACCGACGCTGAGTTTGAATGGCGATGCATCCAACGGAGATGGGAACGTCGCACGCACCGAAAATGCTCGCAAAGACCAGCTAGATCCATCGGCTGTGGCCCGAGTGACATCTCCATCATCCGAAGCGCGCATCAACCATGCGACATCTCAGAGCCCAGGAGAAGGGAGGAAACCTCCCACTTCGCTCTCCACCACCACGTCCAACAATACCCTCTCCCCGATGCCTCCTCCTCCCGTTCCCCGACCACGCCAACCTCCTCAACCCAACAGAGGCCCTCCAACCCTCCAACCGCCCCGATCTAGCGCCAGCTCCCTCCGCGCACCCCCCTCCGCCGCAGCAAGCCTCCGCGCACCCGCAACCAGCGGCGGACTCAGCAGCAGCACCCTCGCCCCGACAACCGTCAAAAAGCAAGCCTCGCGCAAAGTCATCCTCGAACCGGGCTACTCGCCCCTCGACTGGGCCGCCCGCACCAGTAACCCTAACAACGGGCTTCGGGGCGTAGGGCTGCCAGCCGGCCTGGTACGAGTGACGCCGAGCATGTTGAAGATGCAGAATGGGCGCAAGGGTCGCGATGCCTGGACTTCGTACCAGGGCAAGGTGTACAATATCTCGCCCTATGCGCCCTATCACCCGGGGGGCAAGGGTGAGCTGCTACGTGGTGCGGGCAAGGACTCGGCGCAGTTGTTTGCGGAGATCCATCCGTGGGTGAATTGGGATGGGATTCTGGGCGAGTGTTTGGTGGGGATCTTGGTTTCGGAGCATGATCCCCAGGTGGAGAATGGGCTTGATGCCATGGACTGAATCGACTCGATTTCCCTGATGGAACGTCCGGCCTCGATTGGACATTCAAGTTGAGCCTGGTCAACTGTACAAGATCTAAATTCCCGTGTGTATATACTGAACATTATACCCGCGAGCCTTGCCAGAAGAGCCCGACCACGCGGCTTTGTGACCTCGCAACACAACATTACTGATTGATACCCATGTACCACGTTGAGACCAGCTTTGTCCATTACACTGCCAACCCAAAGAGGCGTTAACGGAGTATAATTCGTGATTTGGATATCAACAAGAAAAAGGATAAGAGTGAAGCCATTTGACAAGACCTCGCGGAAGGCGTGGATGGACATGGCCACGCCGCGAAGCGAAATTCGAAGCTCGCTTTCCTCCCAGGAGTCGGACGGGTTTCACATGCATCCCATCTATAATTCATCGTTCTTCTCGACACCCTTGATACCGACGAGCTCGGTCTCAAAGACAAGAGTGGCACCGCCGGGGATGGGGCCAATGCCGCGCTCACCGTAGCCGAACTCGGGGGGAATAGTCAAAGTGCGCTTTTCGCCGACACACATGTCGAGAAGACCCTGGTCCCATCTGTGTTTGAAATGGCTGCATTAGCGTATTTATTCCTGTTCCCTGGACCATCACGATAGAAGAGTCGTGGCCCAGCGAGCACTCTGCCACACTTACCCCTTAATCACACGGCCAGTTCCCAGCGCAAACTCCAAGGGAGCATTGCGCTTGTAGCTCGAGTCAAACTCCTTGCCATCTGCTTGGAGGGTACCCCGGTAATGCATCTGGACAGTGTCGCCGTTCTGGGTCTTGCGCTCACACTCCACCTTGTGAGTGACTTCGATACCGAGCTCGGCGGCACAGGCCAGCGAGGCGAGTGTCAAGAAGAGAGTCGCGAAACGCATTGTGATGTGTGATGTGTGAGGAGGGGGTGTTGACGCCTGGGAGATTGAGTTCAATACCAGACTGGAGAGATAGAATGTATGTAGAGTCTTTGTTGGAGAGACGTACTGTACAACGTTATTGAACAGGAGGAACGAGATGGTGAAATGCAAGTAAGAGGAGGGGAAGAAAAGAACAACGTGGTGGAGTTGTAAGGATTGCGGAGACGTGGAAAAGGTACGTGGCCCGCTCAGGTGGGGTCGGGGTGGGCAGGGCATTCTTCAGACGAAATCAATTGCAGAGTCTCTTCGAGGTGCAGTATACTACTCTCGGTGAGGTGTCAATCGACTCAATACCAACTGGTACTTTATATTTGCGACACCAAGAGATTGATGTTATGTTACTTTCACCAGCCGAGTTCTCCGTAGACATAGAATCCATCTACACAATCAAATGTACGAGGTACAATGTAGTATGTAACTATGTAAAACCTCTTCTGTTCCCCGCACGGCTCATGACGCCTTTCCAGCAGAGGCGCCAGTCGTTACAGCCTCGGGGATGCCCTCATTTGCATCACCCACAAGTTCATCTTCTCCCATGAATCCCTCCCATCCATGTGCTACTAGGTATGCACGGAACTTCTCATCACGCAGCCGCAAGTCCTCCCCGGACAGGTCAGGGACAAAGAACCACGTCACCAAAACACCGACAACTCCGCAGATCGCAGCCACAATAAACGTCCATTTCTTGCCAAGGTTGTTCGAGATGGGCTGGAATGCTTGCGTCCCGACCGCCGCACCCGTCTTCCCAATTGCCGCAGAGAAACCGTAACAAGTGCCGCGCACACCAGTCGCATAGGACTCGGACGATAAAAGTCCCAACATATTGCCGGGGCCGAAGTTGCCGGAGCTTTGCATGAGACCGTAGAAGACCACAAAGAGAGGGATGATCTTGGTGATTCGGTCAAATGCGCAGCCGATGATGAGGCCAAAGATCAGATATCCACTGAAGCCGATCATCATGATGTTCTTCCGGCCCACACGGTCACATAGTATCGCTCCGAGGAAGACCCCCGGCAGGGCAAGGGCTCCGAGAAGCAGCTGCCATTCGGCTGTCTGACGAATGGTGCCATTGCCGACGACATTGGAGATGATAGTCCCAGAGAAGACGCCGTTTGGGAATGTGACGAAGTCTAAGGGGGTAAGATTGAGGAATCAGCCCTGCTGTCAAAAGAGAGGAGTGCTGTGTGGATATTCAAAGGGGAATCAACAAACCATAGAGAAACCAAGCACCGCAGGTCCCAATGAGGTCCTTCCAGTAATAACGAAGTACGAGTCTATAAGGGACATGTCGCTTGATCGCACCCCGACGGTACAGAGCGGAATTGAGCATGCGAATCCGAAAGTAAAACACAGAGAGTGGCCAGACGCATCCAATGCCAAAACACACTCGCCACACCGTACTATAGTGCGACTGTTGGCAGGCCATCAAGACAATGAGAAAGATGGACACTGCGAAAGGACCTCCGAACGATAGGGGAAAGTTGGTCACCATAATAAACGCAGGGCCACGATGCTTGGGTGTCAGATCGTTGGCGGATTCCGAGGCAGATGTAGAGGACGCGGGATACTCGCCACCGGCACCTGTGGGATAATCAGTCTTCTATTGATCAGAAATGGGAGATGGATTGATAATATAGGTCATACCAAACCCAACAATACCACGGGCAACAGTCATCATCCAGAACATGCCATCAATTGTCGCGCCATGTGAAGCAGTGGCCAAGATCCCACCGATGACGATCATCAGCGTGGTGGAGATTATGGCCGTCTTACGGCCAAGATAGTCGCACGTCAACCTGCATCTCTATAGTCAGCAGATACCAGGTGAAGCCGAGTACTTGTTTCTAACCACTCACCCGACGACCACCTGGCCAATGATCTCGCCGACAAGCAGGGCATTGGAGACTCGTGTGCTGACACTCGATGTGTATTCACTCGGATATTCTTTCTTGAGTAGGACATTGGCCATAGTCCTGCAAACAGTCCATGCGTTAGAGATGGTCAAGTTCCTTTTTTTTCCTGTTTTCAGGAAATGCGATCTTATGGTACTCACATCAAGTTATTTTGATAACCATCGCTGATCAAGGCAAAGCCACTGGCAAACTACCGAGCTTGCTCCACAGGAGCTATACATGAGCAGAGACATTCCTACAGAAAGCAATCAGAGGGGCGGACATTCCACTCATCCGCACACTTACAATAGTGAACCAGTCGGACAAACTCTGCTTCTTCTGCGTGGCCTCGCATGAGGGGCCCTCCACCACATCGACTCCATGGTCAATCTGGGCTTTGACTATATCAGTCTTGTCATCAGCGGCAGATGCGCGGGGGGCGGCCATTGGGAACAGTCTTCTAAAGTCGTTCTGTACACAAAATATTCACTGATTCCATAAAGTGTGCGAGGGAGAAGTAAAAGGGAAAATGAGGGGAAACCCATGTTACGCCGCTCATAAATCGAGACCATGCATACCTAAGCGCACGGGGCGCTCTCTTATGAATTGAATCCGAAGGATTCAGCCCTAGGGGCTGCCTGATGGACAAGATATGGCTAAGCGTCGCCCATAGCGTCCGCCACCGTACAAGAGGCTTTCCCACGCTTTCTGTCGCGCAACAGAAGTGGCTGCAGCTCCCCCTTCAATCTGTCGTAGCTGTCCGTGGAAGCGAGCGTCAGGGTCGCATTGAACGAATTCTGACATGCTTCGAACAGCCGCGATGATTATTGAAGGTAGAAGGTTCAATATCCTTTCCCGACGGACTGAAGGGGGAATCAAGCTTTACAAGATATGGAAATGATCTCATATTGTATATGAGTGAGGAGTGAGTGATTGAAAGCACGAGAGTACGCAGCAGCCGCCAGCTACTTCAAGCTTTTATCCGGAGATTGTATGTTTAGTCTACCAGCCACGCGAGTGCACGTTACACAGATAACATAACACTGTCCCGAAGTAGCTCGAGTGTATTGAACGCCAAGAATAGATAAAGAAGTCGGTGATGATATCTTCGGAACCCACCAGTCCTTCCAATTTGAGCGTCAATTTAGAACCTACATCTAGTGCTGTTCACTCAAATGCAAGCCAAAACCCAATTGGGGGCCAGCCACGGGCAAGGCGCACGGTGGTCTTACAGTTGTTCTGCACGACCATTGTCTACATAATCAGGAAGCTGGCGAGCGAGTATCCATAAGTTGTCCATTATGTACAGATGACAAATGAAAGGATGATTGTTAAGTCAAAAGAAGTCTATCATCCCCGCAATTCTTTTTCAGAACGCCAACGTAAGACAAATGAAGAGAGAATAAATCAATGATGCGACCAGGCACATTGGATTCTAGAAGATGAAGAACTCGTGAAACAGTAAGGGATGTGAAAGTCATTATTATCATGAGAGGTTTTTTTTAGGCCCATTTTCCTAGCAAAGCCATGAGGGCAGCCCCCAAGCAAAGTAAAATGAATGCAGCAAGCACTTCTCGGATGGGAGCTTTCCGCATCGAGTTGCTGAACATAAATTCATGTGCCATCAGTTCCACGAGCGCGGTGTAGATCAAGATGCCGGCGGAGATCGAATCAAAAACACCATTGACAATGAGTGTGGTCCGTCCCGAGGGCGGGTAGCTATTTCGGACCCCCAACCCAATCGCAACGGCAATCGGGGTTGAGATGCCATAGGCCAGCCCCAAGAAGTAAGGCGTTAGCCGTTTGGATGTTGGCCAGGGAATCAGGGCTAGGCGAGAACCCAGACCGAGGCCTTCAAATGTCTGATGGAAGACCAAAACGATGTAGAGGGTCGTGAATTCCGCGCCAGAGACTGCCAAGGTGAGACCGATAAAGACAGAATGGAAGATAATGCCAAACTCCAGAATGAAGATAGAGGTCAACTGAGCCGCATAGTCCTCCCCCTTTACAATGTCTTTCTCTTCAGTTTCCTCGGAATCATGGTGTTCGCGGGAGTGGCCCAAGTGATCTTCACCAGGAAGGTGGTGAGTTTTCACGGGGGCAAGTTCCTCGACCATGGGTTCAGCGGTGCCGATATGAGTGTGGGCATGTTCTTCCTCATCGTGAGAGTGGCCATGACCGGAGCCAAAGTGTGAATATCGCATGACCATCAGCTCAACAAAGAACAGCATGACAATTGTCATCAAGACGATGCCCTCCACCCAGCTGTACTCCGTAATGGGACCTGTCAGGCATGGATTGGACAAGGCCTCGTGCGCGGGAGCAAGGAGGTGAATGAAGGCAGTGGCGACGATGACACCGGAACCGAAGTATTTAGCAAAGAAAAAAGCCCATCCGAAAAGTCCTCCACTCCCGACAAAACGGCGAGCAAAGACCGGGAATGTAGCTCCAAATGTAGACCCAACCATGATGACAAAGATGGAAGAGATACGCAGGCCTAGACGGCCGTCAAATTCATTGCCCGTAGCACAGGCGTCATTGGCACGCCCCATGAGAGCATGAAGGTTGGATGTTTCCATGTTCGACCGCAGAGAGGAGACCACAGGGGACAGAGTAATTGATGAGCAAGTGTGAAATCTCGTTTCAGCACCGTGAGAACAGTACCAAGTGACCGCCTGGAGACACTCGGGGTAACCGGCAAAGCCGCGCAATGTACAGTCAAGGCACTGCGAGGGGAATCACAAGCAGTCGGTGTGGTATTTTTAACACTGGACCGCGTGTGGGTGTTTAACCAGTAGCGCGATACCTAGTGCGAGCAAACCAGATTGGCTTGTGCAAACTCACTTGACGGGCCTTCGCTGCAACACACCACCGCTAGAAAGACTTGCTTTGCACTAGCAATTGTAATTGGACTCTCGTCCGATAGTCGGTAATGCACGTTTCCCAGGAACCGGTCTGAGAAGTATTCCGCCCGGGGTGATCGCTGCAGAAACTTGGGAGGATCGAAGCTTGGCTGCTGTCTCTTTCCTAATGCGTCCAAACGTGGGAATGGTCCGCGAGAAATTTGCGGAGTGCGATCGGAAAAGCGCTCTTGATCTTCTGAACACCAGCCAAGGAAAGAGCGTCTTGACAATTGCAATTCGTTATGGACGAGAGGATGTCAGGTTTATCAACAGTTGCTCTTCAGAATCTGCGGAGACTGCAGCCGGGCTGTCTAGCGGCGGGGGATCCATGAGGACCTTGTTGGTTGAGAAGACGTCAAAATCAAGAACTGTGCGGTGCAGGTAGCTAGTACCTGACTTTGCATGGTGATTTCAGAGCGATACCATGTACCCAATACTGCTGGTACACTGCAGCATGGCGAGTTTGTGAGGACCTTGGGGACGAGTCCGTTGCGGGTGAGAACCTTGGGGACCAGACTCTTCCGAACCCCACCGGTCGAGACCTGATCACGTTAGATAGCTTCACGTTTACGTCCATTAGTTTCATAGGATGATCTCGACGTGGTCGTAGGAGATACAGCATTTGTTAGAGGTATTGGTTGGATTGACCATATCGCGTTTCGTGAGTATGAAAGACGTTGCTGAGATTCTAGAGCTTGCACCAGGGTGAACGAACATGCATCATGACCTCAGTCTAAAAAGCGGTGACGACGGCGGCAGGATGTTCTGCCAAGTGCTGCTGTGGAATTTGCTGGGGAGACTTGCGAGCTTGCCTGATGAGGCGATGAGCTCACAGTTTCTCCAACATTGAGGTCCTGCTACTGCATCAGGACCACGCTCCGACCGATTATTTATTGTCCGTGACATGGCTCCTATCCGCCGCTACTTGCGCATCAGCAAGCACTCCGTGCTAGAGTGCCGGATTTACTTGGATAACCCGGCCGACTCCCGATGGCTTCTGAACACCCGAGATCCGGTTCTGCATCGGGTCTTTGAGGCAATCCGCCCACTAGTGCTACCAAAACTAAGGGAAGAGAATCAAAAATTGTGGTCACGCAAGAAGAGTAAGCCTGTAAAAGATGTCATTGTACAAGGCAGGTCGGCGTCCTTTCTTCTTCCCGCACAACTTGACCACGGCACAAGACACTGACGTCACCATACAAAATGCTCCAGATGAATTCGAGGTCGCCATTTTCCTTCGGGAATCTCGTACTCGGCACGCCATGTTGACTCGTAACAAAATATTTGAAACACCGGACAAGAAGACGAATAAGAGTATGAAAGATGAGCCTGCGGATGAAACAATGGATGGCGCTGTTGGTCGTGATTGCACTACCGAAGCACCAGTCGTTGTGGACAGTGACGAGGGGGAAGCTGAGATTGATCTCAGGGATATTCCTGAAGCAGGCAATGAGAATGCACCCAACGGTTCGGTCTTTATGTCCACGGGTCAAAGAGACGACGCAGTCAGAGAAAAGCCAGCCGCAGATGAGAAGAAGATGCGATTCAGCACTCAGTACGAGAGTTTCAATATCACTGGATGGGTGCTGTGTCTTCTCATCACTCGAAAGGGTGACAGAGGACAGAGTCGTGTGGTTGCAACGTCAACGAAACAGCCACTCATGGAGGAATGGATCTCCAGTCAGGCTCAGACTGGCCTGGGGGAGGATTGAGATGATACTCCTACCATTACATTGGCGGTTGACTAGAAACTCGTCTCATGTGATCTATATGCAGGCTCTTCGCGATAATCACTGCCCCTGCTCACTGCTCTGTTGACGGCTGCCGAATATTTGTCTTATCTTCACTAGGCTTCGGCATCACGAGATAAACGGGGAATGTAGCCAATTGCAGACTGGGCTTCTGGAATCACTGCAAGCTTGATCCCATGTGTCACCTGCAGAACAGTCAGTTGTCGGACACTTTGACGTTCATGAAACAGAGACCCGGCCAAGAGCAAGCCCTGAAAGGGCATTGGCAGTCGTTCTTTCCGATGCTAGGGGAGGTGTGGAAGTGACCCATCGTCTTCTGCTTGTGCTTCGACCAATCGATATCTACTCGCTCACGACGCCGCATTGCGATCAAGCATGCGGTAACGTGCAGCATCGGCCGCTTCCCCGGAGCCCCGGAGTGTTCGGGAATATAGTGGAGAATGATTCTCGACTGTGTTACGCATGTGGCGATGATCCCTGTCTAAGTTCAAAGTCTTGGATAGCTCGAACCGTCTGAGCAGTAACGGTTTCTGCAGGGTCAATGTCTGCAACGTTCTCTTCGTGGCTGGCAAATGAGATGCACCGGAATAGACTTAGGGGAGGCTGAGACTCTGGATCCCGCACAACAACCGGGACTGATGAGAATAGTTATATTCCAACGTCGTTACTCCGTGCCACCCCTTCGCGAGGTTGGCTCATTGCTGTGTCTTAACTGTCTATACGCTCTTTGGAACTGTACGTCATGCTAATGAGACGCGAGCACTTGGACTTCGAAATTGTCTCGGTGACGTTAAGCTGTATTTGGCAAACTAGGTCGTCGTACCGGTAGCCATCTACGTAGAGACATAAGGCTTCCACTCCGAGAGTTCCGTGACTTGCTAGCGGCTCCCACGGGATTCGGTCGCAGGAATCTGAGCTTAGAAAGCGGAATAGCCAAGTGGGTCTCTCGAGCTGAGCTAGAAAAGATGAAACAGGGGCTCCACACTGTCATCTGACCAGCTGAAGCGGCTGAAATTTGTGTGGCATGTGAGACCGAGAAATCTAATCTTTGACTGGTGCTTGAACTCGCTTCGATCGGCCTCAAGTTTTCTCGAACGAGAATCTACGGGCATCAATATTTCACAGCGGTGACAGAATTCCCCTGTTGTTGTAAGGTAGATCGCGGTGTAGGCTGCACCGCTGTAATGTGTATCTGGCAAACTTCTATTGTACTGTACTACCTTTCAACACTTCTTTGGGCAAACTCAAGTGCATTGTACAATATACATACGTCTTGTACTGTTGTACATATTAGCCCGCTAAAAGATCTTCGAGCTCCAAGTTTGTTGACCCCGGAATATAGCGACGCTAGCATCTCACCCAATCCCGTTGTGTATTCAGTACAAACGAGAGAGAGACTGAGAGTACAGACTATTTTCAACCGAGTCCCAGCGCTATACTGCTTTCATCCAGATGATGACCAGCTGCAATCCGCCCACACACTCGCCGGCTATATTAAGAGTTGTCTCACCGACACTTGTATTTTGTCCCCAACGGCCCGGTTGACGGGCGTTCTTGAGGATCCGTGTGTAATTGTGAATTTGTGTATAGCTAGATACAGGATACACGCTGTACTCTTCAGTCCGACCAAATTTGGATCGCCCTGCGGGTCTTCCTGTCTTGGACAAAGCCACTCTCACTCAAGCCCAAACGTCAACCTTGAATCCGTCAGATTGAGGTTCAAGCAGGAGCTAAACAGACGGGGTTTGACTTACAGTAGTTAGGCGACGCTGAGAGGAAGGAAGCGAAGGGGGGAAGCCCGCGAACTATGGAACCGCAGAACCATGGGAACAGCCCGGCGAACCGTCCTATTGTACCAGGAACCCCCTTTTTGCCACGTGTGAGTGGGTCCTTTCTAGAAACGGGCCAAATCGCGAGGGAGACTGGTGCTCGCGAAGTCTGAAACACAAACCCAGATTTAAAATTTGACGAGCAACGGTCATCCGAATTTGGGCTTAGGGCTGGGAGAGTGGTCTTGTCCAAATTTGGAAGCGTGAGGTGGACAAGCATTCAGCAGAGCTAACCAGAATAGTTGAGGTGCTTCGGCAAAACACGAAGGTATACCCAATCGTCAGATTGCCTTGGGTATAGACTCATGGGGAGATCAGTTGAATCAAGCGGAATAGATAGGCGACATATATTCAGGCACAGACAATGTAGCTTATATGCTATGCCTGCCCAGATACTTTGCAGTCCTAACAGTCTTCAAGTCCCAAGTCATTGCTGCACTCAACTCCTTGACACAGGCATGCCTTGAACTGCAACTTCAATCTCAATTAGTCAAAGATTCAGTAGTAGTCTGCTGCTGTACATGTGCTACTGCTTGCAGTGAGAACTACAGTATCACCTCATGGGTGGGGCTCGCGCTGCACCGCCACGCACTAGCCGAATCCTACCCAAATCTGTGGCCATCCATCACTCGAAAAGATTTCGTGTTCTTTGTGTGACGACCGACGACCGACGACCGACGACCCAATATCCACTGCCGAGCGCAAAAAAAAAGGGAATCGACTAGTAATTCTGGGGTTACCGTTTATAGCTGGTTGTCAACCAGAGTCTTTCCACTCCTCTCCTTTCCTTTTCCCGTCCCTTCCGTGACAGTTCCAAAATTGTTCCCTTTAGCGGAGCCGTTTAATCATTCTTTTGTCATCCTCCCTTCACTCATCTGGCACCTGGACGGGTGTTTCTCGGGCTCCACCAGCTCTCGATGAATGATACGCAGAATGCCTGAATAGCTTCTGCACTATGACATACTAAGTTAGCGTGCTGAGCGGCCAGTGAGTCACACGGTGAAACCCCCGACCCGTTTGTTCATTGATCCGCCAAATCCATCTGGCTGCAAGGTACAGGCAACATCAGGCACACCTCGAAGCGGACCCAATGGATCCACCGTGCGCTCAATTTGGGCATTGAGAACGAGATGTCGGGTCTAGCAGTTATAAGTTAGCACAGCAGCGTAATAGGTAACTTGGCATAGTAGCATAGCTCAGACGTCGACAGTCAAACTTGAGCTAGAAGACGACAATACACTTTTACTTTTCGATCGATAGGCAAGGACGGGTACAGCCCCCAAGCAGGTATCCGGAGATTTCAGCGAGCCCACGCCGTAGGTAGGTACCTACGTCTACCTACCTAGGGACTGAATCCATGTCGCTGAGGCTTCAGGGGAGGTGAATGGTTTCCCACCACTTTCAATTGCATACCTATTTACCTAAAACCTGATGCCTTTACTTTGCAGATTGCATTACACCTTATAGGCTTATACTATACCTGTCTATCAGCCATACCATGGTTATACAGTACAGTAGTAGAATCAAGTCAATCAACGCTACAATATTAGATGTATAACATTATTGAGTATACCACTGTGGTCTGTCAACCTGTTATCAAAGCAGATATGTTTCTGCACGAATCTGCTGTATCCCAGCAAATGACACACGCTATTGATCTAATGCATCATCTGATCACATGCCCGGAGCTTGAAAGCAGGGACCTGTGGGCACCGCCCACTGGCACTGGGCAGAATGATGGTCGCGCTAGTCTCAAAACCTGGCATTTGGATAACGTCTGTCAAATTACGTGGCATTATTCACGGCTGATTGAGCCGAAGGCCTTTCCTTCCAAGTTTACTCCTTTGACAAACCTGTAGAATATGTGACATCCCCAGGCTAAGCGGGTATACCACGCTGGCACGCACAGTGTCATGGCGCACGGTCGCCTGCTTCCAAACCTGAGACGACCTGCTGGAGCGGGATATCCGGGGCAAGCCGGAGAATTACGGTCTGTAGATCGATCAATAAACTTGCTGTTCACAGCCACTCGATCAGAGGTTGCGCGCATTGAACTTTCCAGGGCTTGACACTAACCCTGAACGGGTCGATAGATAAGCCGACCGTGTCAAAGAAGATGCAGATGCAGCATCCTTGCTAGTCTTCATGTACCTTTTCAGGGTGCTCGTGATCTACAGACTGCCAAGTAGGCGGTCTTTGACACGCCGAATGACCCGCTAGTTTAGACGATGTTTAGTCTTTTCATGACCCCAATCAGCGGAGAGATTGTGATCACGTCGATGGCGCTGCACTGCAACGGTCAGACATGTGTGTGTGTGTGTGTGTGTGAGCAGTGCATAAGCCTGCAGTTGAATGCAGCTAGGCCATGCGCCGGTCTCACGGTGTCCCGGTCTCCAACCGCATTTCTTGTATGTTTTGAAACGGGCACCCTGGTCGACTGATGTGCATGCATGATTAGCATGAGGGGTTGGTGGGGGAGTCTTTCAAAGCTTCTACTAGTACTCAGTACACAACTACATACTACACAGTACACACTGTACACAGTACATATAGGTAGTTACGATCGACAAACGAGATACATCTCAGGTAGCACATACAGTACACGGTCATGTCCTTTTTGTCCTACCAATGGGACACACAGTACATTTGTTCGTGGCTGTAGACGATAGTGACCCGTGACTTCATGATCTCTTTGTTGATTCGATTTATTGCGAATCGAGGCGGGGGCCGCGGCCAGTCGCACGTCAAAACCCTAATACAATTCTGTCGAGGTGACACAGTCAAGGGTGGTCAGGAGTCTGGTAGCAGTAACTAGGTATATTATATGAGCCAAGGTGAAGTTCATTGCATCTTCGGGGCTACTACTAAGAGTTAGTTATCTGGAAAGCTTGAAGAGTCTCCAGATTCAAAAAGGTCTCGGTCAACGATATACCCACGTAGTACGTACTACCCTCGGGTGGAGATCCATTTGATATATGTTAGGTATGTAGCCCGATACTACCTTGAAGTCCAGGGTAAGCCTCCAACTAAAGGCACCTTATGTATGGGCCGATCGTCAATGTGGACCTTGGTGAAGACTTGGAAATATCCATGCTCGAGTGATCACCGCTCAGTGGCGCAACATGTGCAGAAGCTGGAGGTCAACGAGGATCGATCATGGCTTGAACTTTGAAAAGGGCCGTGTCGAGTTGGGGAATCATCATGCCCGAATGAGTCGAATCCACGATGTCTATTCCTGGGGCCGCAATTATATTTAGATTAAAGTACTTATTCGCACACTGGTATATCCCATGGGTCGTGTACAATCTGCAGTAATTTCCGGACTAACATGGATGAAATCGATCTCTTTGAAAAGTTTGATCCGGAGATCTCACAACATTATAGTCAACACTCGTTGCACGAGCAGGATATCCATCCTGTATCCATGTATATCCGTGTTTATGGTTGCCCGTTGCCACCTCGAAGCTCTTACGTCTTTCCCCTGAAACTGTCATTTCCGATTCTCCAGTGAACGGCAAGGGAGGGTTGGATTTTTCGCCTCCCCCTGAAACTTTGAGCACCAGTCACCCCTTTCATGCGGATTGCCCCACTCTTTGAATGCAACGAGGATCATTTGTGCAGGGACGGGAGCACGCACTCTGGAGAATGCGGGCAGGCACGACAGACGATGTATTATTATTATTATTGATCCTGGACGTGCATTGTTTCTCGAAGTTGTACAGCTTCTCCTCTCACCTGTTCTGAAACATGCCGGCTACAAAGGGGATGTATCATATTGATGAGACGAAATGATGGCCCCCCATCGTGGATTACTAACCATCATGGTTGGCTGTCAAACGACATCTACAGTATGATGTTTAGTTGTTTACCACTAAGCCCGATGCAGGTGCTCTCGGGCTCGTGTTTCATCTGATTCCTATTTGATTTCGATCCGCACCTCCATCCGTCCGACACTCTCAAGTCGGGCGAAAAGAAGCGATCACGGATGAGCTGAGCCCCTCTGCGCCACAAAGAATGCCTGCCGCCCCCAGGATGCTGCCTTGTTCCTGATTACATACGAGTGACCGTCGCCGTGCATCAATAGTCTTCCTCGAGGATGCCTGAACTCTGCTGCTTTGATGGGGCATTCATTCCCGATCTGGACATCCCAGCACCAATTGTTCCAATGGACAATTTACATGGTCGCATGTACTGTAGTCGCAATTTATCCAGCTGTATTAAGTTGTGCGATGAATCGTGGCTCTTTACAGTCTACACTTCTGCAGAGACTGGATCCATGCTTCGGAGAATATAGACTCGTCACTTCAAAGGCGTCATCTATCTAGTTGGAACCACAGATCCATCAATTGAGTGATGCACACGCTGAGACCGTATGATCAGCTACGAGGGGTTTTTCATTGAAGGTGTTACAAAGCATATTTTCAAAGTGTTCTGTTCACTATTCACTTCTCTTCGCTTTCCCGCATCGAGGGCTGTCTCGTAGGTCTTCGGCAGCGTACCCCTTTTCCGAGAGATCGACACTTCATTTTTCAAAGCTAAGCCTTACGGATCCATACATATGCCTGAGAGTGCCGCCTCTCCAGGTCCTTTGAAAGCTGAACAAAAGACAAGGTTGATGAAAGTCTTTCATCTGCTCCAACGGCTACCGAAGCCCCCGACGCCGATCGCCAATCGCACCAATAGGTCATCATCTCGATACGTCCACGTAGACTCAATAAAGACCGCCCATGGGCCGATACTCTCACGGTATGCTTTGTTGATCCAAACAAACCATTCGAGCCAGTCATTTTGGACCAGTCGTGCTAAAAGCAGACGCTCGGGCCCGAGGTTCTTTGAACCTCCTTGCTGAGGCGATCATTGCGTGAGATACGCTTCTGGGTAAGGTCATCGACAAGGGCTCAGCAACAAGCCAGTTGGGGGTCAACAGAATGGCGATGCCTCGGCTGAATAGGCAACGGTCTAAATCGGGTATTCAATGCGATAATGATGGTAAAAATTGCCAAGAGAGAATACAAAGGGAGAAAACAGAAATAGTTCGCTCAGCGTATCAGACAGGTCAACCTCAACCAAAGGGGATGGGTGTGTGGGGGCAGCAGATTGTCCACTTTTCAAAAGCCGACGCATTTTGTATGGCGGTGGACGAGATTTGAATGGCTTTGATGCGCGAACCGCCAAACACCACTATCCAGCATCCACTGATACCGAGGTTGTAGAGTCATGCATGGATGGATGTAGAGTGGGATTCGAGAGAGGCCACTGGCAACGAGGAAGGAGTTGCTTTTCTAGAATCCGTAGGGAAATGGAAATGACCATAGAATCACCATCGCGACAGACGACAATTTGCACCCGGCATATCTACAATGTCCACGGCCTTCGGCCCTGTCGGACCCGATCTCTTGGCCTTGTCATAGTCGGGGAAGAATCTCCGTTCTCTCCAGGCTTACCCATAGAGAACTCGATGATTTGATGATCGGATGGCTGCAACTCGGAGTGATCTAATGATTAGGTACATACTACATGATGTAGTCTTGAGTGAGACAGTAGGCTGTTGTACAGTAGGAGGATTAGAGTCCATCGCACGTCCAACCTTCGACCTCCAATCTACGTTCTTCTCCCCTTTTATTCCTCTTCTCTTCGCTGTTCTTCTTTCGCGAATACACATGTTGATCTTTCTGTCTTGCAATTATTTTTTTTATTGGTGTCTCGGAATTTTGGAATTTGGCTTGTGTTTTCAGTCCCTTCCACTGACCCTCCCCCTATCCTCTTCCTAATCCACTCGTCGTTTGGCAAAAGGGGAGGCCGCCACGCGAGGACCCAAAGTGGAGAGCTTCTAGAAAGAACCCGAACACATTCCATTGAATTTCCGTATGGAGGTGCAGGATTGCCAACAAGCCCCAGTCAGGTATCGAGGTCGCCGAAACGGTCTCCTCCTTCCCCATCATTCCCACACTTGGGGGAAGACTGTCCGAAGTGTCCATCGTAATCTTGTCACTGTATCGGTCAGATATCTCCCTACGTCAGTTGACCACATCATAAGTGGGACTGTCCTCAGCCTCCTGTTCATGGCAAGGATGTGCGATGGAGCGAGAGGTAGTCATCGTAATCATGAAAGTGGAACGGGAGAAAGTTTTGAAGCAGGCTACAATCGGTCCAATGCACTAGTCCCTTTTTGGACGTCTACAGTACGGTTGTGTACCTGAAGGGTACTCCGGGTCTCCGCGTACCTGGTTTCTTTCTTTTTTATTTTCCTTTTTTAATAGCCAAGGAACCCAAGAATATCCAAATGGAAAAAAAAGGAAGGATAATCCCGAAAACAACCCCCCGAAAAAACAAATCAGAAAAAAAGAATAAAATGAGTTCGTATGAAAATCGACACCAAAATAATCAATATACAATTTATTTTTCCAAATCCAAATCCCCATGATGATGATGCAGTAATATTATCTGGATGTCCCGGAAAATCATATCTGGCTATAAGAACATTCGTGGGCGCCTCCAGCGATCCTTTTCGATTTTCCTTCTTAACCATCAACCTAGTCGATCCCCAAGTGAACTCAGTCTCAACCACCAGACCTGCAGCTCGACTACTACCACCACCATACTACCAGTACCAGCAACAACTCTCCAGATTCATCTCTCACCATCGCCATACACTCGTCTTCCTCCTTTCGACTTTCCTCCGTCCCTCACACAAGATGCCTTCCATCGGAAACTCCAACTTCCCTCCCTGCCCGGGACCCCCTCCCAAGGGTCCTCTGCCTCCTTTGCCCAAATAAAGTCGCTCGAGACCAAACGACTGTGATGACCCTGGCGCACATGTCCTGGCCTCGGCCACTGGCGCTCACGAACAACCTGCGACAGTCCAGCTCTTGGAATGTCGCATCAAACGAAACGACCATACACCATCGCATCTAGCTTCGGCTACTCTATGAAATCGTTCTTCACTTCCCCCTCGAATTTGGCTCTCTCTCTCTCTCTCTCTCTCTCTCTCTCTCTCTCTCTCTCTTCCTCTCTTTCTTTTTCGACATAACAACCTTTTTTAATATCATTTGGAGTCTCGACACCGAGTCTCCTTCCTCGTCCCGACCTCAGTCACGGATCTCTTGGCTTCGAGAGACTGGAATTTCCACGGACGCACTTGACTTTCTGTTCAAACCATGTCTGTTTACTTGTCATTTGCTGCAACAGATTGTTGTCGCAAGATCAGGCCCTCGCAAGGCACCCAGCGACCGATCTTTCTCTCTTCCTGGGGGTGGCACTGCCTAGTGCCGAGTCTGTTGGTCTATTCATCTCTCCATACCTCCGTCCTCAGCTTGTCATACTGAAGAGCCGCAACTGGCGCTGGCGTCAGGCGCTCCGGTCACACCTCTTCTCTGGCCTCTCCACATATCCTCTCTCTCTCTCCTCTACGTTCTGTGCCCCTCTCCAGCAACCCTGCCTGTGTCAAGTCTACATCATCTATCCTTGTCATACGTCACTATGGCCTCCGCTTGTCGCAGATGATTTTGACAGGAGTTTGTCTGAGCCTCGAAGCCCCTCTCTCTGCCGGCGAAGCCGAAACCGCGTGGGGCATGCAGCACCAATGTGCAACCAGGTCAAAATTCACCTCTGGGTTGTAGGTGCGCATCTGTGACGCGCAGATGTGGAGGTGCCACGCCTGTTTCCCATGGGAGCGGGCGCGGCTCCGAACAATTGGCCGACATGGGCCCTTCCGCACTTCGTCCTCTTCCTCTTCCCTGTTCCTCACGCTCAGATCCTCTCTTTTCGTTTGGTCTTGTTCTTGAGATCACCTGGTCACCACTTTGAATGGATCTTGGCGGGGGAAGAAAGACGTCTTACCTCCCGGTGCACCTTTATTCTTCCCTTTTCTCTCTTTCTTTTTTTTTCTTTTTTCTTTTTCTTTTCTGTTTGTTCCTCTTTACCTGTTCGGTTTGGGCCTCCCAGATTTGAACTCGCCGGTCGAGGGTTCCAAGTCCTTTCGGTGGTCTGCTTACTATTCTTGTAATACCTGTTCACTTTTCCTGTTGTTTTATCTTTTTGTTGTCTGATTACTCAACGGCCTTGTGGTGGTGGTGGGCCAATTGTGAATCAGTAGCATGTATCATAGACTTTTTCCGTGTTTGAATATACCCCTCCTTGCGCAGAATGCAATCAATCAATCTGATTCAACTACATTTCGTCCCTTCTTGGACAGACATTCTCTCCGCTATCTAATACACTCCATAGTCTCTGACTCCCTACTCCATAGTCCATACTGATCTTCTTTGCCAGCCAGCGCCCGGACAGTGTGCGGCTCCGACCAAAGCAATCCCTCGGTCCCTGCGCACTTGCGCAGTACGGTCCACCTTCACAGGACGGCAGTGGCTCTCTAGCGACGGGCGCGACCATGACTGTACTAGACTGTTCTCGGACCTGCCAGGGCCGGGTTGCATGATTCAGGACCCAGTGCTGTGCGGCTGCTGCTCAGTGCTCACTGCTCAGTGCTCCCTGCTTCTGTTCCGAGACAACACCGTGGATGGAGGCAACCTTGGCTTTCTTCCGCCTGTACCCTGTATGAACCTCGTCTCAGTCTCACCAGTCGGCCGCAAGGACCCGTGCACGAGGCGCTCCACCCTCGTTCAGAGGATAAACCGTTTGCATGACTCTAGTAGTTTTCCCTTCTTCATCACCACCTTCTTTCTCTCCTGATCTCTTTCCGTGCACGATGTACAGAAGATCATTACAGGAGACCATTACGATTATGCATGTACTGGACCCTCGATTGGGAGGAGGGGGCGGGGGGCTGAGAGAGGCAGGGACCCTGGCCCTGGATCATGGATATTATCCCGGTCAACTTGAAACCTCCTTATTGGTAAGTTTTCCGGGCTGAACCAGGTTGCTGTCTTTGCCTTGGGTTTAGATAGTCCTGCAGAGTGCAGTGCAGAAGGCAGAGTGCAGCGTGTCAGCGATAGTAGATGGGATATGGGAGATGGGAGATGGGATATGACGGTCGGTGGTCACGATGGTACTATCAGTATCGTGTACATTGTGTACAACTGTACATTACTACATTGTGCAGTCATGACTACGCCAGCCCTGTCTATCTGGCTGGTTGAGCGTTTCGGGATCTTTCTAGGCTGTTGTTTTTTTACTATTTCATCATTCTCTTCTTCATGTTTCCTGCTCGTCTTGAACGAATTAGGCTTGTATGCTTCTTGTTTCCTGCTGCCCGTGAATAATAAGTAGTCCTGTAGTCCTGTAGTCCTGTCAGGTTATTCATCTCCGAAATAGTTGGTACTTGATTCGGAGTTGGAAATCACCCCACCAGATCATCCACCTATGGATCGGACTTTTCACCGATTCGTACAAGGTCTGATGAAACACCAGTAATCAAGGCGCGCGCGGAGAAGAGAGGGAGAGAGAGGGAGGGAGGGAGGGAGGTGCATGCTCCCAATCCGTTTATGCATGGCATTATCGAGAGTGCGGCGCACTCTGCAGATGCAAGTACATGACTAGTGCGACAGCAGGAGATCAGCCGACCACGAGGTAAATTGTTGGATGAATGAATGCAGAGTATCGTCTCAAGTGGTAGGAACATGGTACTCAATGAGTGAGATGCCCACCTACCTGAGAGTAATGACAAGATACTCCATGGCATCATGGGACAATGGTGCAGTCCATCTGAATCCTACGGTCGGCGACCAGGGTGATTTGGTATCATTTGGTAGAGAGACGGAATGGGATCATTGGATGAGGCAGAACTGATTCTCTTTGGTACTGATTGTCGAGTGATAGGAGTTAGGAACTTAGGACTAGTTGTTCACTGGTTACGGTAACTACTGATTAGTGTTACTACCTATCTCACATAATTTAAGTTAACCCATTAGTGGTTGCGCGAGTCATCCAGTGACCAGGTTGTCCAATATGTCCGTTTCAGCTTCTCTTCCATCTCTCTCACCACCCCTTCTCGTTTTGAGGCTCAGCTGCCTTGATTGCCTTCCCGTTCAGTCCACCTGCATAATCAGCTCCCTGCCAACCGCAGTATACTTGGCGACTGGCAGGGTGTGAGGTACTTGCGTGTTCTTGTTCTCGTCCGCGTCAGCTCCACGTGGAAAAAGCGTGGCAGCAGCCTGGTTCATCGCCAACGTCCTCTTTCCCGCGTCACTCTGATCTCAGCAGCAAATGAGGATCGAAAACGATCAGAACCACGTCAAGCGCAGGCAGGAATGATGATGATTCCTCGGGCTTGGACCATCCGCCTATCCGGGCCACGAGGAAAGATTGGTCCGCGGCCACCGTTTGGAAATCATGGAAAGCCTAACCATGTGGCCGGAATGGGACGGGATTGGGAAGCCTTACAAGAAAATGTGGGCAAGGTCGGCTCCCCGGAAGGGGGTGGACTCAGGACTGAATTGAGCACGTCCACCTGGGTTGTAGCGAGTAGTTCGATGACTCAGTCGTAGTACACCTCCAGGCAGGAATCCAGCCTGCCTTGGTTTCGGGATGGCAAGGATCTTGTATGCCAAGGTAATCTGTCTTTGACTCTTTGGACTTGTGTGTTCCTGTGTTGCGGGTAACCCATTACCTTGGCAGTCTGTACCTAAGTTAGTTCAAGGGTGAGACCAGTAGAGTACTACTGTGAGCGATTTGTCCACAAGAGGATCGAAAACACTGTTGGACCCGAGGCAAGATCGTCGATAGTTCACAGTCCACTCACTCCCGGTGTCTCACGATCGTGGTCTGATCCCGGTCGTTTCGTAGTGTCCTCATTCCTCACCCATGTTGTAGAGGATAGAGTGTAGACTGTAGTGTTGTGCCAGTTGCAGTCATATTGTTGATTATGTTCCCCCCTGGGCGGAAAAGGCCCGTGCAACTGCGCGGCGCTGCCGTTGGTCCAAACGGCCTTGTCATGGGCGTCATCACTCCGACGAGGAAAGTCCCCGCCCCACGAGTCAAGACCATCCGGCATCATCAAGCGAGAGCCGGAGATCTCCCGGCCTGGCCGAGCATTGAGAGCGAGACCGCATAGACTTTGACCCTCATCCGTGGTCGAGGGTGAGGTTCGATGATCCTCTTCCAAGGTCCAAATGGCTGAAGATTCTCCTACGACGCCCGCTGCAGGGCCCATCGTGGACCACTGGACTCTGTACTCTGTACTCTGTACTGCCCCGGTCCCATGGCTGTTGAGGGAGAAAGGGTCCAGGCCTTGAAAATTTGTGCTCTTCACGCACCAGATTGAGGGCATTTTGTGACTCTGGGACTGTGCGAAGACAGATTGGACCAGAGATCAAGGAAACAAGTCCATTGTGCAGGCCGACCACGATTGTGGCGTCGTCAAGGTCAAAGGGGGTTTCGCCAATGGCTTTCAGCTTGGAGGCTGATATCCCTTTCATATTGATGATAAGGCAAAGTTAGGAGGCGAGGTGCTGCGAACTTGCGACGCGATTGTGACCCAGGCTTATCGAATCAATCTGGCTTCGGAAAACTCATATAAACACGAACATTAAGAAACTACTGTAGTTTTAACTGCTGACTTTGAAATCTACCTGCATCATCAGGTAGTCGTTACTCGTTACACTTCGGGGCACTCTGGACCTGCTTCGGTATCGGACATCACCGCCGTCAGTTGATATCAAGAAAAAAAAAGAGAAAAAAAAGAGGAAAAGAGAGGAGAAGAAAGGCATCACATCGGCCAGACTGAACTAGCCGTCTCTGTACGTTCTGGACTCCCCCGATCTCAGGTACAAGTGCCAAGTTCCCAACGACCGTGAACTCGAAACAGTGACAGCCTGACAGGATGTCCCATTCGGGCGATACTTGAAGAGTACCTCGCGTGCCCTTCGAGGAACCTGCCCTGCCCAGTCTTCTTTCGCGATTCCTCAATTTTGGGTCGAGGGTCAGTGCTCACCAAAGGTCCCCCTAATGGTGGCGCAACCACGTGTTGCACCTGAGGTCATAGCGGATTCGCGATAAAGGCGGCTGTCGCTGAAATGCAGGGGTTGATTTATTCAAGTGTCAGCAATGTATCACGGATCTTATATGAATGTATGCAGTATGCAACTATGCACTATGCGATGACTACGCATGTAGCCATGTACAGGTATGGAAACTGGAGAATCGACCATCAAGTCGAGACCCTTGAAACGGACCGGTGCGAGTCTCTGAACATTTCAGCATCGCTCTGTCTGGTTCTGGATACCTGTTGACAATCTGCACTCTGCATCTGCAGTATTCGACATAAAGTACATGCATGTATTGATAAGTCACTGCCGTAAAGACTGCAGACTCAAGAGAACCTTGAGCAAGTCCTTAGGTTCGCGGGAAACAGCCCGGGCCGAAAATCCATGGTCACCTGAGTGCGCACCGACTTCGCTCCAGTCGTACGTAATGCATGAGACAACATGGACCCCGTGATTTTTCCAATTTCAGTCGTTGCTGCAAGTGCTATGATATTGAGATCGTCGCACCTCAGTCATACTTCCTTCATTCTGACTTCAGAGCTGGACTTGATCCTTGTCGGTCTCCTCCTCTGTCGACGCTTCTGTCGAATGGAGACGTAACTCTGATACTTCTATTGGACTTGATTGGTTGGATCAGATCACCAACCCATAGCTTCTTCACCGTCACCTCCACTTCCAGCACTGACCCTCATCGATGAGTCTCCTCTTCTCCGCATGACACCAACTTGTCTTCAAGCGTTCAATATCCGTGCTCAAGCCACAGGACTGTGCAACAAGTAGTTGCACCTCGCTATCGGCAGTGGAGGGCTCCACGCCCCCTCCCCCCTCCCCTCATCTCTTGTGCCAGGAACAATACCTCAACGGACCGACCCATCACGATCGATTTACGAATCATGACTTTGTGCCTGAGCCTTGATATAGAGGTCCCTACTCCAAACCTTCGATGCCACCCGCCCCAAGCGGCCTTGAACATGCCTGGAACCCCGCTTTCACCGTACTGAGTGATTCCTGGTTCCAGCCACGGCGATCCGCGGTCGTCCAACCCACAGTCCAAAGTCATGAAAAATTGCCGATCACCAAGACCATCAAGAACAGCCCGGTCTTTGGTAAAGAAAGTCTCCCGAAGAGGAAAGTGGTGATACGAAGAGATGCGGCCGCAAAAGACACCCCTTCCTGCACGACGGTCTGTGGTCCCATTCGACCGACTTGGCGACAGAAACGGGATTATCTTGCGAATACACTGCAGGTGTCATGGCACAGACACGTTGCTTTGAGGCTCATCTCATTCCGGCATTTACATCGGCTCAAAGAGGCAGGTACCTCGTCGCAGTTCTGACGTTGAGGACGCTGTAATCTTCCAATTGCCCTGACTCGAGACCTTGTCTCATATCGTGTCATGACGATCACTTGTCCGTGTTCACGGTCGCTGAGCCAGCAGATGAAGGTGTATTCATCGGCTCATCGGCCTGACATTGTCTACTTACTAAGGTCCTATTCTGGATATTAAATTGAATCTCCTTGAAGGCAGGTCGACTCTACCATTCGAACATCGCAACTGATCGCTACCAAATCTCGCCTGTTCCTCAGGTCTGAATCTTGACTGTCGCCTAGCATATACTTGGTTTGCCAGGCCGTCGAATTGAGCTCAAGTGTGCATAATTATTTGCACATGCGCTAAATTCTGAATTCTTTGCAGTCTTTCTTTTTCAAACATCACAAAGAAGGATTGACAGATGTCTTTCTCCCCCTGCTCAAAGCAGCCTCAAGTCACGCATTTCCAATTCAAACTCAGAGTGATCGCGCTCACTCAAAACTCTGAATGACGCCTGTCAAAAAGGACGGAAAAGAAGCGGAGTGTCGAGATGAGACCGACGTTCGATACTTGGTTATCACCAGCTGATTCTATGAATGTCGTGCCTACATGATGGTCGATCTGCAGGGCATGTCCCTTGATGCAAGTGAATCTGAACAACGAATGGTCAGGTATCATCTTCGAGAGGGACAATATGGGCGCATTTTCAACACTCTTCACCTCTGCAGAAGATGCTGTTGAAGTGAAGCCCCTCCGAAGAGCCTCCGGGATGCAAAGACTCGACTGCTTACTGTGCGGCCCGAGCCACCAGCGATGTAACAGCAATGCAGAAAATGCGGGGTGAAGGACACCGCTGTCCTTGTCGATCAGATCGACTTCCACCAATCAATTCGCATCCACGTCAGCACGGCGAGTCATGGCTAAAGGAAGGATTGCAACTAGATCGAGTCTGGATAAATGGACCACGGTGGTCTGGGGATGAAGATGCGGGTACGATCGCCAATGATGTCATTCTTCATGCACCCCAACTTGAAGGGTGCAGAACATCTCTTTTGCCGGGTGCAATGAGAAATTGTTCAGTCGACGCACAGCATCTCGAGTTGCATTTTCCCTCCAATGAAGCAGATACACACTACCTCTTTTGGGAGCTGAATCTGCACGTAAACAGCCGGTCTAACGGTGTGCATGAAGAGCCATCATGCTATTTAAGAGACTGATCCCTGTCTTTCCAAAGGTCGTCTGCTTGCCTCGACGTTGCTTTCGGCGTTATCGCAAATAGGGCCGGCCGGAACTTGAGACATAGTAGCGTTCTCTCACTGACTCCTGATCATCGACAGCAGAAACCCAGTCAATCAATGTTATATAAGTCAGCATGAAACATCAGCTCACCGTGTCCCAAGCCGTGGCCTGCTTAGGGCTGCTGGCTCATTGCGGTCTTGCAATTTCATTCTTCACATCTAAACATATCCCGCCGGTGGTCATTTTCGGGGATAGCTACACCGATCAAAGAGTATATCAGTATCGGCCGAATTCGGATGGAATAGTCGCGGTGCCGGTACTTGATCCGAACCTACTTAGTATGCTAGGCCGAGGCGAATGCTTATCATACTAACAGCCAATTGCAGGGGAATGTCACCTCCACAGGCGGACGCGTCTGGCCAGAGTACGTTCATCAATACTCTGGAGCAACAGTCTACGACTATGCCGTGTCCGGCGCAGTCTGTGATTCCGTCTTCGCTTCCTCGCCTCGGAACGGAGTGAAGCAAGCTCAGATTCCCGCTTTCCTGGGCGATCAAGACTACTTTCGCTCTCATGACCCGAAGCAGGTCCTGCGATTCAACCATGAGGCCGTTTATGCGATCTGGATCGGGACAAATGACATTGGCAATGGAGTGTTCTTCACCGACTCGCAGCCCGCAGGGTTACCCTTGTCCAGCTATGTCGACTGCGTCTTTGAGCAACTCGATCGACTGCATGCTGTCGGAGCGCGACGATTTGTGCTAATGAACATTGCTCCTTTGGAATTGACTCCGCAATATGCCACACCCGAGAATGGCGGTCTCGTTCGACCCAGATACTGGCCGGAGAAGACTCAGTACAACTCTAATCTCACTCAGATCAGTGAGAAAATGAGGCAATATAGCACGCTTGTCAACGACATCTACAAGTTTCAGATCCCATATGAGCTGAAGGTCCAACACAGATACAAGGGAAGTCGGTTTGCCCTGTTTGACGTGCACTCATTGGTAAGATATTTCCTTTCCTCCTCGAGCGATCAAGGATTGAGATCCTGTTGCTAATCAATGACATGCATGAAGATGTCGGACATTTGGCACAATCCGTCGGCTTACCTGAATGGATCCGCACCACTGAATGTCACAGGAATTGCTGCCGACACGCCGTCGAAAGATTGGGATAGCTATATGTGGTACGATGAGCTGCATCCAAGCGAGCAGACAGACCGAGTCATTGCAAGGGAATTTGTTGATGTTTTGACGGGCAAGAGTAAATGGACTACATATTGGTAGAGCCAGTTGCGTTCGTGGCAAGATGCCGGTCTGCTGTTTGCCTAACTGAGTTGTTGTCGACGAAGGGCTCAAAGATGTATACGAAGATCAATTTGTTCGGCGTGGGGTCTTGCAGCCAAGACCACCGCTCTCCAACTACGCATGTGACTGGGGGGGGGGCACACGTTTAAACTAAAGATGGATACAACCGTAACTGGACGAAGGTCCTTGACGCACCACTTCACTTACTCGAGAACATATTGAAACTCTAAAACCCTAATACTTTCATACTTACAAAGTGGAATTTCTTCATTCAACATTTTCATGTATGTTCCGTCCTCCATATCGACGTTGGGGGAAGCCGTCGGGCGCGTCAAGAGTCAGACACACGTGATTCGCCCATTCGACCATTCCAGTCGATCCATGAAGATCCAGAAAGTCCGCCCGAGTCGCGGTTCCCTCAATCAAAACAATCATGGTGCTGCAATTACATGTGTGGGGACCGGCCTTCAATCTGCCATCAATTGACGCCCAATGTCTTGCGGCGATTGCGTATTGCTCGCTGACCCTGCCAAAGGGCTCGTGGGAGCTGGTGGCCACTAGTGATCCCTCCGTTTCTCCTACTGGTAAGTGACGTGATCATTCAAAGCCTCACATCTTTCCCCCGTTTGCCCTCCCGACCAAGACGGCTCAACTTTCCAAAGCGTCAGGAAAGCTAATGCGATGACTTGTCTCTGTGCTAGGGGAGCTTCCCGCGCTGCAGGATGATTCCACATGGGTGAGCCGGTTTCGCAACATCGTGGACTATCTCCGCCAATACTCCAATGGGGAATGGGATTTGGACGGCTTGTTGGAGGGAACGGCGCGCGCGGATACCATCGCGTACGTATGAAACCTGTGACCACTGTGCAAGAGGAATTATCAAATTCAGGGGGGCCAGCTTCCGTATGCCGACGCAATAAGCCCAGCTGACTCTCGATTGTGCCCCCGTGCGCATTGCTCTACAGATTCTCCTCCTTCATCGAATCCCGCGGTCAAACACTTATCGATCTCTCCTTGTACGTGAGTAGCCAGAACTACTACGGCAACACATCGCCCGCATACGGCAGTCTCCTCCAATGGCCGAACCAATGGATCCTACCACCGAGGCTGCATAGCGCCGCCAAAGCCCGAACGGAACATCTCGGCCTGTCCTCGTTAGACATACAGGCCATGCAAGAGCAGCGCCAGCGCGAACACTCGGCCGCAGTCGCAGCTGGTCGGGTGCCCAAGAACCTGATCCCCCGACCACAAGACACTGTCTCGAAACTACTCGGCCGCACAGCACAGCACAATCACTTCCGTCTTGAAGCGCTGACGGGCGAATTCTTCGAGCCATTGGAGGCCATGATTGGGGACAAGTCGTATTTCTTGGCTTCGAGCGAGGACGACTCACCCTCCAGCCTGGACTGTATCGCGCTGGGCTATCTCTCACTTGCTCTGGTACCCGAGCTCACCTTTCCCTGGTTACGGGACGCAATGCGGACGAAAAGCCCGCATCTTACAGCCTACACGGAGCGCATGCGCCGTCTTTGCTTCGGCGAACAACCAGTGGAAATTGCGCACGCATTCTCACCAGAAACGGCGCCATCCTCATTACTACCCTGGAGAGCTCCTAGCCGAATCTCGGCCGTCGCTGTCAGCAACACCCTTCTCGACACCTTGGCCGAATCTCTACCCCTCGTGCGTACCCTTCGCAGCCACAACAAGTTGAAGGAAGGCGCACAGTCAGCGGACGCAGGGCTGTCGGATATGGAGAAGAAGATTGTATCTCAAGCTGCCGACGCGGGCAAGAATGACCTGTATGCTTCTGTCGCAACTGTCGTTGGAGGACTCGCCGCTCTTGTGGGGTACATGTTCTATATTGGCATGATCAGGCCCACGGGATCCGGCGACGAGGAATTCGTCGAAGAAGTGGAAGGCGAGGAGGAGGCAAGCGTCTTCGATGCGGGATCTGCAACCGATTTCCTCGGCGCCGGATTCTCCGGGTTTCAGTGAGATAAGAAGTCGACGGTGCCGGAGAGCTCGTTCTCCTGAATATGGCGGGTAGCGAGAGCATGACCAGCATCTGCCTGCACAGCAAACCGGTGGCTGAAACTTCAAAAATGTATTTTTAATATTAAACTATCAATCTAGTCGTGGAACACTTCTCTCAAACTCAGCAGAAGAATCATTCACCCCATGGGAACATGCCCCTTTATACTCAAGATTGAACACTCTCATCCGAAAGACCCCATGTCTTGGTGCCTTTCTTGGAAAAGTACGGCGTGGCGATCCATTCGACTTGTGGTCCGTCGCCAAATGCGCTCACCAGCTCCACGCCCCATCTCAGTTCCCCATCTTCATCCATGAACCAACCCAGCCGCGTGCGCAGCTTCTCATACTGATCCGGAGGTATGAGGCCCGCTTCGATAGCCCTAACAACCTCCAGAAGGTTTGCACTACCGGCAATGAGCACAAGAACATCGCCGAGACTCTCGATATCTCGGACGAGTCGGCCGAAGTATTGTTTTTGTACAATAGCTACTACCAGGGTAGTAAGTATCAGCCAGGCCATGATCGAGACACTGAGCCAGACGGCAATTGCATTCATCTGGAGTAGCTGGACACGCTGGGCCACTTTGATCGAAACAGTTCTGTTTGTTTGTGAGATGGGATGAATCACATCCTGATATGCAGTTGCTTGGGCACCGGCAGCGTATCCGTTGACGTATTCAACAGCCGGAGTGAGATCAGAAGGTAAACTAGCATTGATCGTTTGGTAGGCCCAGCCTCCGTTGGCCATGGAGATGTTATTGCTGACGAAGTGCTGGAAAAAGGTAGTGAATGACTTTTGAGCGAGTCTAACGAATGTTTTTGGGTCGAGGAGAGCCTGCGGGTCTTTGTTCGCCATCGAGTACATCGAATAGGACATGAAATCCATATTGAGGCCTTGCATTTCGTCACGGATATTGAAGGTATTATCATCCAGGTTCTCCACATTGTAGCCAATGGTGTGTGAGACCCCTGATGATCGTTGAAGATCAGCCGAAGTCAACAATGTACTCATGAAAACATGGCCGTAGCTTTGACAACAGAGTTAGCTCAATCATTCATCGTTCTTTGAGGGGGTCTGTCCTCGTTCAGACTCACCTGATCGTCACATTGAACGTACTGTAGCCAGCACGGAGATCGGTGACAGAACCGTTGTGAGCAAGGAAGTTGTCGTCAAAGGCATCTTTAGCGACCCTGGGCGTGTCTTGAATGACAAAGGACTGAATCGCCCCGCTTGAGGGGTCAACGGTGATACTGGCACTGGCCGTCTCGACAATAGGCTCACAATTGAAAAAAGAGAGCGAAGGCGGAGAAAGGAACAACGGACCAGCATCGGGCTGTCCGAGGAGCTTGTTCTTATTCGACTTGATGCCTGTCACTGCGTTCCCGTAAAACCATTTTGCTGTGAAGTTTCGCTGCCACGATACGGGTGAGAAGTAGTCGAGTGCATCGTTGGGTGACCAATAACCGATTGCAACGCTGCCCTGGCGGGAGTTGGTACTCCCATTACCGCAACAGGTCAGCATAGCCGGATTGACGAAAACAGTAGTGCAGCCCGGGCATTCAGTCCAATTTTGACCGGGTAGTAAGGGTGTTATACTGCTGGGGAATTGCATGGCTTTATACGTGTTACCCAATTGGTAACCCCCCTTGACTCCATCAGGAATCGTGCTTTTATTCCACACAGTGTGATTGGAAAGATCTGTAGACGTGGTCCAAGAAGTGAGATTTGCAAACACACGTGCAGGAGGTGCACTGCATTCAATGCGACCTCGAATGGCAGGTGTCGTGAAGGTGATGTTCACCTGAGGTATAGATGAAGGCATGTCAGAACGGCTTGCGCCGAGCTTCGCAAGCAATTCCGGAGAAGAGACGGATTTAATGTCCAACGGCACAAAGCTCCATCCATCTTTACTCCAAGCTGGTTCAGACCCGTTGAGAGCCAACTGAACAGTTGCAGTGTACATATAGTACGAAGAGAGATTTTGGTACAGACTCTGGAGGACGGCGGTAGGATAGTCCATTGCTGCACCAGGGTACATTGATTGCTTGGTCTCGTAGATATGTGGAATTCGACGTAGTTCAAGGGTACGGTTCAAATCGATCGGCGTGACAAGCACGCCGGTGCCCTGATTGAACAAAGCGGACATGGCAGTTGTGTCTGTTTCACATGGTCAGCTACTAGTCAAACACAATTTCTGTTGTATGGACACACATATAGGAGAAAGTGTAGATCCGAGAGCTACCAAAAGAAGCAGCCAGTGTCTGTTATGAGCTGCTTTGGAAGCTGCCCAGAACCAGTATGAGGTCTGATAGGAGAGAGAAACGCCACGTCTGAAAGATTGGTCACGTTTTGCCATAGATATGTAGGGTTGAAGTCGACGAAAAGTTTCGTCAATAGCACTCCACCAGAGTCCAATCCCAATGGCCAAGATCGTTGGAATCATCGAGAAAGGCGCGATCGAAGACATGCTGGCACCGCGAAATGAAACGTTGAACTGATAGATAAACGCATTTTGATACAAGTCCGAAGCTCCAGCGTAATGAAATAGCACGCAGACACCAGCAATGATAAGTATTAATGCGACGATCATGCCTAGAAGTGCAGGCAGACGAAGTAGTGTCGGTGTTCCACTTTTTGACTGCATCGGCTCGTCGCTTTTCAGCAAATCAGGATTGGTCTTGGACAGTCCTCGAGAGTCCGTGTAGTAGCGCTCATTGCCAAGTCTCTTCTGTAAATCATCGGTTGTTGGCTGTCTCAGTGATTGAAACCCGGACCTTGTCCGTGGACTTTGAGCGACAAGAGAGGCACTTCCGACGATGGTTGCCGGATCTCTATCCAGATTCAGTGGCCTACGGCTCAAGCGTGAGGACCTCCAGACGACAAGTAAGAGCAAGCAGCAGATGACGAAAAGAGAGCCCATGGCAATTGCTGGACCCTCTTGAACTATGACTCGCTGCTCAACAGCCTGAATTTCAGCATTCATTCGGAACTTTGTAGCTGCGTTGTCTTGGCGAAGGGCCGACTGTAAAGCTTCACCAAAGAAACGCTGCTTTGCCATTGCGGCAGACCTCGCCAATTTTGGGTCATTGACAAGGCTAGTCATATTATAGTCGTATAGAGCACCGAGAATCACAGAAGCACCTCCCATCAATGAGTTGGACGAGATCATGTAAGCGTTCCATTCTGAGGTCAGGGTCATGTCCTGGAATAGCGTAACATTGACAATATTGTGGGGTATTGAAGTTTTGCGACGCTCAAATTCTGTTTCGTTGAAGGAGATCTCCGATTGTTCTCCATTGAGTGTGACAGTAACCGAAACGTTGGCCACGGAGTATTCCGTGCTGCAAATTTGAGCGATATGTTTGCCAGGTTGTGACATTGAGGGCCATGGCTCAGTTGCGACGATAAGCTCCCGGTTTCCACACGACACACTTGAATTAGTCCACGATAGCTTCGCATCCATCAGAAGCGTCTCGGGGGAGTAGAAGAAAGTTGATGTATTAGACCAACTAGCCCCGCCCGTGGTGAAAAAGTCCGACGATACCGAGAGTCCATACTTACATCCATCCGAGGATGACCATATGATTGACACATTGCGTTGATTTGCGGTGCTTGCATCGACACTTTGGCCCACAATCTTCATCTCCTCACAAGTGAGCCTACTGGCGAACATCATGGTCTCTGCTGTCCAACTCTGATGTTTGTTGACGGGCAGGGAGGTGATCGCCTCAGCCTTGAGATCAGCTGGCCAGAATGGGAGGATGGTGTAGTTATCTGTGATCCACGGCGAGGTAGACACATTCTGCAGTAGATTGGCAATGGTGCGGAAGTGTACTGTCTGGTCTGTGTCAATTGGCAGCGGCGAAGTTGACGTCGGAGAAAAGCGGAAGAAGTCGACCGTCCGGGGCACAATCATTTCTTGAGAGTTGAGGAAAGAAGATGACAATGGTGAAATCGCGAGAAACCCAAGGACATTGACTATCGATACACACACTGATACCCAGCTCCGATGGCCATACTTTTTCTTCGCGAATCCACTGTACAAAGTGACCCACCATGGGCTTGAGATCTCCAAGATACTTGCTGAAGCTGTTGCACCTTCTGGTCGAGCAAGGCGAGCAAAGGGCTCGGTTCTTTTCACGTCGTCGAAGAGCATTGTTACCAATTGAATCCAGATCACGGTGACCGCGGTCGGACTATATCGCCAACCAAAAAGTGTCGTGGATGATCCGTTATCAGCCCCAACCCCAAAGTTCTCTGAAGACTTCCACCACAGTAGGAAAGTGACAAGGCCTAGACTGAATGTCACAACGCTTAGCAGCCCGATGTAGACGGAACGAAGTGTATATGGAATCCATCCTGTCTCTGTCGCCTTTTGGTCCTGTTCATGGTTCGCAAGTCTAGTTGTGACTTGAGCGCTCTTGGTTGATTGATTCGTGGTACTTGAAACTCGAGCATTGTTTGAAGTTGGTGATGAGGAGCGACCTGGCCGGACATTTGGTGAGAAGAATGTTTGAGTCGTGCTAAGCACCATACGGTCTTCACCCCGACTGTACTTTCTTGCCGCCATGATAATGTACCTCAATGGAGGTACACCAACCTGCTGAACTTCGACCAGTGCCAATAGTGCTTGCGAGTATTGAGCTCGAGTCATCCGAAGCATTGGACTCCTATCAGCAGGGGTGGCTTCCTTATTATAATCACAGTCCCTGTCGACCTCATCTCGGAGATGAGCCCCGTTTTGGAAAAGCAATTGGCATGCATTTTCGATTCGGCCAGCACAGGGCTGCCCTATGAAGGTGCTGAAGTGTAACTTCAGGTAGCCGCGGACTCAGCGGCAAAAACCGAGTCATCTCTCTCAACTTGGGACGATCTTTGGCCCCCGTCTGGTAGCGAGGCCGAGCACAATGCCATCTGTCGTTCCGCCAGTAGTGTAGAAAGCCCATGTGTGGCCAGGCGTGTACATCCCTGTACCTTCTCGAGTCCTTCATTTCACTGAAATGATGGATTCCACCCGCTACTGCAGGCGATGTCGCATTGAGAGAGCGAACGTTCGCAAGCTTGACCCGATTGATGTTTAGCATGACTGGCGATCTGCCGCCGGCCCCAGCCGGCGGAGCGGGCATCGGGCCTGTTGGGGTTCGAGTCTTAGCGCCGAGACCAGATGGCGCGAAACCGCCGTGACCAACGCATGTAGCGTGCAGAAGCGTGCTCTTAGTGCCTTTTCCAGTGTTTGGAAGTTGCGCTAAATATTGCTAGGGCCGAGCTCGGCGGCACCGGGGGCCAGACCGTTGATTGAAGTCTGGGGGCCGAGCCTTGGTGCTCTCATGCTTCTAGTATAAGAGAGAGGTAAAATAACCTCCTCAAGCCAGAAAATGAACTTCCAAGTCATGTGACCCCTTCTGAGGGATGAACGACTGCCCAAGCTGGGCAAATGGGAAACCTTTCTCAATGCAATGATCCATCGTTCAGTTGGTGTAACGGGGCTTCTTGTGCGCATCTGACGTGCAGTATAGCGCCACGGTGCATGCCATCTTGGACGAGTTGGAGAATGATCGACCATATCAAGGGGGCGACACAAGCCATCACTCGAGTCCGGCACGAGAATCGCTGTTATCCTTGCAACTTGCATGTGTATGTCAACTAGCTGAAGGTCATTGTGCAATGGGCTATGAAAGACTCAAGCGGGGGAAACCGAGAGGGAAGCAATGATCAACCTTCGGAATGTTGCAATCTGATGTTCGGACTGCTTGTTTGAAACTGATTCCCTCGCGTAAGCCAACTCCGCCGGGCCTCACAGGACCATTGCAATTGACTGCTAGCCTGAAGACGTAGCCAACAGATCCGACTCTGGTTCCAATGCTCGTCTGTCTTGAAGTCAATGAACAGACTAGCGATTCATCCAGCGCTTCCTGTAAAGGGTCTTGCGGGTATGTTAGACCTTTCATCCGTGCACAAAGGCTGAAATCTACAAGACCGCAGGTATTGATACCTGTACAACAAAGTGATGGAAGAACAGAAGTACAATATAACGCGCTCAGGCTCGGGACTAAGAGTAAGTTCTAAAGACGAAAGAGGACATGGGAACAACTTGGACTGAAGCTTGAAGAAAGAGAAAATAGGTATATGTACATGAAGCCATGGGAAAGATACCGACTGGCCAGAAAAATATCCAAGGAACTTCCAGGGTCACAGCTAAAGGGAAAATGAACGGCCGTGGGACAGGAAGAGAAAGATGGGGAAAAGACCAATCAGCCGCCAAGGTATGAACACTCATTGACCGGCATTGAGATGGCGTGCGGGAAGGGAGAAAAGGGGTTGGGAATCACGCTGACTCCCGGAAAGCAGGACCAGGAATCTAAGCATAGTCGAGGTTGACAACCAGACGGATGGCCTCAGTCTTGACATTGCCACCAATGCCGTTGATGTCGGTCTCGGCAGAGGTGTAGGCATCCTGCACAGTGCGCATGTTCTTGGTGATGGTGGAGCAGGTTGAGCCATCGTGCTGGCAGATGCGCATACCCTGGATCTCCTTGCCAGCGTTCTGGGCCTGGATGCAAGACACATCCCAAGAAGTGAAGTTCGGGGAGTCGCGCATGGTGAATTCACCCCAGGTGGCGGCATAGCTACCGTACTGGCTCAGAGGCATCTCATCGCCCTTCCAGGCGGCCCAGCCACCAGTGGAATCGGTATCAATGGCGACATACTTGACCTGGCCGGCACCTACAGTGAAGGTCAAGGCCTTGTTGGGGTGGAAGAAGCCATCCATCTTTCCATCGGGACCCTTCTTGTTCCAGACGACGACAGTCCAGTCGTCACTCTCACTGCCCTCAAAGCGGACGACGTGCTTGTACTGGTTGGCGACATTCTCCTCCACCTCAATGATGTTGCTACCCCAGGGTGTACCGGTGTTGCCACTCCACATTACGCCCAGGGCGCCATCCTGAGACTTGTCACAGTTGTTGCCGCCAAATCCAGCACGAGTGTACTGGCCGTTGGCGGGGAGGTCAGACCATGAGCCGCTGGATCCAGGAGAGGCAGTATGAGCAGGGACCATGGACTCGATGGCACTAGGAGCCTGGGAGTGGGTGGGAGCCGCAGTGACAGTGGGGACAGAGACGATGGTGGTGGCAGCAGAGGTGGCAACGGCGAAGGTGGTAGCAGAGCTGGTTGCGCTCTCGCCAGACCACTCGTTGATCCAAGTCTGAAGGACACCGTCGATCACGGCGTGGACGACATCGCCGACAGCACGCTTCTCGACCTCGACGATGGGCTCGATCTGGGCCTTGTGGTGAGCGTGCCGGCGCTCATGGCCGTGCATGCGGGCGGCAGCCGAGCCAGCGGTCAGAGCCGCAGCGAGCAAAAGAGAGTTCTTGACCAGCATTGTGGATGAGGGTTGTTGTTTCTTTTGATGAATTGGGAGATCGGGTCTTCTGACGAGGATTGCAGAGTAAAAGATGGTCCCGTGGGAAGAAAGATCCTGGCAAACGCAAAAGGGGTGAAGGAGTGACTGAGTGAAGAGACACTCGAAAGCTGAAGAGCAATTGGGATGATAAGGAGTGTGGGTTTTGCAGGACCTGAGGGAGAAGAGAAGGAGGAAAAGGGAAAGGATAGGGACGGGGGCGTCGATGGTAATAAGGTGAGTGAACCTAAACGGGGTGTGAACGCTGTACCTGACTGGTTTTTGCTTGTGGGTAACAACTACTGAAACTGGAGGTGTATAGCAGTAATAGGACTGGTATGGTACACAGGTACAGTATCAAATTCTGTTATGGGCCTGTCAGCACCATACCGAGTCCTGCGGTGAACACCCACATTTCCACTGTTTTCCAGGCACCACGCCTTGGATTCTGACGGCTTGTGGGCGTGCTGCAGCCTGATGGTGCCTGGCCACCGAGATTCTGCCTGAGCAATACCATACATGACGAGTGTTTGAGTGGGGTTTGTGACACTCTCCAACTGTCTGACGGTGTGTTTCCGTGTTGCCCGTATGAAATCACGAGATTCAGGCGTGTGGCCGTGTGCCGTGTGTGCGTGTGTGTCATGCTCACTGGCGGTCCAGAATCCAGATGCATCCCGAGGGCAGAGTCCAGACGCCCAAAATGGTCCAGCCTGAAGAACTGGACCAACCGAAATCCCGCAGCATGTCGGGACTTCTGGAACCTCAGGGGCAGGCTGCTGATGATTGGCGGTGTACCTGGTGGTTCCTGGCAGCAGGTGGAGTCCACCTGCCCGATTGGTGATCCTCCCAGAGTGTGATTGGGGAGTGAGATGGTCAGACCCATGGTACAGGCTCATCCTCGCGTCCCGGAAAACACCAAGTCTCAAAACATTGAAAGGGGCCGAACGGGAAGCAGCGTTTTTCAGGAACAGTTCTATTTGACATGCACGGGTGACTGGATATTGAACAACATCAAGAAGGGGGGAGAGGGTACCAGTGACCAACCCTGAACATGGGATGTGCTAATCAGACAAAGGTACAAGTGACCCAAGCCACCTCCGATCGCATTGTCACCCAGAGAACCGGGCGCCCCTCCCTCTTTCTTCTGAATTTCCCAGGGGCGTCCAGTCGGACACAGCCTACGCCAGTCGCCAGCTGCACTGGAAATCATGAGGTGGGCTTTCAGTTTAATTACTGTCCTAGTGTAATTTTACACTCTTGGTGAGAACTGAGAAACCGATTCAATCCAAGTGACAACTTGAAGGTGAATTGAGTCACTTGACAACACATCAGAGAACCACACCGACCATGATGACACAAGGTGACAAGAGACGTCTGATTTGAATTCATACTGCGGGCGCTTTATCGACAATAAGACTGCCGAATAATGCTGTCAAACACGTGTTCCTCTAGGAATGCTTGGCCGTTGGAATGTTGGAGCCCGACCATAGAGCTGGAAATTCGTCAAAAGTGCAGGTGTCAGGCGTAGCGTCACAGCCTCACTGGAAGCAATTCACTCACAATACTGTGGTACCATAATTATTACCACCATAACACTATTAGTATTAGTCCTATTGAGCCCGATAGGGAGTGTAATATTTCCACAACTTTCCCAGGTGGTCCACGATCGCCTATGATCGGCCTCAGGAAGACTCCATCCGGGCTCCCTATTCAAGGAACAAATGCAGTCTGGGCTCCTGATCAGCCCTTCTGCGCTGACGTGGCGCACACGATTTGGTAGTTACTGTGGAAATCGGACCACTGATTGAAATTTGCAGTCAATTTACGTGGATCTATCATTGCTTCACGAAGTTCCCTCCGGCCGTCTTGTGTATAGTGTATACGGCACCTATTTGCTAATATGGTAACCTTCTTCTCTTGTCTTTGAATCACCGAGATGTAAAAACACTCATACTGAACAGGTCAACATCGACCGAGTCATGCCCGATATATAGGGCGTAATCTTCTACCTGGTTGGTGCTCGTATAGAATCGTGTTCGACACGTAGTAATGGAGAATCGATCTATCGCCTTTTCCCTATGAACGAAAATTCCTTTGCGATTAATCCATTTATGTAAATCCCGCGAGTCTGTCACTCATAAACAACTATAGTACTACTTATTTACATGCACTTCTATGTAGATAGTCAGACCCCAAGCTCAAGATTCGTCAAATGTTCCCTCTGGAAACAAAACCGGATCCATTCTCGCATTGCGATCGGAAAACGTCCACCGGTCCGCTGCTTGGTACCCCGGCATGGCCCACCGAGCGGTCGCCGAAGGCCAACGATGTGGATTCTGGTCATTCATTATTTCATTCAAAGACTAAATGATGACTGCCATCTTCCGTCCACCGCCGACGGGTACTTTACTAGTTTGTACTTTGTAGCGGTGCTGCGCCGCTGCGGTAGTGTGTTCCATACCAATATTCCACTACTATTGTGTGAACTGTGAAAGGCAGCATTACGAGTGCAACTGTGCAACAATCCACCGAAATACTGTCACAATGTAAATTACCAGCTAACATGCCGTCCATGGCTCTATGCCATATGGATGGCTGGGCGCAACGACGTCACACTTCCACAGCTGGCAGTTTCGAAACGGACGGGACAGGCTTGATGGGGCGTCAAGTGGATTCCGGGCTGAGGACGACCATCTGTGTTATCATGGTATGAGGTATCTGTTCTTGCGTAAGTTACTAACCTGACTTGTATTCAATTCTCGTCTCTCCCACGCCACACCCGGGCTGTCTGTGACCGGTGACAAAGTGTCCACCACCGCATACATCTGGATCTGATAGATCCTCACGGAGGCTTGGACTAGGCTACCGTTCATCTATTCATCGAGTGACTCAAGCCTCGACAGATTCTGTGTGTTGCAAAATATATAGTACTACTGTACTCAGTGTACTGTAGATGCCTAGATGGATATCGATATAACCGACTAAGCCTTTTTAGACTAGGGTTTTGCAATATCCATTTCCAGTTCACATCAAGTATATCAGCAAGGATTGATTTAGTGTCAGCTGAGCCAAGACCTTTTGCCACGATGGAGTTCAGGCTTCCACCTGCAGATTTGGGTAGGCAGCCCCGGGGGAAGCCCGAAGACCATCCTTAAGAGAGGTGACTCCTAGTCTCAAGAGCTGGAAGAAATGACAGAGAGATAATAGTGGACCTTGGAGGGGAGGTTGATAAGATTGATGATCACTTTGGATATCCAGAGGCATCCAGTCAGGGCTAAATTGGATTTCGGGGAAGACTTTACTCGTCCGAAACAATCTGAAGAGCGAGTCCTTTTTGAACCATCCCTGCAACTATATTATCAGCTTGGTCTCTCACACCCCATGTTCCCCTCCAGGCTAGAACCATGAAGATGAACTACTGCACGCCGCGCCCGGCAGTGTCTAGCTCTCTGAAGACTTGAGACGGAAACAGCCCGGTACTTGGGATTTAGCCTGGACCCCTTCAAGGTGACAAAGTACAGCAGGTGTTTTCCTTACCAGTCTTACCCGTCCATGTCTCGCTGGTCTGAACATACGATTACCCTCAGATGTAGATATCTTGGACTAGTTTAAAGTCTAGACGCCAGAGGTTGGCAGATACGCAAGTTCAATCATAGAGTACGGTTTATTTTGAGTTATCCAGCGACCCAATGGATGAAGCGGGAAGCGAGCCCTGGAAACACGGACGGAACGCCAGCGGCCAGGGAAGCACTCTGAAACACCGCCATTGCCCGCGCGGAGGTTGAAAACTTGAAAAGTCCCGTGACCGGGTGTCCGTCCGACGTCCGCACTCCGCAGTGGATGAGGTCCACTCCTATTCTTGAGCAGACTCAACGCGCGCGCGCAGTCGCGCTATGATAGATTGTTCTGCGACGGTCAAAGTTATTTTTATTCTGGTCGTCCTATTGCTTACGACGTCGCTGCGAGAGCTTCCCTGTTGGAAGCCCCATTGCAGTAACTTGTGCGAGTTAAGTTGGGCGCAGTCTGCTCGTCCATTTACGAGGACAATTGGTAGTCTAGACCCGATTGCATAGCCCATTGCGTACGTACGTGCTCTTGGAAAGCTCACAGGCTCCAGGGGGTCATGATTAAGTGTGACAACAATACTATTTACAGCAACACCAACGCAGATACACTACTGCAGAGTGCAGGCAAAGAAAAGACACCGAATCAGCCACGCCTATCGGCATACCTACAGGACACTGAGGACAGAGGGAACATTTATACTCGTTGAGACATCAGAGGAAGAACAGGAGAGGGAGCAGCTTCACTTTTGCAGATCCACGCCTCCCTCAAATGCAGCACCGCCAGCGTCAGCGTCCAACTTGACGCTTTCGTCCAGCCCGCATACACGGAATAACATCTGTGGGGTCAACTCGGGGTCGAGGCCCGGTAGTCCCAGACGCTTCAACTTCTCCAGTCCCTCCCTCATCGCCGTCAAAGCAGGCCCGATCGTCGCAAAGGGGAAGATAATCATCTTGAATCCCAACTCCATCGCCTCCTGCGCCGTGAGCGACGGCGTAGCACCATGCTCCACCATATTCAGCAACAAGGGCCACGGCGCAAGATCCTGCACCGCCTGTGCCGCCATCTCTCGTGACGATACACCCTCCAAGAATCCCATATCTGCACCCGCATCACGAGCGGCACGCAATCGCGTCAAACTCTCATCATACCCGAGGGACTGCAGGGCGTCGGTCCGCGCAATCACCACGATGTCGCTGCCGATGCGCTTGCGTGCCTGCACGGCCGCGCGAATGCGAGTAGTATAGGTAGGAAGATCGACGAGTTGCTTGCCACCAAGATGGCCACATCGTTTTGTTTGCACTTGGTCTTCGATGTGAAAACCGGCGACGCCTGCCCGGGCGTACTGCTCCGTCGTGCGGGCCACCATAATCGGTCCGCCGTAGCCGGTGTCTGCGTCGGCGATAAGCGGAGTGCTAGGTGAGAGATTGGCGATCATCTCGGCATTGGCGCGCATGTCGTTGAGGGTGCAGATGCCGAGATCTGCCTGTCCATGGACCGAGGCGGCGGTTCCTGCGCCAGTCTAGAGAAGAATAATGTTAGAGAGACAGTGGTTCATTCGAGACTTTTGAGGAGGGTGAAGATTGCGCTTGCTCACCATGTAAAGTGCATCAAATCCAGCCCCGAGCGCCATTCGCGCAGAAAGGCCATCGTATACACCAGGAGCACACACGAAGCCGTTGGGATCTGCCAGAACCTTTCGCAGATTGCTTGCGCCAGAATTGACGGACATGATGACGTCGTGTACTCGTGAGGAGCGGCTAGTACTAGGTAGCTTTAGGCTCTCCAAACAGCGAGGTCAGATGGTTCAGTAAAAATGCTTCACTTGGCACTGATCACTGACACGCCGACGCAGTGCCGTCACCTTTTCTCTTATAAGGTAGGCCTCCTTGCTGCCTTCGGCCGTGGATTACCGATCATCTCCAATTTTCCTTATGGTTTCCAACCTTTCCATCGTTCTTTGCCTGCGTGCCCAATCTTTGGAGTACTCAACCAATGAAGTCTCTTCCGTGGTGAAGCGCACTGCTCTCCACTGTCCCACTGCCGTGTTGCCGATACCGGGAAGTGATTATGTCATCGCATATATCTCGGAGATTTTTCGCATTCTCTATTCATCCGAACCGTTGTGGCGAGTCATGTTGTGTCGATCCAACGATTGTAGCCAGGACAACGATACGGCTTCTTTATGTTGCGTGGTGGCGGAAGCGGGAACATCCAGGACACCCTTGTTCGATGATATATTGAGGTGCAACTTATTGCTACAGGAACGTTGTGCCAGACTCATCGCGGCCATGAGCTGCATATAGATATGCTCGCAAATGTGGAGGGCGCCCAAGCCAGTTTTCCGATCTGCCAGCATGAATGGCTCTTGTACATATTTGAACTCCGTTGTAGATCCAAGACCAATTGGTCGGGTCACGACCTTGATTTGACGACACGATCATTTTTCAGTGATTCCGTCCTTGCAATGCTGTCGGCTCAGGAGTATACACCTCGGTAGACGAACCAGTCTAGCCCATGGCTGATTCGCTTGGTCACATTATGACAGAATCGAAACTGTTTTTTGCACGGTGATTGTAGAGCGGTTCAAACCATCTCTAACACCACATCAACGCAGGTGTGTTCTAGGAAATCTTTCTCTCCTCCTCGATGCTTTACATATCTTGCGCCATGATTCGATCCAAATGATAGAATCCCAATTATTCAGAGGTGTTGACCGACCTCTCTGGTACAACAGTTCGCAGAGACTGTGCAGCCTTCGCAATGTTCCTACCTTCCGAAACAGGGCTACGCGGTGTTTCATTGCTTGCACATGCGTTCTGCGACTCTGCTGAACGCTCAAAAAGGGTCATGTCATCCCGCAGCGACCGACAGGGTATCGGCCATGGGTCGATGTTGCGGTTGTTCCAGCAATTCGAGTACACGTCGATCAGTCGATTACACATCGTCAAGCCTCGGTACCCTATCAGTCGAAGGGCGTTCAGGCACCACGTGAACTTCTCCCACTGGCCCAGTCCAATGTAGATCTTGATTGCCGCGACCACAGGGAACAACAACATCCCAGTGGCCGATAGTTGATCTGTATTCTTGGCATAATATGGCATCATGCGACAGAGCTCGTCGGCGAGGAACTCAGGTATCTCATGTTGTCCTTCGCTGTGAGGTGGTGTCGTGACTGGAGCCCAAAGATCCATGGTGGCTGTGGGCTGGGGCTGAGCCCATCTTTGCAGCCTCTGAATCCAAGGCTGCACGGTCGCGAGTGCCACAAAGTAATAGTGGTGCATTCTGGCATCATCAAGGGACGAAAATCGATACCCTGAACCAAAGAGTCGCTCCGTGGATGGCAGCTTGTCCGTGTTGCAATCTTTGGCCTCGCAATTAAACATACTGTTGGGGGTGACATACTGCGCGTACCAAGCGCGAATTTTCTCTTCTTGCATCAGGCAAGCTCCAAGCGCTTTTGCCCGTTGTTCAGGATCGTCAATCTCGGTGCGATTGAGCATGGCCGACAGAGGGCCGAACTCTGCAAACAGGGCGAATAATTTGGATACGGCGGTGGAGAGTCCGTCGGTTGAGTTTGTCAGGTATTGATGTTCCTCCTCTGTAATGTTCACACCCGCTGTCGCAATCATCTGATTCGAAGTCAGCAGGTGGCTCGACGATGACGGTAGGGCTGGGCTGTTTCTTTGAAAAGTAAAACCTCGATGTGCATACCAGGCGCATCTTCTGATGCTGGTTGTAAATGGCATCCAGCAGCGGGTTCCGAGGCAACGAGTCACGATGACAGTGCAGGATGGCACTTGTCCCTTGAGTATGCGCCAAGAAAGTGCGGAAATCAAATGAACAACAGTATGACTAGACATTTTTTTTTCCACGTCAGACAGTTCTCGCCTACAGAGATGCCTCAAAGCAGTGACATCCTCCCATCTCCTACCTCTAGATCCTGAAAGATGACAGTGGTATAGATCGTATCCGCATCACACGTGTTCCGTAAGACAGAGCTCTTCACGTTTTGGACAGCTGCACCGTAGAGATTCAGACCATAGTGAAACAGGCGATCATCGTTATTCATCTTGCCCAAATAGAGACATGACATCGCCGAGAGCGCGCGGTCAAGCGTCCCGGACCTGCGAGGAAGTTGCCCGAAGCTGAAGATGAGGTATTGCCATATATTGAGGGCGGACATTGGATGGGTTTGGCCAAACAGAAGACTCAAAAAGGAGCTGAAGATCTGCTCGCGCACCATTGGGCGGGATTGCCAGGTACTTCCTGAGGGAGAAGGCTGGGTCAATGGGGCCGGCGTCGTCTGCTGGACAACATTCACTGCCTGTGAGCAAGCCAACGGCCCACATAGTTGTTGCGCCGAGGATTGGAATTGAGACTGAGAGATAGGAATGGCAGTTCTGGCTTCATCGCGGTACTTGACTGACGGGTGGTGGATGTAGATGCGAGTCCTAATGTACCCGGGACACTTGACCCCTCGTTTAATGCACCGGGCGCATTCGGGTTCTTGTTCATCACACTTTGAGCGTGAATCCCATTAGATTGTTCCTTCTGGACCTCTCTTGAATGGTACATCTTTCCGAGGGATCTCAGTCAACACGAACCTTGACTTTCCGTTTGCGACATGCAATGCATCCTTTCGAGTGCCACGGCGTGCCACCCATCTCGACCGATGCGCGCGTTGACGTTCAACAAGGTGTTGTGAGCAGAGGAGAGTGTCTAGCTCATTTGCGCGGCAGTTGGGTTGAACTCAAAAAACATGAGAGTCAAGCAGAAAATAAGCTCTCAAAGGACCTTGGCAGGCATCGCCTTTCGTAGCCCGTGCGAGGGGGTACTCGTCCTCCTTTAACAGAGAAGGGAAGAGTCATGATTATCTCTACCCGGGAACACCTCCCCACTGTCGATCTCGTTAGCTGAAAATGGACAAGGGTCGATAGTTGTCGCCCCTACAATTTGGAGGACTTTGCGGCGTCGCGCATTAGCGCGGTATGCAATGTAACGTGAGTAGTGCGTTCACTGCGTACCCTCACGCACGCCAAAATCTCCACCGAGGGAGCTTACCTCGACCGTCGCGGGGCGAAAGAGGTGCATTGTCACCATGGTGGATGCTTCGAATTCACATAAATGGACCGCCATTTCCAAATGGACCTCTCCAGTCATGTTGGTCTCTGTCCGTGTGACGTTGCATGTTGGGGGGGGGGATGTTGGATGTTTGGACTTTGCACCCGATGGAGTCGACCGACACAGACGCCATGAGAAGTGAAATGCGGATTGGTTTGTTGTCGACCAACGCGCGTAGGATTTTGCATTGAGGGAGAGTTGGCGCTTATCTCGGGATCCGAGTGGGTATACTTTTGCAAAATAAAGCGCTGGCGACGTCGACCAAAGAAGTAGGAATTTTGAGCGGAGGTCATCACTGGAAGCGAACTATAGCTTCGCGCACTGGCCCTTTTGCGACTCTCATCTCAGCCGAAGAGTAAACGGGCTCTGTCGCTTTGCTGCCATGTTGAGTCCTGGGGTGTCTCAAATTATATGCGACCATACGTGCTCCTTTCTTTCCTCACTACATGAGAGGAGCGACACTCAGCCTGACCACGACAGTAGCAGTACGACCACAACACAAGAGCTAAGTGAAGCATGAGCCCATACCAGTGAAGGGTGTTCAATACTCATAGTCTCATATACCCTTCGCATGAGTACCAAAAATCGGTCAGGGGAATTCTCGGTCTCGTAGGCAAAGCCCGCATGAGAAATGGACTGCGAATCTCCGGAGAGGGAGCTCTTGAGAGCGAACAATCCCATGGATAAGGTTTGTGAGGACTGGATCGTGGATCATCGGTCGTGCCATTCACGAATGGAGACCAGAAGTCTGAGAGGCTCCTCCACCCACTTGGCCGAGCTTCCATTTGCGCCGAGCCGCGGCAGATCGTCTTAGTCAGCTCCATCTCGACCTTCCACTAGTTGAATGGGACCCATGGACATTGACCCGTCGTTAACCTCTCGTGCATCGGTAGAGGAAGCGACTCCAGATTCAAATTTCCACCTCCCCGAATTCCGCCATTCTGACATGAACCAAATGCTCCACAGCTAGTGCACTCTGATTGTCCTCGTGCTGACGATTTCTCACCCCAATCGTCCGCTCTTCTCCCTCTTCCTCCTCTTCCCCTCCCTCCTCCCTCCTCCATCGATGGCGCGCTCGGCTATCGTTCAAGAATATGATGCGCCATCCACAACGCTGAGCTTGGACCACAAATCCAACCACGAACGCCAGCTGTATCAGGTACCCCGGCCCAAAGGCTATCGCGTGTCATGGCACGCCAATCCGGCCGTGGAAGCACATCATTTCGGCCAGTCACATCCCATGAAACCATGGCGACTCACCTTGACAAAACAGCTGGTCATGGCATACGGGATGCACCACGCCATGGACCTCTACCTCGCGCGGGCGGCAACCTACGAAGAGATGGCTGAATTTCACGAGGGCGACTACTTGGACTTCTTGCGCCAGGTGATGCCGGGCGACATGGAACGTGCCGAGCAAAGCGACAACGTGGTGCGCTTTAATTTCGGAGACGATTGTCCCATCTTTGACGGCCTGTACAACTACTGCTCGCTGTACGCAGGTGGCACCGTCGACGCGGCGCGCAAATTGTGCAACGACCAGGCCGAGATTGCGATCAACTGGTCCGGTGGTTTACATCACGCGAAGAAGGCCGAAGCCAGTGGCTTTTGCTACGTCAATGACATTGTTCTCGGAATCCTTCAATTATTGCGCCACCACCCCCGAGTGATGTACATCGATATTGACGTCCACCACGGCGACGGCGTTGAGCAGGCGTTCTGGTCGACAGATCGTGTCCTGACGGTGTCTTTCCACAAGTATGACAAGGATAACTTCTTCCCCGGAACGGGAGCGCTCGATGACACCGGTCCTACGCATCCCCTCAACCCGGGAGCTCATCATTCCATCAATGTGCCTCTCAACGACGGCATCGACGACGAATCCTACATCCAGCTCTATCACAACGTGATTGGTGCCTGCGTGGAGACATACCACCCGGGTGCGATCGTTCTACAATGTGGAGCCGACAGTCTGGGTTGCGACCGACTGGGATGCTTCAATCTCAACGTACGCGCGCACGGCGCCTGTGTCGCCTTTACGAAAACCTTCGGCTTGCCCCTCCTCGTCGTCGGAGGCGGCGGTTACACCCCGCGAAACGTGTCTCGTGCCTGGGCACACGAGACCTCCATCCTTCTCGAGGCCGACACTCTCCTCGATCCCACCATTCCCGACTCGGTGGCCTTCCGCACCCACTTTGGACCAGATTACTCGCTGTTCCCACCCCTATCGGAGATTCGAAAGCTGGAGAACAAGAATTCAAAACCATATCTCGCAGGGCTAGTTGAATCCGTTCACGAACAGCTGCGGTACATCAAGGGCGCCCCAAGTGTCCAGATGAGTTTCATCCCGCCAGACATCCTTGGTCTCCGCGAAGAGACTGAAAAGGAAATCGAGGAGGAAACGGCCATGATGGAGGAAGAACGCGAAGAGCACTTTGGCGGAGGCTACGCTGCAAGTACCGCCGCTGCGGCCGCGGCTGCGGGAGCGGCCGATTTCGTGGGGACGCCTGGCTCGGCCGGCTCAATTGCTCGTGGCAATCGTCGGCGCGAGCTGGAACGAGGCGCAGGAGCTCGAGGCGAGTTGTACTCATAGCATTCATAGAAGTGGACTTTGTCTTTGTCTCGCTGGTGATTTGCCACTTGAAATTTCTTCCGGTTTGGAATAACAAAAGGTGTTGGGGAGTTTGGTGGAGCTCGGTGTCTGGGGGAAAGAGGTTACCTACCTACTTGGACTGTGAATTTTTTTTCTCTAATCTTGCTGGCATGCTTGCTTAATCGACCGGGATGTCCAGCTTACTATCATTCTGGGTCGGGTACTCTTCGATGATCGTGTCTGATGTCTGATATGTTTTTCTTTGAACCTTGTGATATACCCTGACATAACCGATGCGTACATATATGGATGAATTAGACAGATTCAAGTAGAACTTCAATTACGATCAAAGTAATCTGTGCCATGTTGTAGAGCTCAATACAATATCACCCTCGATCCACTTTTTTTACATGGATCGAGAATTGACCACACGGCACACGCAGCATTAGGTACCTTTCACTCTCAAGGAGGTATCTCGCGGTATTTCAGAATATCTTCATGAGATCAGGACGTGGGTGGGAAACCAATTTGCAATGCAGTGCAAATCATCTAGTGACGGGGCTTACACCACACCAGGAAATAGGATGAATTAGGATTTAATTATGAGATCATCATGTATATGGTTTTCTTTTTGTGTGGGGGGTGGGGGTCGTTTCCTTTGGATGGTCATATATGACTCTATGTCACATGATGCACTATGACTCCTTGGCGTCCACGAATTGTTCCACCTTGTGCGTTTCGGTGTCCATTCGCTGCACCACTGGGGGTACGGTAGATTCAGTGCCTGTGGGTAGCTCAGTGCTCGGGGGTTGAACGGCTGGGACATGAGGTTGCGCAATGGCATCTGAAGGCCGCGCGACTGGCTGAGGTGGCTGGGCAACAGCGTTAGGCGGTTGAGCAACCGCAGGAGAAGGTTGAATGACCTTGTCAGTCGGTTGAGCGACTGTATGAGGAGGTTGAATGGCAGCGTCCGAGGTTGGAGCAGCTACATTCTGCTGGGCGGACACGTTCTGGGTCGCAGACTCGATAGGTTCGGATGTATGCGGGGGAATCTGGAACTGGCTGGAGTCTTTCTGGCCCTCAAGGATCGGCGCAATAGCCAGGATCTGCTGTACGGCGAGTTGCGGGTCTTGGGCCTCTCTGTGTCAAAACGAAGAGATGTCAGCGCACCAGTACTCATAAATAATCCACTCTTTCCTCCGCGAACGGAAATGACATGGCTGAACATACACTTCCGCATTGATGATCCAGTCCAGATCCTCTTCGCCTTCATCGCGACCACCGGGGCCACCTTCCACATGGCGGAACAACCGGGGACGCCACTCGACTCCGTCATCGACACGCCTCGCAGCCTCCTCCCGTTGCCGGTCTTCGATCTTCGTCTTCTCGTCTGTGGCTAGAGCGTGGTTTTGCGCGATGATCGCCTTAACCGTAGGTTCCCACAAGCGCTGGGACTCGCGCTCCGATTGCTCATTGATGGGACGCGCACGCGGCTTGGCGTGTCTTGCGTGTGTAGCATCGAAAAGTACTTCCTTGTGATGATTCTATCGCCGGTCCAATGGTCAGCAATTCGCAGGGTCAAAGACAAGAGCTTTGTCTCCGATTTAGATAGAGTTGGAACAATAGAAACGCAGTGAGCTCACGTGGACATCCTTGATGTGCATCTCGCCATTCCACAAGCCTGACAACTCATAGAGCACTTCGCCGGTCTGCTCGTTCTTGATCACGCCCCCAATAGCGTTGTATGTGCCCGAGAAGTAGCCCTTGGTCTTGAACTCAATATCGGCCACAAGGTGATTTTCCGGGCACCGCACATAACTGTGATCGCCTAGCTCATACTTCATTTTACCGAACAAGATGCCGCGCGCGTACATGTTGGGTTGTGTCACAATACTATGAGATTGAGTCAGTCGGCCGCCCCCAAGGCGAGCTGCACAAATGCGCGGAATAGTCGTTGCCTCCGAACGTAGGATGGGGCACTTACTATCTCTCTCCCTTTTCTTTGTCCTGGCCCCGATTCAGCAGGCGCAGGATTGCGATGCCTTCCATCAGACTCGCGGCAGAGTTTCCCAGAAATTTGCTGCGAGGCTTCAGGGTACCATCGATTCGAATGTGGTGTTCCGGGGCCATGAAAAAGTAGCTGGACTTGGGTGGATGGTGCGAGGTCTGCTCGGAGATATAGTATCCGCGGGTCTGATCAGGATAGTCCCAGTAGCAGGTGAAAGTTTCTCCCAGGACAGGATTCAAGGGCTTTTTGACACCGCTGAAATAAAAATGGTAGGAACCGAATCAGCACTCGAGGGTTATGAGATAGATGCCGATTTTCGTTTGAAACGCAAGAAAGCCCTTTTTGGTGACATATCTCGCTGGAGACAGGCACAGAGGCGAGGAACAAGAACTTACGGAGGCTTGATATGCCATCCACTTAGGTAGAATTTCACCACGGCGACGAATCGTTCGACGGGGTCTTCAATTTCCGACATGGGAAGAAGTGTCTCGGGATGCGCCATAAAGCTATACAAATCATCAAGTCAATACTGTGGCTCATTTTTCTTCCTCTCGCACTTCCTGTTGGCCCAGGCTACAGGGCACGGCTATCCCGTGCCAACCTGGAGCGCTTTGGCAGCGGTAGAGGCCCACACGTACTTTGTAATGCGCTCGAGCATGGATCTCGGTTCCAGGATGAAGGTGGGCAGCACGACTCGGCTCAAGTCGGCGCCCGGTCGAAGTTGGGAAATGATATGCGACAGGACTGCGTGGTCTTGTCAGCGGAGGTTCCCCCTCTCCACATAGCTGCCATACTGAGCTGAGCCGGTCGCTCCCAGTCTTCTGCGCATGGTGGTTCTAGGAAGCTTTTGCAGGGCGTCATACCATTGCCCTGTTCCGGTTCAACAATTTCTTCATCGCCGCTGGCGGGTGATGGGTCCCTCGATGACCGGCCTATCTCATTATGAGGATGATGTGAGCTTCTCGAGATGTTTGCATGGGAAACCTTGATCATTCCTCCCGGGGAGACCTCGCACGTACTGGTCAAAGAGGCACGGCGGAGATGCGGCACCGGCATGGTTGGCAGCGGGACAGGCGGGACGGCGCAAGGACTCTCTCTCGGTGTGGGGGTTTGGATCAGTCCGACAGCATGTAGCGCAGTAGGAGCAGCAAGAGAGCAAGGCGGGGTGGGCGATGCACGGATGATGCTGAAGATGCGACTGTCCCAAGGGTATGAATCTGGCAAAGGTGGGAAAGCAGAAGGTGAGTTGAAGACGTGTGTAGCCTGATTCTCAGGAAGTGAAAAAGAAAAAAAGCTGGGCGGAAAAAGCGCAGTCTAGAGCAAAGCGAGGTTTGAGTCGGTGACAGCTCTTGGGACTGGCGGGGACTTGGGGAGGGGCGGGCATTAGTTCGTCATGCGACGATGGGGGGGTGGAGACTGGAGGAGATTATGTAAATCTGTATTGACCTACAGTACTAACCTAGGTAAGCAGGCCAGCCTTTTTGTACCGGTGGACTCAGACTGTAGTCACTGTACTTATTACTTAGTACTATTTGCTTTGAGAGTCTACAGAGTACAGAGGAGAGACTGTAGCTTCAAAGCTTGAAGGTTATATCGACGTGTTCTGTCATCTCATTTGGACACGTTGACCGTGTATGTATATACTCCAGTCTGACTGCAGAGATGCGTTTAGGCAGGTACTTGAAATAATGTGTTCAATGTTAGGAACTTGTATGAATTACTATAGAGTATAGTACAATCAGCATACCTCCCATAGTATGACTATCAGTTGGCATGATTGATCTAATATTCTCAACTATACTGCAATACCGCTTGAAGGAATGGCTGTTCTAAGCTGCCACCGTATTTCCGAGAATCTGACATGAAGCTCATCCTTACAAAGGTCTGGAAATCTGAATTGTGGATCCTAGGGTCCCATCTCGTTGGAATACGAAGCATTAAACCGGTACTATTGAGTATTCGCACAGCCACACTCCACTGACTCGTGATCTGGAGCCAAGAAACAGCATGAAGGACAAAGAGAAGTGGTTGCAATATGACAGTGCTCTTGTCAGAGATGCTTTGCATAAGTTATCCAGAATGGCGCACTCAACACATCAACCACCAAATCGTCGAGGCTCTCGGAGGCAGTCGGACAATGACGTCGAGTCCGCGGATCTTTTGGGTACTGCCTGTGGACGCCCGACTGCCGAGTGGTGGTGGAGAGTGGAGACTGGAAGTGGTGGTTGAAAGTCTCTACGCTAACAATAGAAACTGCAACCGATGAGTTCATCCTTGTACTTGAGAAGTCAGGGTGTATAGTTATGTGTACTTACTACATACCTACTACTTAAGTAATATTCAATGTATCCTTTACAGTCTTCAGTTTTCTCCAAATTACTAGATCACGCCAGCTCAATTGGTACTTTCTCTCATTCTACATCAATACGAGGATACTCATGCATAAGCACGACACCTGCCATTGTACTGCCCAATGTCTGCGCGGTCATCGGCCATGATCATCACTGGAGAGGGGCATCGCCTTGGCAGAGTGGAGATCAGCAACCCTTTCCAAGATGCAGCCGATCGAATGGAAGAGCCAAAGAACAACACTCGACTTGATGCAGGTCCAGGCATGCGGGTTTGATTCGTGAAGAATCAATACGAGAATACGACTAAGGAGAGTAGTAGGACTAGGGATCACTCACGACACCCGTGCAGTGAGTGCACCCAACAGGAAGTCCTCAAGTCACAGTCAATTGACCGACTCGGGAAAAGATCGTTTTACGCATATCCAGTACAAGGCTACAAGCAGAGTTTCATGCAAGCAGGAATGTTCATTTTGCCACCTGCAAAGGCAGAAGCTGACCTCATAAAGTCAATTGTTTTTCAATAGAGGCGTAGCCAGCAATCTACAGTATCCAGTGATCCACTCCCACCGCTCTAATGTACGGTATCTAATTCCATAGTAATTGAGCCTGCAAGAAGGATGATGCACTTCTTCAATCCACCTGTTCAATCAGTGGGACATCTCCCCCGGTAATCTCGCGCACAAAGTCCATATCTGGTCGATGAAGCATGACGTGAAAGTGTTCGACGGCATGGACGGATTTCAAAGACTTCCAATTCCTAAACCATATCACCTGCTCGGGCGCCAGACGGGAGCAGAACGTGGCCTGCACGTATTGCTCGATCGCCTCGCGCGCTTCGTTGGTGAGATCACCGGTGGCCGGATCTTCGGAGAGCTCAAATTTGGTCCAGACCACAAGATGGATGATGCCCGGGTCCACCCCGTATGGCCAGTCATTGTATAGAATGCGAATGTCCTCTACGGCAGCGTTAGCGTAGAGTCGAAGAAACTCGGCAGATTACCCTCGTGGACTCCCTTCTGCGAGTCCATTGAGAGAGTGGACACTGGAAAGCCTTCTTCCAGCGGTTGCCCGGCAGCTACCGCTCGATGACAGAACATTTCAAACATAAGGGCTTTCTTAGTACAACATAGGCCGTAAATGCAGCACTCACCAGCACACTCAAAAGGGCGACCACTAGGCTGAAGATCCTCCAGAGCCCCTATACCCCAGCGTAATCGCTCCATCACCACAAATCGCATGACCGATCCATATTGCAATTTGATGCGAAAGATATACTGCAAATATTTGCGCAGTTCACTCGGGACTCGCTGAAACCGATCAATTTGGTTTGTCCCTGCTCAGAAGACCATTTCACCATGTTAGCCGCATCTGCCCTGCTGCACGGCCCAACAGTATAGACTCCGCGCCAAGGCTGTGAAACGTGCGAGAGCCCCATCGCCAAGATGCATGACAGTTCAACACTGCCGGGGCTGCTGGTCTGGGGGTGGAAAGGGACGGGGCTTTGGCTCCACTCAACGAATGATAATCTGCACTTGTTCCCAGCTCTGTCGCTGATAGTCGCAATCGCGCGTGGCGAGACATTGAATGTTTTTGAGGGACTGGTCGCGCAGGAACGGCGGACACTCCTTGGTCCGTTGCGACCGGGGCACGTTGACCTGCCAGTAGTATAAGGGCTCTTCCGAGTCGAGGCCGGGGTCGTGTAAGTACCTGGGGTGGAAGGTGGTGGGAGTGTCTTCTTGACCACCTGCATGCCTCTTGACGTTGTCGTGAAAGCACGGCAGAGAAGTCGCAGCCATGTCGATTGATGGAGAGGCCATCAATTAACAAAGATGTTCGAGATCGAGGAATCAGGGACAGAACAAACAAAAAGAAGGAGGGAAAGAGCTGAGGGAACTGCCCAGGTCGACTACTCCTTGATCGAACTCCTTCTTTTCACCGGGCGCTGAATGATTCTATAAAAAGGATAAGAAAGGGAGGGCCGAAGAGAGAAATGACGGGCAATCAGTTCGGAAATGAATTGCTCCTCGTGCAAGCTCTCCGGGCCGCCGTTATCGATGTCGATCACTGGTCGTCCCAGTTTCACGGATCCAGCCGAGTCTAATGGAATGTGCCGAGTGGCTATTCATTCTTAGGGACAACTACCATTTAGTGTGTACTACTGTACAACAAAGATCTTGATAAAACCCCAGCACATTCTCTGGATGATTTGAAAAAAGGAACGCGCGGAGTCACCCATAGAAAGCGTGGTGTTCCTGACCCCCGAGTAAATACTGCGGCTGTTATGTTCAGTCCACAGCTGTGCTGAGCTTCTTCACGATGGGGTCGTCCATATGAACGACAGATACCCCCGCCCCATGAAGCTCTGCCTTGACCTTGGCCCAGCCCTCCGGCGCGACACATCTGGTGCCTTCTTCAACAAGCCAACTGCGGAACCCAGCCTTGACGGCATCGATTGCGGTCCATTTCACGCAGTAGTCGCCCGCCAGTCCCACCACAATTACATCTGTAACCCCCTTTTTTTCCAAGATGGAAGCGACATCCTCACTGACGGATTGCGACGTCACAGCCGGGTCCAGATTGCCAAAGGCGTCTCCAAAGGCCGAATACATCTCGACCTGGGGATCAGTACCTTTGCGGATGAAGTGGTCTATGAGTGTAGTGTCAATCTCCGGGATCATGTTAGACCCAGGAGTGCTGGCTACACAGTGATCTGGCCACAGCTGCACCGACATGGACTCCTTTTTCTTGTCCGGGGCGGGATTCTTCATCTCTGCGAATGACTCGAATGGACGGTTGTTCGGAGGTGGGTGGTTACTGGCAAAGGAAATATGGTTGGCGGGGTGCCAGTCTTGAGTCGCGATGCGTACCACAAAGCCAGGCTGAGCCAAAAGAGTATTGATCACCGGCGCAATGTCCCTGCCTTCTCGAACAGCCAAGGATCCTTCCTGTGAGGGGAGTTCGAGCATCATAGCAAGCCCACGCATCAGTCATGTTCTGTCCCTTTGCGTACCCCATGTCTTGTGGCCATGGCATGGTTGAACTCACAGGTGGGCAGAAGTCTTCCTGCATGTCAACTACAATCAGCGCGGGCACGAACGGCCCTCGGTCACTGCCTCTGAACTCCATCCAGGAGTGTGTAACTGTGTACGAGCGCTGGTAGTTAATGATCAGGGGGTTCCCAAGCTGGTTGATATTGGTCGGCTCGAGCTGACACTTCTCAGAGGAACAGTGCACGTGTGAGATCAACCAAATATGACAAAGATTGAACGTGTTTGCAGAGGAAAGCTACTGTGTCTGATAACAACACACAACCTTAATAGAGCCCCAGGCGGGGCGCTACATCATCGTGCGGGTGGTTTGCTGTGTTTGATAAAGGATCACGTGATCTAGAATGGGTCAACCACTGCAGTCGGGTCCGAGTAGTTGGCAGCCGACCGCCTCAGCAATAGTGAGACAGCACGGACTGGAGCCCAGCCCGGCAAAATGTCTAGCTGACTCAGCACGCACGCTACCTAAATTCGGCAAATGCCTGCATCTTTTCTTTGTTCATTGCCCTCTCTTTTCCTTCTCTGGTCGCTTTACTCGCTTGTCTTTCTTTTCTCGAGGGCTCTGGCCCCCAAACGACTAAAGTGTGCTTCTGAGTCAAGGCTGACGATAATGAAAGTCATCTTCCAGGTATGCAAAACTTCAAAATCATCTACCAATTTCTTCCTGTAATTCACTCTTGAATGCACGTCCACATGATGAATCTTATTATTGGAGCTGTCTGAGCTTCGGCTTTGCGGACAAACTCATTATACGCTTTTTTTATCTGAACCCAATTTCCATTGCAACCCATTGGCGATCAACTTGACAGTACCTCTACCATGATGGAACATTATACTGACATGTCTCAAAAGTCCTAGACACGACACCTCTGGAAACTGTAGACATCTTCATGAAGCCTTCTTGATACCCCATTTGCCCAACCAGCCTTTTTAGCTTCCAGGCCCCCATTTCGGGTCCTCTTCTTAGTTTTATCTTACTCTTCTCTCTTTTTCTGTCCCACCGTGCTCCATCCATTCTATCAATAAGCCGTCGCCCATCATGGCATCCTACGACCCCCGTGTAAACACCAACAGCACAACTCCTCAAAATCCTCCTCCCCCGCCCCCTCCTCCCGAGTCCGCGCCATCAGACATGACTGCACCTACCGACGGCGCGGAGACGCCCAACACGACCACCGCAGCTGGTGTGGTCGCTGCGACCACAACCCCCAACAACACCAATGATGAGCAGACAGATTCCTGGAAACTCAAATTTTGCACCGTTTGTGCATCCAACAACAATCGCTCAATGGAAGCTCACCTTCGACTCGCGACAGCACCCACCGCGTTCCCAGTCATCTCGTTTGGCACTGGCTCACTGGTCCGACTACCAGGCCCGTCCATCACGCAACCAAACGTGTACAGCTTTAACACCACTTCCTACAATCAGATGTACGAAGAGCTGGAGGAGAAAGACGCGCGCCTGTATCGTCACAATGGAATTCTGAACATGCTGGACCGCAATCGCAATCTGAAATGGGGCCCGGAACGATTCCAAGACTGGATACCCGGCCAGCCACGGCTCGAACATATCTCCAAGGGCGACAAGGGCGCCCAGGGGACAGAAGGGGGAGTGGTCGATGTCATCATCACTTGCGAGGAGCGCTGCTGGGATGCTGTGGTGGACGACCTCATGAACAAGGGGAATCAGTTGAATCGACCGGTTCACGTATTCAATGTGGATATCAAAGATAATCACGAAGAAGCCCTGGTTGGTGGAAGGGCCATTCTGGACCTGGCCAACCGCTTGAATGAATCTGCCATGGCGCAAAGAAAAACGCACGGATCCGCGGGATGGGAGAATGGATCTGGTGCCGCGCGCTTGAGCTTCGATGAGAGTGTCCCGGAGATCCTGGCCGAGTGGCAAGAAAAGCACCCCAATCTGCCAGCATTGTGGACATTGGCCTGGCTGTAGTTTGGAGCAGCCCGAGCAGCTTAACGCAATCTATGTCTTAGGTTTAGACCGATACCCATTCACGATATTCTGTTCCTCAAGGTCTGCTCTGTGCGAGATAGCAGCCATTTTCTTTAATTTCGGTAATTTTGGCTTAGGAGACATCATGAACCATTGCGCAATCAAGGAAGGCAAATTATGATCATTACGCTTGCTTTGTGTTTTTCGAATGGACGTTCAACCCTTCCCACACTGGAAGGGAACCAGTCAACCTCGTTGTAGATCGACCGGTCCTTCTCTTAGAATCACATTGATCTGTACATGCACTAGCTATGTGTGGTCTTCCATCGAGATACGGGAAAGCGAGTCTCATGATCCTTGACAATAAGACAATTGGAACACACGGACGGCGTCATCCGAGAGCAACCTCTTATGACTCCTCCTTAACAGCCACAGCCTCCTTGTGGTCTTTGGACAAGACAACATTTCTTCGCTCCTCATACCACTTATCTAGACACTCTCTTCGCTGAGCCTGCGTCATATTCTCCACCACGAGCGCAAACTCCGTAGCATCGGCGTATCCGAACCGGCGCGCCATGCTACAAAACTGCCGGCGCTTGACATCCTCAGGCGGGTTGTACTTGAATCGCACAATCTGCCCCTCTGGTCCTTGAAACACACAAGGCGGAGGAGGCAAGTGACGCGGTTCTCCGAATGGGTCGGAACCGCCCTCGTCTAGTTGGGAAGGCTCGAAGATTTGGAAATTCGCTTCCGGGTCATCGGTTATTTGCTCGGCGCGTCGACTCAGTCTTTCCTCGACCCGGGATGAACCGATGACTTCATTGTTCAGGTGGGTGTATTCGACTCCGGCGCCTGCGAGAATTGCTTGGATCGGGTCGTGGCTGCGGGATGTCTCAGGCTTGGGACCATCGGCATCTGATTCACCGCGGATCATTGCGGCTAATTGGCTCATGGCCTCGTCTTCGGCTTTGACTTGTCCGTCACCAAGCATGCCGCTTTCGGGGTCTTCTTTGACCTCGATGTCCATGACCTGGACGCCAGCTCGGCTTTCCGCGACGTTGGTCTTGTTCACGATGTCGCGAAGGACAACATTGTCATGCTGGTAAGCGAACAGATTGTGCATGCCGAATATTTCGCCTTTTTGATCTTTCTTCTCTTGAACGCCCTTGAAGTATCGCCGCTCCGAGCTGGCCGTGTAGCCGATCTCGGCTTGTTGCTGCTTGTAGATTTGCCGAGCGTAGACGATCTCTTCAATGGTGCCAACTGAGACGAGACGGAAGACTTCGACATCACGAACTTGTCCGATACGGTAAGCTCGATCCTGAGCTTGCAGATCGTACGCGGGATTCCAGTTGGGATCCACCACAACTACCTTGTTCGCCGACGTAATGTTCAGCCCGACGCCACCGGCCTTGGTGGAAATGAGAAAGACGAACTGATTGGGATCGGAGTTGAACTCGTCAACGGCCTTGGCGCGGTCTTCATACTTCATGGAGCCATCCAGATAGCTGACGTTGTAGCTTGTGTGATTGAATAGCATTTGGAGCATTTTCAGCAAACGAACGCTATGGGAAAACACCAGCACCTTGTCCCCGTTCGCATGCCACCACCTCAGCAGCTTGCGAAGGACTTTCCATTTCCCACAAAATTCAGGATTCGCGTAGTTCACAATGGAGTCACGCGAGCGGTAAAGATCCTCCCACTGATCCGGCAAAGCAATCTGTAACATCTCCTTCTCCTTCTCTTGTTTCTCATTCGAGTCATTACCCTGCGGAATGAGAATGGCTAGATGATTGCTGAGCTTCTGCAGGACCGCAATGGCCGGGAAGACAAGAGACTGCCATGTCTTGTCCGTGCCCGGTACATATTTACGACAGCACCATCCCTGCTTCCTGCCCGACGAGCAGTCGCAAAGTTCGGTGGCCCACTTAATCGTGGTAACAATGTCACTGTCCAGGAAGTTCTCATAGGCTTCTGCTTGCGTTGCAGTGAGTGGGCAAAACACCACCCGATCACTCTTCTTCGGAAGCTGATCTGCAATCAAAGTCTTCATTCGCCGAAGAAAGAATTGGGGTAAAAGATTCTCGACCAGCTTCTTGGCCGTCCTTCGAGCTTTGCTCAATTGATTCAATGTTGCCTCGTGAGATTGGCCGATCTTCAAAGGCTCGGCAATCTGCGCTTTCCATGTTGTCACTGGTCCAACGACACCTGGGTTCGTCCAGTTCAACAGTGTCCACAGCTCTTCGTATCGATTCTGGATTGCCGTTCCCGTTAAGCCGACCCGGCACAGTGAGTTGATCTCGTTCATGGCTTGGGTCGTCTCAGACTTGCGCTCCTTGATTTTATGACACTCGTCTGCAATCACGCAATCCCATTCAATCATATTCACCGAATCTTTATTGTTCACATAAGTTGTATAGGTGGTGATGAGGATCTCAACACGGCCCGATTTTGCGGCATGCAGAGCAATGTCCTTGCTACTGCCATGGTACACGTCAACATGCCACCAGCCCCAGCGCTGCAGCTCGGACATCCAATTCGAGATTAGTGTTCCGGGACAGATGATGATGGTGCGTGGATACCAGGTCCCCTCTCCGGACCTTCGCATCTTTCGCATGCGTTTGGAATCCCGCTCATCGCCAGTCTTGCCGTAGGCGGCGGTCAGAAACGCAATCACTTGAATAGTTTTACCCAAGCCCATGTCATCGCCAAGGATGCCGCCTTTCTGATAGACGAAAAGCTCATGCATAAATGCGACGCCCTCAATCTGATATGGTCTTAGCCACTGCGCAATCGGGGCTGGGATCAGGCCGAGCGAGCATGGTAGAGTAATATCCTTGTAAGCCCTTGCGGGGGATTGACCGGGAAAGGCGGGCCTTTCCTGTAAATGTTCAAGCTGCTCATCATCCGAGAAGTCAACATCGTCATACGATGGAGGGAGTTTCAACCCAGCGTCATTCAAACTTTGCTGCTGACGATCGAATGTGGCCCTTCGCTTTTTGAGATAGTCTGGGAGAGTGTACTCCATGAGCTCATCCTCCGAGGAGACCTCGCCATAATCCCTCAACGGCCTTTTTGGCCGCGCCGGCGCGCGCTCTGGTTTCACCAGACCGACCATCTCTTGGTCGCGTGGTTGTCTCTTCGGGAGCTTTGCTCGTCGAGTAGCGGCTGCGGCCTGCTTGCGCTTGACGGCTTTGCGCTCCTTGAAGATTTTGTATGCCGTCTCGCCATCATTGAACTCATCTTCGCTCTCCTCTTTGGTCTTGATCGGGGTACTCGAAATTAGGCGAGAGGGAGGATGTCGTGGCTCTGACTTGAACTTTGTAGGAGTGGCATACCGCTGGGGGGTCGAGATCGCAGGCTTGTCTCGTTCGGAAATAGTCTGTCTCCTATCTTCTAGTTGGTAAGCTGCGTTATCGCGCGCACATGCTTGGGATCCACGAGACCCGTACCGGGTGTGTTGCCGGGCCTTGCATAGGCTGTTATCTCCAGATCGTCATCGTCTGATTCGAGATCAATGACCTCGACTCCAGCATCCAAATTGCCCATGTCCGATACATTCCCGATTGCTTTCTGGTTGAGTTGGACGACGGCGTTGAAGATCGTTAAGATCGTGGATGGAACCAGGCCGCAGGCGCGCCAAGGCGGAGTCGATGTCATTTCCGATCGGCGAGAAAAAAAAGCTGCGGGACTAGATTCCTCTCCACCACGACACTCGTGATTTTCTCCGCGGGCATTTGATCATCTCGCAGGGGTATTCGGCCAGCTTGAGAAAAGTGACAAATGTGAGTTCACACCGGACTAGAATGTCCAGTCACCAACTTCCATGCCGCAATTGTGCTGACGTGCACTCTTCAGCTACCTCAACTCTTTTCAGCCCAAGCAAGATTGGCTTCGTTCTCGGAACCCTAGCTTCTTGTCTCTCTCTCTCATTCACGGACCCTTTCCCGCGCTATCTACACAATGCCTCTCGACACCTCCACGACATATCCTCTGACCAAGCTGCGGCTTGATGGCCGCCGGTGGAACGAATTGCGACTCATCCAAGCACAAATATCGACCAACCCCGCGAGCTCCGGGTCCTCATTCTTCTCGATGGGCAACACATCGATTATGTGCTCCGTTCACGGTCCTGCTGAGGGCCGCCGAGGAGACGCAAGTGGCAGCGCCGGGGGCGCGGGCGCCATTGTTGATGTGGATGTCAACGTTGCAGGATTTGCTGGTGTTGATCGCAAGCGTAGAGCTGGTGGAAGTGATAGGTACGTCCCTCAAAGGGAGTTCTTGTCTTGGAGCATCCATCAGAGAGGGGATTTCGCTAACATCCATCTCTACAGACAATCTTCGCGAATTGCGACGACGCTACGCTCAGCTTTCCAATCACACTTGCACACCTACCTTTACCCTCACAGCACCATTAGCATTCATGTGTCCGTCCTCTCAGCCGATGGCTCCCTCCTCGCCGCTGCAATCAATGCCTGTACGCTGGCTCTTGTCGATGCTGGTATTCCCATGCCGGGGCTGTTGACCAGCTGCACGGCCGGCATGAGTGGTAGCGCATCTACGCCTCAAGACCCCCGGAACAACGAGCTGGATCCGCTTCTCGATCTGTCTCTGCCAGAGGAGCAAGAGCTGCCTGTGTTGACCGTTGGCACTACCAATTCTGTTCCCGTGGGCGAGAATAACATGGACACTGATGAAGAGGAAATGAAGGTGGCCGTGCTGACCATGGATTCCAAATTACATTGCACCTATGTGGAGACTATGCTGGCCGTTGGTATTGATGGCTGCAGCCAGATCCGTGAACTATTAGAGGGTGTGATCAAAGGGTCCAGCCGAGCTTGAACGAAGAAGAGAAATTTGATACCCCTTCTATACTTCCCATAGGACCCTTTTTTTTGGACAGCACCTGCAGTATGGATCTCGGAAGGGATGTGGCCTGCTCAGTCAACTCCTTGAGACCCCGTTCGTGAGGGTATCCCGAGGGAGGGTTTCGAAGTCAGGAGGACGACAATATCTTCCTGCACTGAGCCTCAGGTGGATGCCCAGAAGAGGCCGTACTACTGTAGCTATCTTGTCATTGAGAAACCGGAACGCGACTACCTCACTGAGCCATGTCACAATGTACTCTCTACCTTCTTTTGCGTGGGATCAGGAGTATCAATACGAGTCAGTTGTGATTCTCAGCCCAGAGCGAGCAGGCTCCTGGGTGAACATATTTCTTGCTGTAGCTGTAATACTGGTTACCAGTTAGTACTCCTACATTCATCCAGGATCTGGAACAGAGTGACGACGGAGTACATCATTGACTATACCCGGCAGCTGAACTACCATGTAGAGAAACATGGGCCACCGTCCCAGCTACGGCTTGTGAATACGCACTGTGGAGGAGGAGCAGCGTGACAGCCGTGGGGAACCATTAATCTGCTCAAACGTGCTCAATTGTAGTACTTTGGCGCCCACCCCCGATCCCCAACCCGATTCCCAAACGGGCAATCACCACACCACCAAGTGACACTGTTGATTCCAGGGCCAGCACTGATCTGACCATCAATTCCTCCATCCTCCTCTCTACCAATTCTGCCACTCTTTCTGCCACTTACCTTTCTCAAAGCGGTTGAGGTGAGTCGTGGGCCTTCTTCACGACTTCTTATCACTGACAACTCCTCTTCATCCTGCAAACCACCTCAACTCAACCTTCATCTTCATCTCCTCCATTTCCACTACTTCAAACCAACCAACCAATATGGCGTCTTTCTCTTCGATGTCCATGCCGGATCTGCCAGCAATGACTGCGATGCCTAGCGGATTGGGAGTTATGAACACGAGCTCCATGGGGATGCCCGATATGCCCTTGAATGGATCGGCTCCTCCAACCATGCCCGGTATGGATGGTATGGACTTGAGCTGTCGCATCTCGGTATGTGAGCTCAGGCGCCAGATTGGATAGTACCTGTGGAAGTCATTCTAATCTCGAAGTTTCAGATGCTTTGGAACTGGTTCACTATTGATGCCTGTACAGTTTGACCCTATGCATCTTCCTGGTTTGGGAATCAAGAGGAACAGATGAGCTGACAAACAGTTGTTCGAATCAAGGCTTTCTTTCCAGCACCTGGCACATTCGTTCCAAGGGTGCCTTCGCTGGCTCGTGTATCGGCGTGATTCTTCTCGTCATCAGTCTGGAGTTCCTCCGCCGCCTGGGTCGCGAGTTCGATGCTTTCATCCTCCGTCGAGCCCGTCAGCGACAGTCGACTGTGAACGGTGCTCCCTACAAAGGCCAAACCACAGGCTACATCAAGCCCGGAATGTCCCCCGACGGAAGTGACCCAGATTGCGTGTGCGCGGGTCCAACATCCTCGTCGATAGGTCAAGACGGTACCAAGTTGATGGGTTCTGGTGCAGTCACGGCTGTTTCCTCTGGGGGATTGCGATCTACCGAAAATGGCTCGGCCTCTCGCCAGAGCCATGAGGCTGTCATCTCCTATCGCCCTTCGCCTCTCGAGCAGATCATCCGAGCTCTGTTACACACGGTTCAATTCGCGGTGGCATACATCATCATGTTGCTAGCCATGTACTTCAACGGCTACATCATCATCTGCATCTTCATTGGGGCTTTCCTGGGTGCTCTGATCTTCTCGTGGCAGCCTCTGTCTCTCTCGCATGAGTAAGTCTTTTCAATGAAACACCACATCCCAGGTTTCAACACTAATACCACAGCAAACCAGGAACGATGCCACTCAGGTGACCAAATGTTGTGGCTAGATGGTAGGGTTGTTGATTCGACGGCGACCATCATGAGCCAAGGAACGATAACAACGATGTGACGGGCTGGGTGTTAAATTATGTGATACTTGGCTGTTTCTTTCTATCGTGCTGATTCAGAACTGCTGGGTTTGATTTCACCGCGGCTGTTGCTTTCACTTATCCTTTTCACAAGCCCAAGGCAGGGCAGCAGATGTTTACGATGGCTCCTGCCCCATTTTGATATCACCGTGTGTTCTATGTGTTAAGAATGTCAGCTCTAGTGTCGAATAAGGATTCAATTGGAGCTTTCCAGTATGATATCCGCCTATCTTTTTTCCAAGACTTTCGACCACATGGACTTTTTGAAAGGAGCCGTGTCGCTGTCGCTTATGCCGATGGAACAGTAGTATTTCCACTGTGGGACAGACCTGGCCGTTTGAGAAGCGTCTCACATGTCAGGATCTTTCATCTCTGTGATACATCGGCCGCTATCCGAGATGAGTACCAACGTTGCCGATGATCACATACACCTGGAAATCTATGCTTCTCTTTCCCCGTGACACCATGAGACCATGAGACCATTCGGAGCATACCCATCAATCTAAAGCACATTCTCAACGACTCCATCGTAGAGCTCCTTCCATTGTATCCATGCACTTTACCCATCCCACCTCCAGCTACAGTCTTTCAAGCTGAACCCCACTTCTGAGTTGAGGTTCACACTCGCCAGCGCAAACTTGGCAGCGCTTCCCTCGTACATTGACAGATTCAACGGCGGGGAGAAAGGAACATGCGGCAGTAGCATAGCACTACGATATTCCCGAGTCAAATATTCGCCGGGGAAAGGGCCATCTACCGAGAATCTATCTATCCCCGAAGGTTTACCCGATGATATCCAATGATCTATTGGGATTTGGTAAGTACTAGTACTAACTTATATAGTATACAGTATACACTCTACAGTCTACACTATACAGTATGATGAGTATACACTATGTGACTATATAGTATTCATGTACCATGCACCGTGCGCAGAGAGGGAAATCCTGCTACCTACCTGCTAGGTAGTAGGTACCTACATACCTAACCTCAGGTACTAAGGTAGTACCGTAGGTACTTATTCAATTGGTACCCAGTCACCAAGTAGCAGTACCCAGATCATCTCAATATCTCTTTTACCTGGATGCGTATACGCATAGAGACTGGCAGTGGCACAGATTCCAGCTGGCCCCAAGATCAATCACTATCATACCTAAGGTATCCATCAAGGTCCAGGTCTTGATTTGTAAACTACTGGTAGTCTTGGTAGTTGGTACAGTCACTACACTGCCTGAGTGCAACTGCAATGAGCAATCCCCAAGATCCCAAGTTCCGGCTCAATTCTCTCCTTTGAGAATTAGCGGAAGTATGGTCCGCATGTCCGCAGTGGAAAATGTCCAATGGACATCCTTGCCCCCCTCCTTGCCCCAACCCCCTCCCACTTGGCTTGCCTGGACTTCCTCCGGAGGTGAGTGCCCCTCCATCGCATGTCCCAGCGAGCCTTACGTCTCTCCCCCACCTCCGCGTGCCACCTCAATTGGTTCTTACGCGGGGTCCCAGTTGCTGCGGCCCTGTGAGGGAACAGTCGTAGAAACCGGTTCTGGGCATTGTCAGTGTCAAAAGAGGGTCGAACTGTCGACGCATCTGGTAACCGTGAATGACCCCTCTCTCAGTTTGATTGAAAACACCGCAAATTACAAAAAGTCGTACGAGAAAGCAAATGTCAATGCAGCGGGTTGGAAGCATCAATGACTATGTTTTTCACAGTCTAGATTACACACCACATCTTGGAGAAGAAAATAGCCACTCGGAACGAACTAGTTGGTCGCCCCGGAATGGGCTTATGATTCTTTTTTGGGTTAAAAACTCTCCCAATGGTGACCCAAACGCTTGGACGAAGAATCCGTGCCACCAACGCGCAACTTCAATTGTTTACTCAATCGAGGTCACTTACAACTCACCACAGTCGACAATGGTGGGCTTCTTGGCAGAGCGAATGGAGCCGCTGGAGGAGCCGAGAGCCTCGATCTCCTTGACAACCTGCATGGACTCGGCATCAGCGACCTCGCCGAAGACGACGTGCTTGCCATCGAGCCAAGAAGTGACAACGGTGGTGATGAAGAACTGGGAGCCGTTGCTGAATGGTAAAGATGTCTGTTAGAAGATGTGCAACCCAAACTTCACGCCACAAGAAACTCGTGGTGAAGGGTAAACTTACGTGTTGGGGCCGGCATTGGCCATGGACAGCAGACCGGGGCGGGTGTGCTTGTACTTGAAGTTCTCATCGGGGAACTTCTCGCCGTAGATGGAGCGACCACCGGTACCCTGTGAAGAGCGGAGAATGGAGTCAGTCACGAGCTCAGATTGTCTCTTAGGATAGTTTCCGCTCCGAGCGACGGAGCGAGTAACGTAGATGGACTTACGTTGTGGCGGGTGAAGTCACCACCCTGGAGCATGAACTGGGGGATCAAGCGGTGGAAGCCGGAGCCCTTGTAGCCCTCGCCGACGGGCTTGGTGCAAAGCTCACGGAAGTTGCGGGCGGTCTTGGGGACATCAGCCTCGTAGAGGTTGAAGTTGATGCGCCCGACCTTGGGGGCTATAGACACGAGTTAGCAGGGCTCGCGACAGGGAAACCCCAGAGGGGGCAATGATTTGGCAGCAAGGGTTCAATTGGGAGCCAGTGAAGTGAAACCGGGTCAATGGATGGGGACTGAGACGAAGAGGCCTGGCAAGAGAAGCAGCAGTTGCCCTTTACCCTACCCCTCCTTCGCATCCTGCCCACGACACAGACCGGATTTTCAAAGACACTGCTCGCGAATGGAGGAGAAACTTACAGGCCTGGCCGGAGGGGGTGTACTCGACGTCGAAGAAGGCCTTGGTGTTTCCAGACATGATGGCGGATGATGTGAATGATCGATAGGCAAAAGGATGGAAGGAGCAAGAGGAAGAAAAGAGGGAGAGTGGGGTTGACTTGAGGCGGCAAAACATGGTGAGGGGCAGGAGCCGGAACGGGAAAACTCGGGAGCCGAGACTAGATGCGGGTTAGCTGCTGCAAGAGTCGCCATTCCCGTGCCGCGTGGGACAAATAATGGGCGAGGTACGGGGGGTACACTAGTGCAGGCCTGCCTAGCATGAGGTACTTTGTACATGTTGATGCGCGCCACTGCTGGCACTTCAACATGCGAGTCGTAAAGGGGGGAGCAAGCCACGAGTTTGGTCCCCTCTCTTGGTCTCACCCTCTCGCGCTCTCTCTGATACCCTCAAGCATATGAGATCTGGTCACCTGCCTTGTTGCCTGAGGTGTTACCTCGCAGCTCCCAGACGGTAGGAACCATCCGGGCAGGGATGAACCAACGAACAGTTTGACTCGGTCGTTGCGACGAGGGTATCATGGAGAGAAGGAGAGAGATCCATTGAAAGGACCCGATGCAGGCTGGACCGACCCTTCCCAACCCGTGGAGATTGAGGTTCACTTACAGAAAATAATAGTACAGTTGAGGAGTGGTGCGGAGATTAGCAGCTCTACGAGGAAAAAGGAAGAAGCTCGTTGGAAAAAGCTGAGGTTCGATCCGACTCTATTCCGGATGATCGGAGCTCCTTGATTATGTCATCATCGATGAGCCCCCGGCCCTGATGGACCGGGCTCGATCATGGCTGGAACTTCGTCCGCAGATGATCTGACTTGCAGGACGAATGTTGAAGAATCTGCATGATTGACATATAGTCAGGTGGGCTACATAGGGGACTGATGCAATACAGAGAATGTTTCAAAGTATAATTCATGCCTATGGAATACCACATGTCATCAGCGTGGCTGTTCAAGTAATAATCTAGTGGTGTAATCCTGATCCGTTCCTGCGGCTTCGTACTATGATTAAGCGGTGCTTCTCGGGCACTTCATTAGTGGACATTCTCCACGCTCCACAAGTCCAGACTTTCTATATCCCTGAGCAGCTTCGCCTGCCATTTGGAGGGATCGAAAGTCCCAGCAATTCAACCCATACCAGGGCAGTATGTGCATCCATCAGATGCCTCGCTGAGGATGTGTTCACCTGAACACCGTTCAAGGACCCAACAACTTACAATACTAATAGTACCTACTACGAGTACCTAGTAACTTAGTGGTCAGTTGTAACACAGTAACACTAACCCGGTCTATGAACTGCCCGATCAGTTTTTGCCTCGGCCCGCCTTTGGTTGCATTTCAAGTTTACAATGACTTGGCGAGTTTCCGATATCCCACAGTGCTGCCTGGTCCTGTCCTCCTGTGATGCATTGGGAAGGTGCTTCATGATACCAGCTCGAGTGGAAGGTCAACAGTCGGGATCGATTGACTTCCTTTGAGCAATATTGAAAAAGCATCTTTTGGAGCGTACTTTGCAAAGGGACTCGGCTTCCTCCAAATGCCAACTCTTCATCTGCCCAAAACTGTTTCAACCCACCAAGAAAAGTCAAGCCTTTCGGTCTCACTCAAGTGATGATGACTGTGGCTCACTCCATCCCCACCGACGTGTCCACCATTTCTCCCCTTCTCACCTCCGGCACGATGCAAGTAGTCAAGTACAGGGTTAGGTCAGGTTCCGAGCTGCGGATTAGCAATCTGGACCATCGTCTCCCCCAATCGATCCGATCTCCGATCCGCCCGATTGCGGCTAGCCAGGGACCAGGAACCGTGAAACCGGGGCTGACAACACTTCCGGTGCTCCCTCGTCTGCCCCTCTAAGCGTGATCCTTTCGTTCTTGATTCTTTTCTTGACAATCAACTTCAACGTCAGCACGATTTTCAGAGCTTCTACAGAACGTTTGCTTATCGTAGCATCGCAGTGTCGTGGTGACAGAACAACTGGAGGAGATACAATTGAGGCATTCCCCTACCACATACGGGAAGCTCTTATCAATCCACCCCCACCATCCGAGGCATCTTCAACATCGTCAGATATCATGACCGATTCCACACAGCCACTTGGGGGGCCCCGAGGTAAGTCACCCACCTCGTCATGCAATTGAACCCTCAATCCAAGCAACAATCTCAATACGACTCTCCATCACCCTCGCGACCTCACAACACCCCCCCCCCCCCCCCCCGCCTGGACAAAGCCGCCCTCCACCAACTCCCGCTGCAATCCCGTCAGTTGCGCCCGCTCA